>JARHVA010005359.1:0-130000 GCA_037957365.1 Torreya grandis | reverse complement strand
GTGGCAACTTTCTATACAATCAATATTATGACCTATAAGGGCTAGACTCAAAGGACATGTCCCTTAACTCCCATTATCTATGAATTATTTTTCATGGAATGTTCAAGGTCTCACAGATACAAAATACAAGTTTGTTGTGTGTGAGTTCAGAAGGAAGTTTCCTAAGATGGACATTCTCTACCTATAATAAGTCATGGTGGTAGATTTTTATTGATGGCTTTCAGTCATTCCATCTAGCACAATAGTATCATTCTTCATAGAAACCATACCATAGGATGTGGAGAAGCGATCACATTAATTTCTATAATGTGGTGGCCACACTTAGTGTAATCTAGTGTGGACCCAACAATCAGCTTATTCGGGATCTTTTTAGCATTAAAAACCACTGCTTTGGCTTTATTAATATTTATGCCTTAAATAATGCTTTAGAAAGTACCTATTTATGGTGATGGATAGCAGATGATCTCTCTAATTCCCATTGGGTATTATGTGATGACTTTAATATGGTGTCATCTCCCAAGGATAAATTGGGCCACTTGCCTATGAGGTAGGAAACTAGCAAAAAGGAGGCATGGTTTTGCATGTGCACTAAATGGGACCTTTATGACCCTAATTTAACCTACTAATTGATAAATGTATTTTAGTACACCTAGAGTAATTTTAGGGAAGGTCCTTCTTAGATTTCAAAGCATCTAGATTAGGCAATGATGTCCACCCAGCCATACTTCTCTTTTGATAATGTTTTTTTTTCCTTCAGTGTAGGCACTATTATATTTTGGATTTTTTATCACTCCCCTATTTGGTTTTGTGTGACATGGAAATTCACAAAGCCTAAAGTTCACAAAATACAATTCTTCCTGAATACCTGATTTCTCAAACATGGGCCCATAGTGGTACACATTAGGAGAGTTTGGAATTTAGATCCACGCCATTCCCAAGAATCTATTTATATTCTCTATTTGGATTATGTGATTAGGAGGACCTCCCACTTTTTATAGATATATGGCTTCCAACTCACCAAAATTTGAAGACACTCCTACTCTACTACTACTTCAGAGCTAAGGCATGTGGCTCTAGCTTTGGAAAAAGATCACTTTAATGAGATATTATAGGTTAGAGTTACATCCTTAAGGCACTATAATCAAATTTTAGATAACTACACTACTCAAAGAGCCCAAGTTAAAGCTAGGCTTCATTGGCTTAAAATAAGGGATAAAGCTTCTAAGGAATTCTTTCAATTAATGTGAGACAAAAACTGAAAGAAATAAATTCAAGTCATTGTTGAGGTTGATAATTAAACTCACTAAGACTCTTTAAATTATAAAATCTTTTGTCTACCATTATCAACAAGTGTTCAAAGCTCAAGCATCTTTAGTTGAGCATGATTCTACCCTTCAATAATTCTTTCAGTGGTTTTGTGCAAACTCACTCCCACCAAGTGGGTGATTTATTATAAGCCCCTCACTATTGATGATTTGCATGAAGCTATGTCTCATATGGATAATGAAAAATCCCCTATCATTGATTTATTTCCCTAAAAATTCTACAAAATTCTTTGGGATCTTCTTGGTAGTGATTTGCATAAGGTTTATGAAGAAGCATTTTGTAAACATTTGTTGGGTAAAAATCTAATTAAAGGAAATATCAAATTCATACCTAAGAAAGGAGATCCTAAGTTGATCTAAAACTAGCAACCCATCACCCTCCTAAATTCTCCTATAAAATTATACTCAAGGCTCTAGCAATCTGATTGCACAATATGTTGCCTCTCATTGTGCATCTAAAACAAATGGGTTTCATTAGAAGCATTTATATCTTGGATAACATCATTACCATCTAGAAAGTGATGGATTGGGATAGAAAATCTTAAAAAAATCTATATTCATCATAATTGACTTTGAAAAATCTTATGATTACATCGAATGGCCTTTTATATTAGTTATGCTTCGAGCTATGGGTTTCGAGCCCATCTTCATTCAAACTATTTAGATGATTTTATCTGATGCCTTGAAAATCCTCTCCATAAATGGAGTTACCTCTAATAAATTTATCTTATTTTTTTTCATTCACCAAGGGTGTCCTCTAGCTCCTTCCTTGTACATTCTTGCAATTGAGGGTTTTAGATATATTCTTAGCAATGCCCAAGCTAGTGGCCTTGTTAAGGGAATTTATGTCCTTCTTGATGTAACTAATCTACATGAAGATATGCAATTACTCAATGGCCAATTTGAAGATGAATCCTTACTTACCTTCATTGAAGATGAATCCAATATAGATAATGACTTATAGTGTCTTGGCACCTTATGCTTATCCTCTGGCTCTAGCATCTAATGGCAGGAAAACTCAATGTTATAGATAGTCTTACCTCCCTCCACTAGCGTGGGATTATAAATTTATTTGGAAGTGGATTCAACATGATGAAATCTTTAAATTCCTTGGTATCCCCTTTTCTTTCAATGCTTTTCCACCTTTATTATGGAAATATGTTGTTGATAGAGTTTCTAAGAAGCTAGATTACTAGATGACCAAGTCTCTTTCATTGGCATGAAAATTTCAAATCTTCTCAAAAATTCTTGCATCCACCCATGTGTATTATTCCTCATGCTAGGTAACTTTTAAAAAATATTGCCAAAAGTTGGAGAAATTGCTCCAAGATTTCATTTGGTAAAAATCCCTGCAAGGTAAAGTATTTCAAAGGGTATCCTAGGAATATTGTTTCCTCACACATGAATTTAGAGGGATGGGTCTCATTGAAATAGCTTGACAAGGAACCAACTTATGCACCAAATGGATTGTAAGGGGTCATTGAGAACCCAAAATCATGGATGCTATTATTCAGACACTGTATCTCCTCCAAGTTTTTAAAGGGAAAGAAAGCCTAGAAAAGGCTTGGCTTCCCCAATTTACTCTTCATCTAGTCTCCCATACAGATCATAGGTTATTTTATGACCAAAATCATGTAGAAGGATTGGGAAAAGATTAATTATTGGATTCTATGGAATGGTTCTAGTTTTCATAATGGGCTCTCTACCAACTCCCACTCTCTATGGTGGTCTCCCAATTTTTCTTGCAATAAAGTGCCCCTGGTAGAAGTCCCTTGGATCAACACCCTCATGCTTTTTCACAGAGGAATTCATTCTATCTAGGATATCTTTTACAAGATTTCTTACTTTTGACTATCTTATGAAGATACAAAAGTTAAATTTTGATTATCCAATGTAAACCAAGAATCTTATTAGGATATTATCAATTTCATCCCTATTGAAATGACTAGAAATGGTATGATGACACCCCTTTCTATAATTACACTCCTTGAGTAGACAATTCTTGGCTCACCCCCCATTTTCCCATGGTAGACAATCTCAAAACTTGCTAGGGGCTATACTCATCTATTAAAATGTGGAGTGTTCACTTCAACACTATCTGGGGGGCTTGTGTGGAGCTCAACCTTGCCCACTTTGCTTGGTGTATACTATACCAAGGCTTGCCTATTATCTGAAGACTTGTTCAGGTGGGAGTTCACCAGCCTACTTTCCCCTTCTATGGCCACCTTGAAATGCTCCTTCATCTCTTATGGTATTGTTCCAAAGCTCAACGGGTCTTGACTTGGATCCATGATCTTTTTAAGCTTTTCTAGCATAAATTTTTCATTTGGTAACATATCCTCCTTGGCAACAAACCTACCATGCCCTTCATTTACATGAAATTATAACATACTTTTAGAGTGAATATTTTCTTCTATAGTTAGAAAGAGAGAAATAATTTTGAGTTTAATCATGCTTCTTCTAATTTTAATGTCTTTCCTTTACACAAATCTTCTATCATCTCTAATGTTATTGTTTAGATTCAAGTCTAATACAATAAAGTGGATATGGAGCTTGGGTACCTTCAAAATCTCTTTTCCCATTAGGGAGATGCTCCTTACACTTTGGCTTACGTTTTGCCTTCTCCACTTAGGGATCCTAGATTGGATGATAGAGTACCTTGACCATTTCATGGTGGGTATTTTTGCAGCCATTCCAAGCACCATTATCATAATGGCACCACATATCAATGCATTTCCCCTCCTGGGTAGCAACAAGGGTGGTAGTTGGTTCTTGTTTCCCCTACTAGGTAGGATGGCTAGGGAACTCATCTTCCTCCATGCCCATATGATTTGAGGGGAACCACTTGGAGGCTATGCATACATGTTTGATAAGTTATGTAGACTCTCTTTGGTTACCTCACCCACTTAGACACAAGTTGATGATGATATGACACTACCCAAGTCACTAGCTAGGAACCTATTCTAGATGGTAATGATTTACCAAGCTTGGGCTAGGGTGTGAATGATATGGATCCTCCACTTGTGGGCCTTGATCTTACTACCTAAAATTTATCTCTTTTTATGACTTTGTGATAGTTGTTTGTTTCTAGGTTGTGCCTAGTTTTTATTTGATACTTGGGTTTTGCTCCTAGGCTTTCCCTAATGTGTCATGGTGTGCTTTCATACTGCCTTATTTTTTGTAAATTATTTATATATTTATTTTTATCTAATATATGGATATATTTCATCAAAAAAAGTGGTGTTGTTCTGATAAATTGTGGAGTGTTTTTTTATATTGTTATTTGTTGTTGTCATCTTTTATTAATGTATTTTATTGTTTTAAGACATGTTTGTTGTTCTAAGGGCTAGCCACAAGGAGTATTATAGATATGTTTTCCATTTTTGAGCTGAGAGGAGCACACTATTTTATCATGTAAGGATGACACATTATTTTGATGTTATTTTTGCTAATGAAAGTCATGGTAACTTGGAGAGAGGTGTGGAAGTGTAAGGAGGAGGTAGATTTGTATTAAAAATCTCTAAAACATCCAAGAGGAAATCATAGATATACATTATTCCATTCTTATTCGATGCCTCTCATAAGCCAAAGCATTATTTGAAACATAATAGTCTAGTGTTTTTATCGATGAAGGAAGGCATGAGCAAGAGAAGCGTATGGATCAAGCAAAGGAGTGAAACCATTAGAATATTTGCACAAGTGTAATCTCATTGGTCAGAATAGTTCTATATAAATTTAAGCCTTAGTTTGATTTCCTATTAAAATATAGGTCAAAAATATATTAATTTTTTTAAAAATATTAAAATCAAACTTTAGCAAAAATTGAAATTATTTCCTAAAGTAGAAAAAGTCATATTAATTTTGTATCTGGGGTAGAGAAAGGAGAAGTCTAAAATTTACCACATTGTTTGATTCAATAAACTAAACTATGTGCAAAGGATTTTTTTTCTAAAGTTTTCTTAAATTTTCATATTTTTTAATATTCATAAGAAGTTTAGCAGAAAATGGTTAATTTTAAATTTCATAAATTATAAAGGGTTTAAAGTTGAAAAATGAAAACATTGTCTAGTTTTAGTGTAGACTCTATGTGCAAAATAATTCCTTGTAAACTTCATTTTTATTTTTATGAATTGATTATTTTACTATAAAAATAAAAATTGGCTAGTTTAAAATACCTATTATTATTGAATTCTAAAAAAATGATAGAGAAAATTTTAGTTTATGGAGTCATAAGATAATTATTATATGTGATTATCATAATATTGATCAAATTGTACTTTTCAAACAAATAAGTCCAAATGATGAACCTGACTACTATGATAGACAACATAAAGAATATTTAATGTTGTTGAAACTATATGTTGCTGAAAATCTAGTTCTAAAAGCTATAAATGCAATTGTAGCTTCAATATTTTTTTAAATGTTAACTTCTAAATACCAATCTTGAAAAGCCGGAAGAGTATTATATTTAAAAAATATTTTATTTTGCACTAAGACACAAGAAGGTGGCTCTATTTTCAATTTTTTATAGCTAAAGGATATTTGTGATCAACTATGAGTAGTTGAGAAATTTGTGGATGAGAAATATTTGATTGATTTCATAATACCAAATTTACAGTCATTATATGACTCATTTATTGAGTCACTTCATATGATTGTAGAGACATATACACTACATCTTGAGAAGTTATCAACACTTCTCATGAAGAAAGAAAGGAGGAAAGATCAATTAGTTTCCTCAATGTCAATTTATATAGAAAGTGCACTCAAAAAATGGTTAAAAGACAATGGAAGACAACGGAATACAAGTAGTTTGGAATAAGACACCTCCAAAAGCAATGAAATTACTTTTAATAAGTGTAAATGGAAATGATTTTATTGTAAGGAACTTGGTCATTTCAATAAAAATTTGTCAAAAGTGACAACGAGATATGGAAAATACACAAAAGAAGTCTAGATATTGTCATTTTTTAGAAGGTAAAGAGGAAGCACTCTATGACTTTGCCATTATAGCATCACATAAATAATAAATAAATTCATGCATTTGGTACTTTGACTCAAGCGCAAATTGACACTAAACATGTCACAAATATTAGTATGTGAATTTCATTGAGGATAATAGTAGTAAATAATTTATTTCCCTAGGTGATATGTGTACTCATTTTGTTAGAGTTAGTGGGGATGTTCAAAAAAATGTTTTAAAATATACATTTTGTGATGTTAGATATGTACTGATATGAACAATAATTTACTATCTATAAGTGAGACAACCAAAATCAAGAGTCTTTTTGTAAATTTTTTGAAGATAAAAACTGTATAGTTACTACACTCAAAGATAAGGTAATTTTTATAGGCATAAAAAAAAGAGGTTTATACAAACTTATAGATCCTAAAATAGCAAAATAATATTCATTAGCATTAGTTAAGCATACTAGTACTCTTGGGAATAAAAGATGTGTTCATCTTAGTTACCAATATTTGAATTTTTTAATCAATACTAAAATGGTAAATGTAATTCTAACAATTAAAAAAAGACATCATATTTGCACAAGATGTTAGTTGGGTAAATAAATTAGACATCCATTTCATACTAGTTTAGCATGGAGGATAGAAGGTGTATTGGACTTGGTACATGTAGATTTACATGGTCTAATGAAAGCTTGTAAAATATGTCGAACACTTGATTTATTATTTATTGTTGATTATTTTTCTAGGAAAATGTGGATATATTTATTAAGTAAGAAATCAAAATGCTTTTCTAACTTTGTTGTATGTAAAATATTAGCTGAAAAATAATCAGGTAAATAAGATAAAACACACATATCTGAAAATGAATGTGAGTTCATCTCAAAATAGTTCAAAGCATACTATGCACATGAAGATATACACAAACATCATATAATTCCTTATACTCCACAATAAAATGGAGTATTGTAAAGGATAAATAATATTATCATGGAGATGGCACATTATATTATACAAAGCCAAAATGTACCTTTTTAGTACTAGGTAGAAGTTATTAATACTATAATGTGCATTCTCAATAAAATTCCATGTAAGGCTATGTATAAAAACAGTTAGAGAGAACACCTGATGTAATTTATTTCCACATTTTAGGTTATATTTATTTCACATTAATTCCTAAATAAAAATGAAGTGGTTTAGATGCAAGAAAATAAAAGGTACATTTTTTATGGCTACAATGAGCAATAGAAACCATATGGATTACTAAATATCTCTAAAAATAAAGTTTTTATAAATAGATATGTACAATAAATAAGAAAATTACATATTTCTCAAGTGATAGTAAATCGACTAATATTGTTAATCTATAGATAGTGAATTATGATTGTGCATTTTGTTCAAGCACTAAAGTGAAACACGACACAAAAAGGCATATACTAGATAATTCAAGCTCCATGGAAAGATCTAATGAGGCAAATAGTGATTCACAATCATATAAGACTAGTCATCAAAAAATTCCAAAATGGTATTATACTACATTCAAAGATGTCAAGGGGGATGAAATTCCACTCACAATGGAAGGAGGATCCACCAAATCTAGGAAAAAAGCTATGCAAAATCATGAGTAAGTAAAATTTTGTCTAATTTTAGTTGTTTCAAAAATATTTCTACCAAATACTGATGATGAAGATAAAGGAAATCATGGATGGGAATCTTCCATAAAGATGGAGATTGATGTTTTAATAAAAAATGGAATTTAGGTTTTATTAGATCTACCCTAAGGTAAGAAATCCATTCGATGTAAGTGGATTTTTAAAGTAAAATTTAAGCCAAATGATTTTTTAGATAAATATAAATCTCATCTTATTGATAATGGATATGTATTAGAGAGAGTAGATTATGAAGATTTTTTTCCTTTAGAGTGAAAATGGTAACATTTCAAATGGTTATTTATATTACTATTCATTTTCATTGGTAGGTATAGTAGATGGATGTTAAAAGATATTTCATAAAGATAATTAAAGGAATAAGTGTACATGGTTCAAGCATAAGATTTCCATATTCCTTAAAAGGAGAATCTAGTTTTTAAGTTATTGTTGCCTTCACCAACACACCCTATTATCAAACTAAAAATGAGGATACACATTGTGATGGTCTATCTCATTAAGCCCTTCCCTGATTGAGAATTAGCTAGATGATTAGTTACAAGTGACTGAGCATGCTTATTTATAACGTGTTTGCATTTTATTTAGTTAAGTCCAAGATTTCATCTAGGAACATTAAAGTCTAACTTGCAGGTATGTTCAAAACTTATGAAGTCTTATTCTATGATAAAATGCTTCAATATCCACCCATTTAAATGTTAGACCTAGGCTTTTGGTGATTTTATCTAGCTTTTGGAACCATATTATGGCTTCTTTTTGGTAGTATAACTCATGATTACACTTATCATAGTAAATTGGATTAATTTTTTCAATGATTCATTTGAGACTTAGCTCAATCTTAAATAATCATGATGTTCTTTATCTATGTGTGAATAAAGTCTATTTCCCTTGTGTTTGTTATAGACTTTGTCCTATGAATGTTTTGGGCTTAGATATTTGTTTTATGTGAATGAATAATTTCAATTCCTATATTAATTAACTATTTATCACACAAAGTTCCTTTGGAAAAACTTGGGTTTATCAAAAATATTTACTTGGTCAATTTTATTTTTTCTAGAAGGTTTTAAAGACTTATCTCCCCCCCCCCCAATATCCTTCCATGCATCCAAATCATGCCCATGAATAGACACCAAATCAAATCCTTTTTAAATAAATGATTAAGTATTTTTAAATCCCCTAGGCCCTGAGATCATGCCTCAAGGCACAATCCCAATGACCTGACCAAGCAAAAAGTCAGTAAGATATGTAAAGCCCTAATCCCTAGAGGGCCCAAGATTATGCCATTTTTCACCATCTCAAAATCTATATGGCCCAAGATTCAAATAAAAGTGGAAAAATATCCATGCCCTTGAGGGCTTGGGATTATGCCACCTATCACCATCCCAAGATCCTAGGAGATCAAGACAATGGCAATATTAGCCTGGGACCACGTGGATTTAGGAAATAACCTAGATGAAACATAGAGAGATCAAGAAGATGAGGAGAAGCCACATGGATATGATAATGATAAATAGGAATGATAGAGTACATCTTGGGGATGCCAATAGACTACCAAGTGGTAAAGTAGACCCCATAAAAAAAAAACCAAAGGAATAATGAGGGGTATGGAGTGAGAAGTCAAGGAAGGGTCATGTGAAAGTGGTGATATTAGTAGCTAAGAGGACTAATATTGATGGCATATCTAGACATTAAAACCATCAAAAGTCCCAAAAGGACTGTGTTTCAAATCTAGAAAGTATAGTCAAAATACATTTGGTGCTTCACTAATTAAAAAGACCTAAAAGTGATAGATTTCAAGCTATTAAAGGGGTGAAATGATCTAAGGGACATGAAGTCAAACTAGGAATGTCTCATTAATTTAATTAGCCTACAAATTGAATACATAAATCTTCATAGAACATGGTGTAATGGTAGTCTCAATAAAATCCCAATCATAATCTACCACCAATATTTAGATCTAATTACATCTATCCCCCAAAAATTGATTATAAATTAGTTAGTATGGCATGAGTCATCACATTGCATGCACATGGTAAAGAGATAAGAAGGGATAATGAGTATAAAATAAATGTTTTAGCCTTTAAAGAAGTGTGGTCTCTAACTACAAATCATGGGCACATCTTCATATCTGTCAGAGAATCAGGACCCTCAACAACATGTCCACAATCATCAATGAATGCTTGTAACTTCCCCAGTAGTGGGATGAATTTGAAACCCCATAGCAATAATTATCTATATAAGATCATTTCTTACGATGTAATAAGGGTTGGCTCCTTTTATTTTTAGTGATATAATAGTGGACTAGACTGGATGGTTCTCTATACTTAAGCATACTAATCACCTTATTTCATGTATTTTCAATGTTTTCTAAAGTAGTTTCATGAGTCAAGGATTTTTTAGCTGAGTATGTAACTCAGCTAAGTATTAGATGAGCTCCTAGTTGATATTTTTAATATAAATATCTTACTATGAAAGTTATGTCATTTGATAGATTTGGTCTGCACATGTGTATGGTGACCTTGTTTTCATCTTTCACATTGCTACTCAACCCTCAAACTCCCTCACTAGATTTGTCCATGGTTGTGCCATACTAACCATCTCAAATATGGGTTTACTCAAGGACTTGTTTACTCAAGAGGAATAGATTGGGTCCATTAGAAAGTTTTCTCTTTCTTCTCTTTCTCCCTACCCTTCTCTCTTTTATTTTTTGTTAATCAGTTTTATAGTTTAGTCTTCTATGAAATCTCTTATTAATGATTTACTTTGATTTCTCTCTTTGTCTATTACTACTTATGCATTATCTAATCCATGAAATATATATGTTTCATTTAATCATTCATATTCCTCAGTCAAATATATATGTGTTGACTCTAGTTAGACTAGTTTTCTATAGATATCAATGAAAGCACATTAGAGGTTAAGAATCCATCTTGATTACTTGATGCCTTTGTTTATTGTTTCCTAAACAATGTTGAGTTTGTATGTGTAATGAACATCCATTTGAATCATCTATTTATCCATGGATAAATCTCTATATGATAATTCCATAGACACTAGCTCATAATTTAAATATATATTGATTTGTCTAAAATACTCATGCATGCCCCTATATGGAATGGTTATAACAAGTCAATTGAGTTACCCTATGTACCAAGACCTTGGTGATATTTGTTCACACAAGTATCCTTTTAGGAGAGATAAGGATAAACAACCCATGACTATTATTGGTTATGTCAAAACACATCTCAAAATATTTGGTGCTAGAAAGAGGGCCTGATATAACTATTTTAGACTTGTATTTTATTTTAGAGCTTCGCCTAGTAGTCTAATGGCCTTCTCTTGGATAGGAAGATGTAGTTATCATATGAATGTTTCGAGACCTTCCCATAGATTGCCTAAGAACCCCCATAAATTTTGTGTAAAGTATATCTATAGTGGTGTCAAGAATATTAAGGAACACATTTATGATTTTTAAGAAGGCATTATCAAAAGGTAGATTCAACCTAAGGATGTGATTTGTCACCCATTCCCCCATTCACTAGATCAGACAACCTATTCTTAGTACCTTGGTCTATCAAAAAGGTGCATCACCGCTTGGGCCATCTCTGAGAATATGTTCCTTAACCATTTTAATATTCCCACGGACCCCTCTTTCTATGTTCCTTAACCATTGTGTGACCACATACCTATTCTGCTATGTACCTAGGGATATGATATATTAGTGTATCTAGATTGATGAAGATGTTGACATGTGGCACACATCAACCTTAATAATTTATATGGCTTCAATATATTAGGATAAATGGGTAACTTGTGCAAATAGTACATTGGGTAATGGTCAACCTACATTGGGATTAGGAGTTTACCCATCCATTGTGAGGTCTATATAAATGAGATGAGTATCATTGTGAAGGAGTTAAGTGTTGAGTCTTATATTTTTTTAGGATATTGGTGGTTTCCCCTCATAGAGACATTGCAAATTTATTCATTCCTAAAGGAGTATTGTATGGTGTTGCCCTACCTTAAGGGTAATTATTCTATTTATGAATATATGGAATATTTGGACATATTGGCCCACTAATATATATTGTGTTGTGTTGAACTACATTATATTCTACATATTTCCAATTGTTATAAGTGTGGTTCATAACAAGTGGTATCAGAGCTTCGATTTGGGTAATATATATTGGGTGAAACCCTAGTTTTGTGGAATCATTAATATTTTTCAATCAGTTGCTAATTTTTTTACAATATTTTTATTGGAGATGAAGAATATTTTAGGAAAGTCACATTAAAAAAATGTAGGTTTTATGATTAGTTTTGAGGGACTTATTTCTATTTTAGGTTTTATAATAAATTCATCGTCTCTTCCAAAATAATATTTTTTATAAAATTTTTACTGATAATGTATTAATATAAAAGAGATCTATAGTCAAAATTTCATAAATTTTTGAAATGTTTTTAGTGATTTGTGGTGATTTTATGATTCTTCATAAATTCACTCTAAGAGCCAAAATATTTTTAATTTTTTCCCAAAATTTTCATTGAACTTACAATATCATACATGGAAGTTATATTAAAAAAAAAATAGTCTATTTAAATTATTTCTCCATGAGTTATTGAATTTTTAGTATTTTTCCCTTAACCTTAGTTTTTTTCTAAATCATGGGTCAAATAGATTACAAACAATTGGAACAATTGATGGAAAGTTTTTTAAAAATGATAAATTTTCTTGAGAAGTATTCTATGATAAAAAAAAATAAGCATGTGGGTAAGGAAGAGACTAATGATGATAACCAAGAAGAGAATGAATATGAAGAGGAAGAAGAAGAAGATGAAAAAGAGGATGAACATAATGATGATAGCAAAGGATTCAAGAGGATAGGTTGAGGATCATGATGTGGAAAAGATGAATAAATTATTTTTTATGATTGCAAAGAGGAAGATCATGTAGGTGATTATGGATAAGAAGAAACATAACATCATGATGATGATGATGATTATGATGATGATGAGGCTATAGAGGGTGTACAAGAATATGAAGAGCAGGAAGAAGAGGAGGAAGAAGGATTAGATGATAAGGGTTAAACTAATTTTTCTCCAAAGAAACCAAAGTCAATTTTTTATTTTCATGGATGAATTAAAAAGAATTAATTTATTAAGTCCATAAACCCTAACAAAAATTATGACTTCATCAAAATGGATGTGGCCAAACACCTATAGGTTCAAGAAAATAATATCAAAGAGACTCAATTAAATGGTAAAAATATTCTAGTTTTTGAATATTTGAAACTCACTATGGACAAATTTATTTTCCATTCAAATTTATACTTTGGATATGGAAGGTGTGGATATGGTTCTTACATATCCATAGTTAGAAAATCTAAGAAAAATAAATATTAATGGTCAGTATAATTTCTTAAAGTTTTAGTATAATAAATAGAAGGTCACTTTATAGGATATCATAGTTAGAAAGATAAAAAGAATAATCAAGGTAGAGCATGAGGATGATATTGAAGCATGTGAAGAATAACATGAGAAAGATTCAAATGAAGACATAGATGAATAAACAATACAAGAAAATTATAACACTTTATCTACTCAAGAGGCAAGGGAACCACCAAATGAAATGGTGGAAGAGGTGAAATGAAAAGTTGATAAAGTCAAAGTATCAAAAAAGCTATGGTATATCGACACCCACACCATCATGAGGAGAAATAATCATGGATCCATGTGATGTAGTGTCAAAAAAATAATCACCTTGGATATACAAGAAATTGGAGTAATAATCTCTATGTATATGCATAGAAGCCAAAGAGGAACTATTATCATTAGGTATCGAATCAAAGTAGTGTAGTGGCATATGTAACATGCAATCATTAGGAAAATAACTATGAACATGTATGGAATATGAGTAGCATAGTAGAATAGGGTACATAGAATAAAAGGATGCATAATTATACATGGACACCAAAGCAATAAAATTATGATCATGAATGGAATCAGAGTAGCACATTGATTTAAAACATGTTTGGAGAGATATCATCTACTAAGATCACATATAGATGGTTAGATGATTGAAATTTTAGACAAGTGTGTAACAATTTGAAACACACTCATTATTTGGTTTCTTCTTATGTTTTAGGGTTGAAACATGTCAAGGAGAAAAGGAATGCTATGTATCTATGGATATGATATATTAATGTGTATGGGCTGATGGATACACTGACATGTGTGACACATCCCCATTAGTAGGTTATATGGTTTCAATATATTATGATAAATGGGTAACTTTTGGACTTAGTGCATTAGGTAATGGTCAACCTAAATTGGGATTAAGAGGTTACCCATCAATTTTTAGTTAATTAGAGGTCTATACAAATGAGGTGAGTATCATTGTGAAGGAAGTAAGTGTTGAGTATTATATTGTAAAAGTATATTGGAGGTTATCCCCTCAAATAGACATTATGGAGTTATTCCTTCCTAGATGAGTATTGTATAGTGTTGCCCTACCTTAAGGGTAGTTATTCTATTTTTGTATATATTGAATATTTAGGCATCTTGGCCTACCATTATCTATTGTGTTATGTTTATCTACTTATGTTTTACATATTTCTAATTATTATAATTGTGGATCATAAAATAGTATATCCATGGTGGGGTCAAGACTATTAAGGAACACATCTAGGATTTTAAAGAAGACATTATTAGAAGGCATATTCAATATGAGGATGTGTCTTATTATCTATTCCCCCATTTTCTAAATTAAAAGACCTATTCTTGGTACCTTGGTTTACAAAAATGGTGCATCACCACTTAGGCCATCTTTGATAATATGTTCCTTACCCTTTTTAGTGTGCCCATGGACCCCTCTTTCTTATTTTACTAGTTTTCAATGACATGTAAAGAGCCAAATGAGCCAACTATTACATTGAATGAAAGGTTTAACTAGTTATATACTAAGTTTAAGGACCCTTTCTAATAAATAGAGGATGCAACCATAGTAGTCTATCCCAACACTTTAGATTCTCTAACTAATATGTTCATTGAGAGGACTCCTACTCTCTCATCCTTATCTTTGACATACAAATCATTTGCAACTATTAAGGAGTAGTTAATGACACCCAACTATGGCATTGACCTCACTTATTATTTTAGACAACCCAAGGCCTACCCATAAAATCCATCAAACAACGTGATTGTAATTCAATCCATAAACTAGTTTGTGCCATACAATGTAATACCTCAATATTATAGTCAATATAGTTTACCTAATGACCATTTTCTGAACTATTATCAGTTGCTATCTCAACCTTGTGACCAAGCCAATCCCCCAATAATGAATGAGAACCTTGCCAATTTTAACATATGTAGTCATGTTAATTCATATTATAACCATCAAGGATTTTTTATTACTAATATTGATTTAGCCTATTTTGATTTTTTATTAATTGCATGCCATTTATCATAATAAATCCTCACAACATAACACATATTCAAATCTATGACATAGGGATCCTAACTTCTTAGATTAGAGCATGCCAAGATGGAACTAGACACCTAGCTAAAATAGTCATGTTGATGGAGGGCATGCCATTTTTTCATCCCAAAATATTATTCCAACAAGGTAGTATTTATTATGAAAAGTCTAAATATGACTAAGAAACAATTGTTGAAGAACAATTAGCAGCTATAAATCAAATTCATGAATATATTCCCACATAAAATGAATAAAATTAGATTGAAGGATCTTACACTCAATTATAAGAATAATTTATGGAGTTGGAACTATTGGAAGAGGAAGGTGTATATTTTCCATCTGAAACATCCTTCTCATATGCTCCTACTCATACATTTGGAAAGCTAATCCAAGATAATGAGCATATTTTGGTAGTGGTGTGATTCTCCTTCAATCATTACAAGGAAATGAAATATATAAATAAACAAGAATTGAGTTGGACTGCTTGTACTAATAAGAAGGAAACTGAGAAGAGGTAGGTTTTTCCTTTGAAGAGAATAAGTTAGAAAAACATGAAATGATTGATTTCTCTCCTTAGTTCAGCCATACCTTTAAACTTGTCAATAACACTCATGTGATCCTCTTAGTAGTAGAGGTAGTCAAAGAAGAATAACATCAACATCATGGCCTAAATGAAGAAGTCATGCCAAAGGAGATTCAAGCTAAAAATGATTTAATTCAACTCATCTCTCCACACACTTTAACCATATATTATAAAACTAGGATGTCTTTACCATGGGAATAACCACCCCAAATCTTATTGATAATGAAGGCAACTAAGAGGATGATACCAAAACATCTATTACAGTCTAAGAGTAGCTCATAATTAATTTTTATTTTGTATTAAATAAAGAAAATGCCTCTACCATGTTGAATACACACATCATTTTGGTACATATGGATGTTCAACCTTATTACTCATAGCAATTACAAGTGTGGGAAAATTTATTTATCTTCACTTATCCCTCATGATTTATGAAAGTTAGATGTAAGCATAATATTGAATGTTATGATATAATTTTTCTGAAATTGCATTAATTAAACATTAAAAAATCCTTATGGGATAATGGATTCTATCATAGAGGACAACATAGAATAAATTAACATTGTTGTTTTCCCTTTTTAAAATCTTGAAAATGAATAGGTGTTTAAATAGTTTCAAGCATGCATTTACTTGAAAACCTCTATGAATAATTTATCTTTTCCTTTCTTTTTTCCTTTTTGATTTTTTCCTTCCCATACCTTATTTTTACTTTAGTTTACATTTTATTTTTTTGTCTAGTCCTTATCTATTTTCCTTGAGGTTCCCTCATTAATCAACGAAATGAAATGAATGCATGTTGCATAAGTAGAATCAATGGCACACATTAATATTAGTGAAAACCTTACTTGAACAATCACATGAATTACTATGATTATCTTGTGCATTTCTATATTTTTAAAGGCCAATGATTCAAAATAGAATGTGTGGGTTTAAAATTTTTTTTTGTCTTATTTAAATCCATCTATATACTTAATTAAAACATTTAAATAAAATGCATCATTGTATTTTTTGGGTTTTTCTTAATTAGTCATGAACTTTATAATTTTCCCTGAACCCATGGATATGAAATGTAAAGTCTCATTTCAAAATAATTAAACCAAAATAAAAAATCTAAATATCTTCCTCAAAAGGGTGATCTTTGTAAGCTCCACCACAAACTTTCTAGCTTAGTTGGTAATTGACCAAGTACTTTAAAAGGCACCAAAAGTATATATGTCAAGGCTATATATGCCTCAATGATAGTAGAGCAATGGCCATGCCATTCCCCCATGCCAAATAACTAAAAAATTCCTTTTCACAAGTTATAGTCATTTATAAAAAAATAAATTATTGTGTGTGTGCATGTAAATAAAACTAATTAATAACTTGATCACAAACATAGATGGTCTTTGGTTGGATTACAATTGAGTATGCTATGCATTGAGGCAAAATTTACTATTTTTATTTTCTAATTTTGTCTCAAGTCATAATTTTGTAGCTAACACTTTTTATTTGGATGTAATGACCATAGAGTTTGTATGCTTTAGATAATAATGAGTATCTACCTATATGAGTCATCATTTGTTGTTTCCTTAACCAATGACACCATTTTCAAATAGGAAATAAGGACCTCTTTTATTATATGATCTTTTCCTATGGGGTTATAATGGTTTACCTAATTGAGACCTTCCCTAATTGGTAGTTAGCTATATGATTACTTACAAGTGATTGAGCATGCTTATTTCTTATGTCTTTGTATTTTATTTAGTTTAGTCCAAGATTTCATCTAGGAATATTAAAGTTTAACTTACAGGTCCGCTTCAAGCCTATGAAGTCATGTTCCATGATAAAATGCTTTAGTATGCACCCATTTGAATGTTAAACCCAGTATTTTGGCAAGTTTATCTAACTTTTGGGACCCTTTTATGGCTTATTTTTCGTAATATAACTCATGATTATGATTCTTATAGTAAATTAGCTTAATGTTTGCAATGTTTCATTTGAAACTTGGCTAAATCTTAAATAATCATGATGTTCTTTACCTATGTGTGAATAAAGTATATTTCCCTTTGTTTTAAATAATTTTATTGAATTTTATATATACTTTATCATATGAATGTTTTGGGATTTAATCTTTGTTTTATGTGAATGACTTATTTTAACCCCTATATTAATTGATTGATTCTCACATAAAATTGACTTGTAAAAACTTGGATTGCTCAAAAATATTTACTTAGTCAAATTTATTACTTTTTCATAGGTTTTTAAAGGCTTTTTTAGGCCCCCATATCCTTTCATGCATATAAATTATGCCAAGGAACATCTCTACAGTCAAATCATTTTCAACAACTTAGTTTTTCTAAATCCCCTGGGCCTTTAGATCGTGCCACAAGGCATGATTCCAATGACTCAACCCAATAGAAATTTAGTGGGATATGCAAAGCCATCACCCCTTGAGGGACCAATATTATGCCACTTAGAACCATCTTGAAAGCTTTATGGCTTGGGAATGAATCAAAAATGGAAAAATCTCCATACCCATGAAAGCTTAGTATTGCACCACTTATTACCATCATGGGAGTGTGAGAGCTCAGGGCATTGGCAGTATTACCTTGGGACCATGTGGATTTAGGAAATAGTATTGATGAAGTATAGAGATATTGAAAATTAAAGGAAAAGCCACGTAGATATTGTGATGATCAAGATGAATGACATAGTAGATCTTGAGGATGCTGATAGACTTCCAAGTGACAAATTAGGACCCATTGAATGTAATCAAAGTCCTAACAAGGGGATTCAAATGAGAAGTTAATGAAGGGATACATGGAATTGGTGAATTTAGTATATTTAGGGACTATGATTGATGACTCATCTAGCTATAAAAATCATCAAAAGTCCCAAAAAGAATGTGTCAAGTCCAAAAAATGTAGTCAAATTATAGTTGGTTCCTCACCAACTAAAATGGCCTAGAAGTGATAGGTTTCAGGGTTATTAAAGGGGAAAATTTATCCAAGAGATATCAAAGTTAAGATAAGAATTGATCATTAATTTAATCAACCTCTAAATTGAATGCTAAATTCTATATAGGACATGGTGAAATGATTGTCCCAAGAGAATGCCAATGATAATCTGCCACCAATATTTGAATTTCATTACAACTAGCCCCTCAAAATTGAATATAAAGTAGATAATATGGCATGATTCATAACATGGTATGTGCATAGTAAAAATACAAGAAGGGACAATGAACAAAAAAGACAAATTTTAGCCTTTAAAAAGGCATGGCCTATAACCTTAAAACATAAGCATGCCTTCATATCTATCAAAGATTCAAGACACTCAATGACATGTCCTCAATCATCAATGAGTTTTTATAACTACCCCAATAGTGGTATGAATTTAAAACATCATAGAAGGAATTGTTTATATAATATCAGCTCTTATGATGTAAGAAGGGTTGGCTCCTTTTAGTTTCAATGATAGAGTAGTGGACTAGACTATGTGGTTCTCCATAGTTAAATATACCAACCAATTTTTTTTCATTTATTTTACCCAATTTTCAAATTAGTTTGATGAGTTAATTTTGATTGATCAAAGTATCAGATGAGTGTTCAATGCACTCTTAATTGATATTTTTAATAGAAATATCGTTATGTGAAAGTGGTGTGATTTGATAGACTTAGTTTGCACATGTCTATGGTGACACTATTTTCCTCTTTGAAATTGATACTACCCTCAAAATATTGACCAAAATTTTTTCATGGCTATTCCATGTTGGCCATCTCATATACTAGATTAGTTAAGGACTTGTCTACTCAAGAAGCACAGACTGGGTCTATTAGAAAGTGAGATCTTTCTTCTCTTTCTCCCTACCCTTTTCTCTTTTCTTTTTATTTTATAAGTTTTGTAGATAAATATTATACTCAATCTATTGTTAATGATTTACATTTATTGCTCTCATTTTCTATCACTTCTTATGCACTATTGAATCCATGCAATAGATATGTTTCATTCAATCAAATGTATTCCTCATGTCAAATATATATTCTGAATCTAGTTAGTTTAGTTTTCTATTAGTATGAATTAATGAAAATTAGAGGTTGAATATTCATCCTGATTACTTGATAGCTTTTTTTTATTGTTTCTTTAACATTTATGAATTCATATGTGTAATTAACATCCATTTTAATAGATATTTATCCATGGCTAAATATCTATATGTTAATTACATAGACATTAACTCATAATTTAAATGTATATTTATTAATATGAAATACTCACACATCCCCTTTGTATAGAATTTTTGAAACAATCCAACTGAGTTACCCTATGTACCAAGACCTATCACTAATCACCATGTATAGTTTTTTAGAAATGACCAATCACCACATTTTGAGGTAATATTTGAGGGATCAAATGAAATTGGATATGGATGAAAAAATCATGAAGGAAGTAAAATGTTAGAGGAACATAATTGTTTAATATTTTTAATCACATGTTTTTTTGATAACAATAAATAGCTACATAAAATCACCCATTCATTTATATTTGATAATTTTTATACTTAGCCAATTTTCTATCTTTTTCACAATTGTCAAAATGGTCTATCAATGCTATTTCATGATGAAATTTTTCCAATCAAATCAAATTGGATAAGGCTAAAAAAATTCAATCAAAAATTCAAATATAATTAGAACACATTAGTTCAAGATTCATAATAAAATAATTTTAAAACAAAAAGTTATGGCTCTATAAAATCAATGTATCAGGCAGATTTGGCAATTTTTGTACTTTACCAAATAAATTTTTTTGACCTAAATAATATTATTTAAGATAGATAAACTTATTTTAAGGCTATAAATGTTTATTTAAAATTAGATAAAATTATCTAAATCTCATGTAAATTTGGAGGAACAAGTAAACTAAATTTATTTTTAAGTGGAGATTAGTTGTTAAAAAATAAATAAAGCATGCAATTTGGATTAAAATTCAATTCAAGTTTTTATTTTTATAGTAGGAATAAAATTAAAACTATAGTTCACTCTTCATGTGAGCTATGCGTTAGTGTATTTGGTCTATTTAGCTTTATTATTAGTAACTTTTATTGAATAGATTATCATGGAGGAGAATTTTGGCTATCAAAGTGAATATTTAATTCTATGGATTGTTCTATAAGTTCATCTTGATGTGAAAATATGTGTTATTCTCCAAGATTTTGTGATTCATTGAATAAGTTCCATTATGATGGTATTGTTAGTATTTGTGTTAGCTATATTTGTTTTCAATATAATTATTTAAATTTTCTATTACGAATTTAAATGTTTTTTGGTATAATAATCATAATCTCCCTTTGAAGATGAGCAAATTTTAATCTTACAATGACAAAAACCATTGATAATGAGCATTAGAGTTTAATTAATGTTATTTCCTTTGACTCCAAATAATGTTTGTGTGTTTTTTGTGTTGATATCAATTTGTAGCAAGCATTAGTTCCTAGTCACCTATCCAACCCATAGTAGAATCTTCACTGAAGAAGGGTTTCATCTACTTTGGTTCAAAAAACTATTTTTATACCCTACTCTTCCCTCTTTTTAATGTTTTCATGAGATATTATTATTTTTAATATATAATCACTATAAATATATGTTTTTGGATGTTATTTTGATCACTTGGGTGAATTTTCATTGATGGAATGTAGGTCACATGTTGTTATTCTACCACTTGGTTATTTTAAAACCATGTACCTAAAATTCATGCCTTGGAGTGATTAATCACCAATCATAAAATGAGAGAAAGAAAACATGTTATCTTTTAGTGTGCATAAAAATCACATCAACAAACCTTAAGATCATATTCTTATAACTTGGCCATCCATTGACCTCTACATTTTCCTAATTTATTTTACCCTGGTATGAGATTTAAAACTAGGTCCTGGATAATGACATGCACTTTATTCCTAATAATGTAGTATAAAAACTTTTTAATATCCTTGAATAGGGCATAAACATGTTTGTACAGGGTAGATTACTTCATTTTGTGTCTTTTAGGTTTGTACTCATGAAGTCTATAAAGTTCTCGTCTCCATATAACTTATGGGTTAGCACCACAACTATGGTGTGCTCATAAGCAAAAGAGTAAAGCTATAAATCCTTCACATAGTTTGGAATGATTAAGACCAATGATTTCATGATGGCATCCTTAATTTTTTTGAAGGATTTCCTAGTTACAGAAGTTCGTTCCAAATTTTCTTCCTATTTCAACATTGCATTTAGAATTTTAAAAATCTCAATGAAACTAGATATGAATTTGTGTATGAACTTAGTCTTATCAAAGAATGACTTATTCTATTTTTTACTATTATGGAAACATAACATAGAGATAACACTATCATGTTTAGGGTCAATAAAGATACATTATTTTATGATTATATGACTAAGTAGGTTACCTTCAGTAATACCAAACATGTTTTTTTGGGGGTTTAGGAGATACCATACCTTATACATCTTTCAAATACCCATATGTAGGTGATGAATGTGATTAGACATACATTTCAAGACAAAAATCAAGTCATCCATGTAAATAACAATGCATTTTCTTATCAAGTCTTCAAAAGTGAAATCCATGGGTCTTTAAAAGTTGGATCCCACATTGATGAGGCCAAATGGCTTTTATTTGTAAGCAAAGGTGCCACCCTTAGTTGTGAATGTATTTTTAGCCTGGTATTCTAGGGAGATACAAATTTGATTGTATCTTGAGAATTTGTCTAGGAAGGACATCATTTGAGATCCACTTACCATCTATATTACCTCACAAAGGGAGGGTAAAGGGTAGTTATCTTTGTCAAAATCTTAATTAAGATTTTTAAAATACACATAATGTTTAATTTCCTCATTCTTCTTTTGAATGGGCACTAAATTAGCTACTAGGTGGAGTGATGGATTGGGAAGGTGATCTTAGTTTAAAGGAGTTTGTGAACTTCATTATGAATAAGTGGATCTAGGATTGGGTTCATAGGTTATTACCTCTATTTGAAATGCTTATCATTTTACTTGAGTGGGATAGTGTGTGTGACGACATTCAAGTTAAGCCGCTCAAGGTATCCATAGGTCTAAGTAATAGAATCTCAGTCATATATCAAAAACATTGTAAGTTGTTATATCTCAATATGGGTATGATCAAGGTCAACATGAACATCCCAAGGTATGTATGATGATTCCAAATTAATAGTTTTGGACCTCTAATCTAGGTATACTAGTATCTTAGGTCTATGTGTAAGCATGTTAAGGTTAAATATCATTTTAAGTGAGATCATTCCCTTTGGAACTTGGTTTTATTTTAAATTCATAATACCATCTATGAAATAGTCTATAATCTCTTGATTGTACCTTTCATCCTCATTTATGACTTGGGTTTCAAATAATCTAGAATTATTAAGGAATTCCAAGATGTGTCGATTGTCATTGAAGATGTGGAAGTTTCTGAAAAAAATAGGATTGAGGGTCATGGGATCACTTCAAAATGAAAATGCCTATAATCATATGTCATCCAAGGGTGTTAAGAATGTAACAACAGTTACTAATGAATAAACCACCTAATTTTCTTCTCTATGAACAGGGATTAAATTGAAACCATTTAAAATTTATATTAGATCTTATGCACTATCCTTATACTTCCTCAAATAGGATAAGTTACATTAGAATTTGATCATGACTTGATAAACTAGCAACTCATAATCCCCAAATACTTTTAGTTCTTTGATGCTATGTTTCAATACAAAATATAGTACTATGAGCAATGCATCATACTCCACTAGGTTTTTGGTGCATGAGAACTATAGCCTATAATCAATAAATGAAATTTCATTTCCCTAATTGGTCAATCAAAATAATCCCTACCCAAAACATTTGCTTAAAATAGGCTCTCTATCACAGACCACATTGTATTTTATGATCATATTATTCATCCTAGGCTCTTTATCAACATGAATTTGATTGGATACACCTTTCCAAGGTAATAACATATGTGAAAATTTGGTATCCATGTACCCATTCAAGGTCTTAGACCAATCTCTACTTAGTAACATATTTTAGGCTTTTAGGATGTCCACTACTTTAATGTTCATAAATTATTCAACCCTGGGTTTAGATTTTGTTTACATATGCACATTTAAGAGCTCACCTACCATCTTAACCTTAAATTTATAAAACTAGACCACTATATTGTCTAACTTAATAGGTGTTAACCCCTATTTTTGATAGATCTAGTTAGGTTTGACATTTTTAAGGCTCTTGAGTTAACTACATAGTTATGAAGTTTCTTCTAAAAAAACCTAATTGTAAGGAGGAAACATGGAACCTTATCCTTATTCCTATGTATCAACACATTGGTTTGTATAGGATTAGGCTTGGGTTGGTTTGTTTTATCTATTAAAGATTTTAAGAGGAAATATATTTTCTCATTAATCTAGGAAAGTTCATGCAATGTGATGTTTACCTTGATCCTCTTCATGTCCTCCACTATGTTATACCCAATCTTGTTAGTGGTATGATGGATCTCTTCAAATGGTTTTGCCTTATTAGACTTGGAGTTGGAGGATCATTTTGGGATCATAGATCAGGAGGGGTATCACCATTTTTAGGAGTGGAGGTGATAATATGAAATTGATATGTTTGGTTCTTAAGGGCATGGTTACTCCATTAGAACTACTAAAAAGGATGAACCTAATGAGATGGATCTTTTGGTTCATTTTCCATGTTGACACATAAAACTTTCTCTCCAAGTTAAAAAACCATCTATGGGAAGCCTTATAGGTGTGGGACTAGATACAGTTTGTAAAGTAACCTTAGGTTTTAGAAGCTGACTCTTCACTTGATCTTGGGGGTGAAAAGGGATGGAAGAAAGGAAAATTGATAACATGAAAGTAAATATAGTCTAAGGTGATGAACCAAGAGATTTTGAAATATTAACCTATGATATCATAAAATAGATTAGATCTTCAGGCAATATGAACTATAAATGAGCATAAAGAATGAACTATATTCTATTATGCAAATAAAGATCAAAACTATAGAAGTGGAGAAGAGAAGTAGCAGACAATGATAATTTTTACTCCAAAATAACACAAAAAATCACATCATCTTCATTGTAGATGGAGAATAGAATACAGATGGCCACAAGGGGGCACTTACAAAGTGTTCAACCATATTTTTGACCTGTGCCTACTAAGGTTGTAGAATAAAAAATGTTAGTTGTTACTATTGCTAATGTATTACAATGTATGTTCATAAAAAAGATAAAATGATAACCAACCTCTTATAAAAGGGATGAGCTTAGAATTAAAATGCAAGGAGGCTTCCCTAGGAGAGTGATACCTAGATATTTTAGTACTCACACCCATGATGACATCATCACAACTAAGAAGAGGATCATGAGCTCATGAGTGTAGTTAACCTTTAAATCTTGGATATGGTACAACTACATCATTCTATCATGGACACTTTACTTAGGAGAAGTGAAGTGGTGTTATGTGTACACTTCTAGAGATGTCCTACATTTATCACATCATATGGCCTTTGTTATTCAAAATAAAATATTTTAAGCCTAGCTCAATGGGAAGGGCCCACACTCTCATTCAATAACATTTACCTTAGTCCTAGAAAACCAATATTTCCCTTGGGAGTCCATGGGGATAAAATTCATCAAGTTGGCACTTCTTAGGAACGGTCATAAATTTATTTGATGAGACCAAGTGTGGGGTTTGAATGCATCAAATTGGTGATCCAATGAGGTGAGGTAGAAGTCCTCAAGCTGGATGAGCATCAAAATACCATACGAGCAAATTGGATGGAGGTTGGTACTTAGGTAAAAATCAAGAAAGGGGTCTCTTAAAGAGAGAAAGGGTCAAAAGGGGAGCCATCAGAAGGAATCAAGAAACTGCTAACTACCAAATGAGCCTAAAGCTAGGGATAGACTACTCAAAGAAAAAAAACTATAGATTCTTGATCCATAGTTCTTGGTGACTCATGGGGATGTCTATCTATGGGTAGGAGAACCCAAAACTTTAGTACTTAGACCAATCAAAAAAAACTAAAAAAATAGGAGGTAAGTGTGGATATCTATAATTTTTGAAGGGTTAACCACAAGGGTGCCCATTCTTCCTCTTTTAATTAGGTATTATTATTAAGATCCTCAAAGACTTTTTCCATATCTATTATCTCATTAAAGGAGATGTTCCTTAATCCTTTGATAACTATCAATGTCTATAATTCCAATTGTGCAAGTGGGTGAAAATGTTATCCACCTTCGAGATATCAAGCATATAATTGAGAGCCATGAAATGGTCTAGCTATTCTAATTTTGCCTAAGGAGTACCTTTATTTGGTCCTCAGGGAGGACACTATTATCTATGAAGAAAGGGGAGGGAATTCCCAACTTGAATAATTTCTCTATGTGTCCCCTCCTTTCTTGAAATACTTTATCTAAAGAACTAAGGAATGCCTTACATTTATTTAATGCTTTATTGTAGCTCAAGAACTCATTGATCTTCACCACTACCTACCTTTGATAAAGCACCCCTATTACTTAAATCATCTCAAGAGAAGTGTTGTAGATATTTTGAATAAGGCTATGTGAGTCTAAAACTTTGGGGGAGATGAAGGTGATCACTTGATCAACATATGAACTCACTTGAGTTGCAAGCTTTTGTGCATCTATAATGAAAGTTAGTGTTTCCCTTACGTCTATTGTCATAACCTTGATCCTCTCCCAATAGGATTTGTATAGCTATTAAACTATAGGGATGATTTATATGACCTATTAATGATTAGTAAATTCCTTCTTTAGCTTCTTGATCTCCTCGTCCTTGATCAAGGAGTCTTATTGCACCTTGTGCTAAAATTATTGATATGATTGATTTGAATCAATGAAATTTTAGTGAATTTCACCTAGTTCTATCTCTTTCTCCTATAGCTTAGTTTTTGTAGCTACTCATAGGCTAGCCTCTACCTAAATTTTGTTATTTGGGACATTTCCCTAGAGGGTAGCTCTTCCCTTATTGAGGTTAGCATCCTTAGCCTTAGATTCAGCATTAAGGCAATAAACTATAGGTTTCACATTTATGAGCTCCATCTTGGTCTTTTCTACTTATAAAGATGACTTGGTATAGTCCATAGTCACAAACTTTTATGTCTCCTCCATGAGATTGGCACTATCAATGGGTTTGTCTTGATTGATATTGAGCTCGATGGCTTGAATAGTATATTCTCCTAGCTATATATATTCTTGGGGCTTGACTACCCTAGGGGTTAGATGGGTAACCATAATGGATCACTATGTAGGGTCATAGAATGACAACATGTGAGGCTGGCATTGGTCTTGGTCTGTTTCCCAATCTTTTGTTCCACTCAAGCTTTTTTGGCCACCCTTATGATGTATACCTACTATTGTAATTGATCTAACACTTGGATAATCTCTCCTATAAAAGGGATCCCCTATGGTAGTGTGAATGGAATATATATATATATATATATATATATATATATATATATATATATATATATATATATATATATATATATATCTACTGTTGTAAAGAAATAAGCCCTGATCCTACAAAAGTGAGTGAATAAATGGTGAGGGTTAAAGGGAAAAAGATGGGAGCCCAAGGGGAGGGGTGAATAGTGATTATATTATGAGGGGAGTGGAGGATGATGTAGTTATGGGTTGAAGAAATGGGTGATGATAGGGGTTGTGGTACTTGGCTAAGCAAATGGTGATATCACAACCTATAATAGAATTATGAAAGGAGATGAGGGAGTGCATAAGGAAGTAGAAGTGGAGATAAGGGGATCTACAAAGTGGATTTTATTCTATGGGGATGTTGATGGAGGGTTAAAAATGGGTTCCTTGATCTACTTTGGTTGGGATGAACAAATCATGAGATGCTCAAGGGAATCTTGTTGTTAGTATAGAGTCATGGGAAATGCAAACAAGGGTGGTTTCCCTATTGGAGAGTTTTGGGTGGCCATGACCTTTATTATCACTACTTTCTCCAGAGGTGTGCCTCATATCTCCTCCTTAGGAATGCCTTATTCTTCTTCTTCATCTCCTATCTCAGTTTTAGGATTGGATTCTTCTTTCAAGTTTCCCTCTTATGGGTGGGACTCATCCCAAATTTTTTCAAAGGTCTCATCTTGATCTTCTTCATTAAAACCAATTTAAGTCTTGTTAATTTCATACCTATATTTCATGAAGGTATACATCTTTTCTTCACTTTAGTTTAGTTGGTGGAGTTGCTTCTTCATCCCTTTCGATAACTTCTTAGTTGGGTCATATGATTGGACCTTGACATAGAAATACTCCCATAGTTTGAGGAAATATCATGAGAATTGAACCAGGTCCACATAATTCTAAGGGATTTCCTTCATGGGTGACTTCCTCTTCCCTAGGTAAGACTGATCTTGATGTCTAAGAGCACTAGCAATCTTCAAATTGGCTATACATCCTATTAGATCATAGTCCCATCTTTTGTTTATCAAGTCAAGGCTAAGCTCTACAAGATTATCCATGAGTAGGCATCCCTAGTACCTCTTTATCATTGTGATGTTATCTTGAGTGAAAGGGACATCATATAGACCTTAATTTTTCTTCCACTCCCCATAAGTGGAGTCTATCACATCAAGTTGGCAAGCTAACTCTAGGTCCAAGGTTCTATCAGTCATCATGTGAGGGAGTTGGAAGGGTTCTCCTTAGAAATTATGTACTCATATAAATGAAAAATAGGATCCTAAAAAATAGTCCACTAGGACTCTATTGCCTTTGAGCTAGGCTTATTGTCCATCCATTATCATGGAGGTGATAGTTTGTTGGCTAAGGTCTATGATAAATATAACCATTAACAATTACAAGAACTTATAGTAGTCTTCATTGATCTACATGATGTGATTTCATATGGTGATTAGGGTTAATACATTATAGAATACTTCATTATCATAAGTGTTGAGTTGGAGATACCTAGAGAAGAACTAGGAGTGTTGGTATAAAATGAGGTGCATGAGGAAGGATGAGTACCAAAAGATACCCCTCATCAAGAAATTCTCTAGTTCATCCCTCATAGTGGAGGTTATGGATTTAATAAATTCCATCATGAACTCCTATTCCTTTTCTACCATGGTCATAAGGTGGAGCATGTCCATCTAAAAATCATCGATGTTAAAATTAACATACATGCCTAGGATGAAATATAGCATGGATAGGGTGTCCTTTAAAATCTATGTGGGAAAAGTCATCAGGGGCATGGGTAGAGGAGGCATCTCCATGACCTTAATTTTAAGGAGAGTCCAAGAAAAGGAGCCTTTTCTTTTATTTTGGAATCCCAAATGTTCTAAGGGCTCTTAATGCTATAGATAATGGCCTTGGAATTTTAATGGAGCTAGACCATCTTTATGATGTCATCTATGTTAATTTTCACCTTTAAATGGTCATTGCCAATTATCACTCCAATAGTGGCATCGTATCTCTGTGTGTAGAGAGCGATAATCTCCGGGCATAGGTGCATGTGCAATACCATGTATTATACCAATGTGTACTCCCAAATCTTGTATCTAAAAGATTTGAACTCTTTCCTACTAATTTTATTGATCATTTGAGCATGGGTGCCCTCTCTCAAATTCATGGTATTTTGGGCCAAATCTATATCAAATATTTCATTACTAAAGTTGGTTACCAATGTCCAGTCTTTGAAAGGTCCCTTGGTCACCATTTTTGTTTTTGGAACCTTCTACATTGTTTGAGTAGGGGTTAAAGTGTTAGCCTAGCTTGTAGCATATTTGGGGTGAAGGTTTCCCCTACTACTTGAAGAGTGGTTTGAAAGATGTATAAGATTAGATCATCAAGTAATCTATTCCAAACCTGCTCTATATTATTTCCAAACTAGTTCCTTGCCTACTTCATCCAATCTATAGACTTGGTCTCTACTTTTCTTGGTCACTTGATGCTTTTATAAAATCTCAAAGTGTCAAGTGTTTGGCATGAATGAGAGAGGGGGGAATTTATACATTGGTGCCACTAACTAGGCTCATCATTGAAATTTCAAAATCTAAGCATCTCTAAAAATGATAAGAATGTCACACATGCTTGAAGAGTCATACGTGAGTTATTTTATGATGATTGTTCTAGGAAAATGTACATAATGGAGAATTTGACATTAATGGTAGGTGGTGCAAGTAGATAACCATATTTTGAAGAATTTTTTTTAAATATTTGATAGGATTAAGGAGAAGATGCATGGAGATTCAAATATCCATGTGTGCTAATGGAACTTATTTGAAAAAAGGAAACAAAAAAGGGAAAGGACAAAAAAAGGTAAAAAATAATGAGAAAAGAAACACACAACAGAAAAAGGAAACTAACTAATTATGTACAAGGGGGATGGGCCAGTTAGTTGAAATACTTTAAGTCTATCCCATTGATGGGTATTTCTAATGAATTTCCCTCTTGATATTCAAATTCAAAATCATTTCCTCACCTATCATTGATGATGCAAAAAGGTCCTCTCCAAAGGGAATAAAATTTTGTATGTTTTCTTAGTTTTATGACCTGCTGATCATATTTGAGAACCAAATCTCTAAGTTTACATCTAGGGTCCAATGACTTTTCATCAAATCATCACTTAACCATTTTTTATCAGATGATCTTTGCATCACCTTAATTTCCTCTTACCTCTTGGAGTCTAAGTAATTTAGCTAGATGAACCTTCATTGCTCTATTTTATTCAATTTTGGCAGCCTTCAAAAGCTACCATGCAGGGATTTTTGATGATACTAACATGATCACTTCCTTCTCATACACTAATTCATATGGGGAAGTTTTCAAAATATACTTGGGGGTGATGCAATCCACCCATAAGACCATCCTTATATGTAAGTGTCATTCCTTCTACTTATCATTACACATCATTTTGATCAGCCTGATTAGATTTTTATTAATAGACTCTACCAACCCATTCCCTTTCAGGTAGTAGTTGGATGAAGCTTTTATGAATATACCATTTAAAAGTACAAATTCATAAATTTTAGATCTAAATAAATCTTTCATGTTGTCTAAAATTATTGTTTTGAGTAGGCCAAATCTTGATACAAGTTCTTTTATGAAGTTGAGGATCATGTTTTCAGTTATTTCCCTTAATAGGACTACTTTGATCCACTTAGTGAAGTAATCAATGGTTATTTGTATCCATTGTGATCAATGATAGATATTATATTTATCATCTTGATTAAGTATAGGTCCCACTATGTGAAGGGTTCATCAATTAAAATTAGGTTAGAGGTATGGCATAATTTTTCCTCTTTCTTAAAAAAACAATTGACACTTTTGGCATTTCTTGACTGCCTGATGGTAATCTATAAACATAGTCAGCTAATAATACCATATGTGAATGATTTTTGTCATGGTGGTCTTAGATAAGAAGTGGTCACCTAGGGGCATGAAGTGCATATCTTGGATAATTTTCTCTACTTAGGGATTATCAATGCATTAGAGATCTCTATCAAAATTACTCTTGAAAAGGACCCCTTAGACTAACATGGACCTAGACCCCTGCATCTTATAAAAATGCCTCTTGCATGTAGGGAGCCCATCAAGATACCAATCAGTCTATGTAAAGTGGATCTTATTTGTCACCCAAGACTTGTCAGCGTTAAATGGTTCACTAGAGCTACTTCTAACATGTATTGATCCTCTTATAGGATGTATGTGTATTGAGTTACATATAGATTCTTCTCCCTCTGATTACTTTTATCAACCTAACATGCACATCATATTCTAGGATCTTGGTGTTCTAATTGGCCCTTTTTTCCATAATTTCCCCTTCCATGATGTATTCACAGACATTGGAGTATGCCATTTACATCATGATTTTTCTACCTACTTTAAGGTGCCTAAATGTTATAAGGCCCTTGATGATGTTAAAGGCTTGCATTTCAATTAATTTTTATTTGGCTTCATACCCATGTAATGTTCTAGAGTAAAATTTGATCAAGATTTTATTACTTCCTTCTTATTCCTTCTGAGTTAACATGATGTGATTCTATGCTCACTCTAATAAACATACATAATAAAATATCTAAAAAAGTTGGGGTTAAGAAGCATGGGTATAGAAGATATTGTGACTTTGATTTATTTGAATGATGTTCTTCCTTTGGGTATCTATTTGAAAGTCTGGTCCTTTTTCATCATTAAATTGATTGGTCTAACTAGTTTATCAAAATAAAATATAAACCTGTTGATGAAATTAATCTTCTAAGGAAATATTGGACCCCTCTTGTTTACTGGTAGATCCAAGTCTATGATGGATTTTATTATTTTTGTTTTAGAGATCCCAGTCTTAGATAATACATATGTGAGAAGCTTACCCTAGGGAACTCTAAAGACACATTTCTTAGGGTTAAGAGACACCTCAAATTCTTGGCATCTCTGAAATACCTTCTCTAAATTATTAAAGTGATCCTCCTTTTTTGAAAACATGGTGAGTTCATCGAGGTAGATGAAGAAGCTCTCATTAATTATTCCCATGAAAACTTTGCCCATCACCCATTGGAAAATTGCACCAGTATTAGAAAGGTCGAAAGGCATTTTTCCATACACAAAGATTCCCCACATTATGGTGAAGTTGGTCTTGTGTTGGTCTTCCTCATTTAACCATACCTTATTTTACCCAAAGAATTCATCTAGAAATAAAAACATCTCTGCACCCACTACCATTTGCAGAATATACTCCATAGAAGGGAGGGGGTAATGGTCATTTAGGGACACCTTATTTATAACTCATAAATTTACACATGGTTGAATTTATCTAATTTTATTTCACATGAGGACTAGATTGGAAACCCACATTGAATGTTTTATTTGGTATATGATCTTTGAGTTGATCAATTTCTTGAGCTCTTGAACCATGAGGGACTCAATATTTGGATTTACTAGACTTTGTTTCTGTTAGATTGGTTCGGCCCCTAACACTATATCTATGGTATGTCAGATAGTCCTACAATCATATCCTTTTAAGTCATCATAAGTCCATGTGATGACTCCTTTGTATTTGTCATATAAAGAGACTAACTACTCCTTTTTCCTTTTGGGGAATCCCTTTTCCAATTTTTAAATTGCTTCTATCCTTGATGTCAAGCTCATAGTAATCACCTTTATCTATAAAAAACTTAAATTTGTCATTCCTTGCATCATTAGAGTCTAAAATATTTTCTATGGTGATGAGGCTCTTCAAAATCTTATTGGTCTTCAACTATATGATTTGGTCTCCATAGTTCTCCTCAATTTTTAGCTATAATTGTTCCATGAATTCACTTGACTACTGGAGGAACATTACAATTTGAGCATCACTATCGAACACTTTCCAGTGTTGGTCATTATTAGGATAGCTAGCCTAATGATTATTTGTACTACTTTCTCATTGATGAATAAGTCCATTAATAGATCAAATTGGGAGCCTATCATTTCCATCCTATCAACCTTTACATTCATGATTCTCAAGATGATCTGATTGTTAAAAGCTTTGAAATCTTCAATTAGGTCCCATATGCAGTGGCCATAAGACTTCATATACACATTATTTATGGCTACTACCCCTCTTACCTACCTCACTATTAATTCAAAATCATTGAATACCTTCATTCATTTGATGGTCATTCGATCTATGATGTTGAGGCCATGGACTAGAGCCTCATACTCGACCTTGTTATTTGTAAAGGTGAACTAAAATCAAAAGGCTTAGAGGGTTTCTTTATAGGTAGGAGATGTTAGTTGAATGTTAGCTCTAGAGTCAATCTTGCATTTTTCACCATCAAAATGTAGATTCTAGATCTCAAACTCACCCTTGAGCCTTTGATCTTGATCTCCCTCATCTTTTAAAACTTTTGGAATGGCCCGATCTTCATCATATATCATGTAAGTTCCAAGGCTCATGGATTCAAATTATTTAAATGGATCATTCTCAATAAACTCATTGATAAGGGCCTCTTCTTTAGGGTCTCTATTTTCTACTACATGTTCTTTAAGAATCTCCATATAGTGTGTCTTTACCTTTCAGAAGGAGGTGTGTGTTGATTCAAAATTCACCATCACTTCATCTACTATGTGCTTTGGGTAGAGTAGTTCAAACAACACTTTTAATTTTGAACCATACTTGGCATTTAAGATTAAATAAGATTAGTCAAAACATAGATACCTACAAATCTTGGTGGTAAAATCTCTTGATAGACATAACCCAAACACTAGAAGAATGTCTATTACCATAATGTCCCAAAGTATAGTGACGTGAGGGCAAGAGTAAAAATTGAGGGGAAGACCTAAGATGATCTCTATGATTTATACCATCATCCAATCCAAATGCATCACCCCTTTTTCTAAGGGTTCATACATCAATTACAGTGCATTAGCTATCTTTTTGGGCATGACTATTGTGCTCATGCCTAAATCTATCATGGAATTATGCAACAATTTATTTCCCATAATATACATTAAATAAAATGGGGTAGGTTTTGTTTTGTTAACCCTTTCCTTAGTATTGACAAACAAAGAGGGAATCTAGGGTTGTGTATTCATGCTACCTTCTTTCCATTTTAACTTTAAAGCCTTTATAGTTAGCTTTATTTTCATGGGATCCTCTTTATCCTCTAAGGATTCCTTCATTAGAGTCTTCTATTCTAGGATAGACAAGACATATCAAAGGGAAACACTAGCTAGAACTCTTTTCAACTACTCTAAAACATTGTATGACCCTAGACATTAGGATCTTTTACCATGCTCTACATTACCTCACTCTATGTCAGGTAGACTATGTGTAGATTTTGAGGTGTTGGGGTCTTTTCAAAAGTTAATTTGGGTGTTATAGAAGCCTTGGGGCTCTTGGCAGCCTTTTTTTAAAGTGATTGTGAAAGTGTGATTGTATTTTTGGGGTTCTATATACAGGGACATCATTTACATATACTACATCTTTGCCCTCTACCTAGGAGAATAACACATGTTCTGGGTCTATTTTCTCTTCTTGCTCTAGTGACATCCCTTTTATTTGCACTATAAAGACTGCATCTTTGATTCCTAGGGATTGGTACACATAAGCCAAATTAGATGCTTTCCCCTATCACTATTGCTCATAAAAAAAATTCTATAGTTTTCCCCTTGGATGATTTTGGGGCCTATGGGTATCATTACAAGGAAATCACCATAATTTAGAATCATCATCCATGTTATTCTGACCTACCACTAACTCTCTACTCACACTTAGTGATACTATGTGTAAAGGGTCTAGAACCATAAACTATTTGATTCATGGGTTGTGTTTAATTACTTAATTACTAATGTTTTGGAGTTTAGTATCTTGGCCTTTGCCTTTCCTTGTATTAATTCTATTAGTAAGTTGGTCTCTTCTCTTTGTATATATTGAAAGAAGGCTTTGGAGGCATAACTTATTATCTTTTGAGATTGATTATCTCATTAGAGAAATTTTTTAGGATACTTTTCATACCATTCATCTCCACCACTAATGAGTATGTGGTAGATGTTCTCACCTAAGTCGGTAGGTATACATATATAGAAGGAGGTGGGGCTCCTAAGGCATTCAATACCTCTTCCTATGGAAGCATGAACATCTCAGGGAACATAGGCATTAGCAGTTGGGGGGAAGCCTCCCTACATAGATAAGGTTTTTTTCAGCCCTTATCATAATGTCATATGCATCTAACAATGCTTATCCTTTGAGTGATTGAGTCATGACTACAATATCCAAGTTGAAGTCCTATAGATAAAGAAAAGTAGCCATGCTTATGAGTGGTCGAGCCACCATCGAGATCCTTGCCATGTTTTTTTAACTTAGTGTTAAAATTAATCATGGCCTCTTTTAGGGCCCTTTTATGTTTATCATCTTCTATAAGAGGGATGAATGATTCACCTTCTCATTGAACCACTCAAAGAAATTGTCTTTGAAGTCATCCTAGGTTCTAATTAAGTTGGATAGCAAAGATTGATACCAATTGATAGTCCACCCCTTAAAAGATGTTTCTAGTGGCCTTAAGGATACATTATGAATGTTGACATAGTGAATAGTGCACATGTTTCCCACATCTTGGAGATGTTTGGCTACTATCTTGAAATCCTCCACTAAAAATTGGGTGAGTGCCTTCAAAGCATTTGCAAAGATGGGGTCCCAAATAGTCAACAGTGTCAGAGGGATAAGTGGGATGCCACTGTCCCATGATAAAGTTCCCTGGTGGACCCTAGTGCACCATTTTCTATTATGACTATTGTGTAGCATTAGACCTTGAAGCTCTCCAGTGAATGGTGGATCCCAAAGGTAATGTTATCACATTTGAATTATTCATATTTTTTAACCTTGTTATGAGCCTATGGCTCATAAACTCATTTTCTTAGTCAGTCAGACTAATAAGGTCCCATCTATCATGCTAGAAAAGATTAAACCATTGATGCCTAAAACTTTCACTCTAGGTTAAACAAGCATCTATGGGAAGATTTACATGTGTGGGACTCAAAGTGTTCTATAAAGTAACCTCTTTGGTTTTAAAAGCCAACTCTTCATTTGATCTTTGGGATGAAAAGCGATAGAAGAAATGAAGATAGATAACATGAAAATAAATCTAATCTAAGGTGATACATTGAGATATTTTGAAATATTAACCTATGATTGCATAAAATAGATTAGATATTTTAGAAATATATACTATAAGGGAGCATAAAGCATTAAATATAGTCTATTATGAAAATAAAGACTGAAACTATAGAAGTGAAGAAGAGAAATAGTAGATAGCAATAAGTTTTACTCCAAAATAACACCAAACATCACATCCTCTTCATTGTAGATGGAGAATAGAATACAAAACGTCACAAGGAGGCACATACAAAGGATCTAATTACATCTATGAGGTTCACCTACTAAGGTTTTAAAATATAAAAATGTTGGTTGTTACAAATTCTAATCTATTACAATGTCTATTCATTAAAAAGATAAAATGATAACTAGCCCCTTCTAAAAGTGATGAGCTCAAAATAAAAAGGTAAGGAGGCTACTTGGGGAGAGTGAAATCTAGATATTTTATCACTCATACCCATGATGACATCATCACAACTAAAAGTTAGCCTCTAGATCCCAAAAATAGTGTAACTACATCATTCTATTATGGCCATTATGCTTAAGAGAAGTGAAGTGGTGCCATATTTACACTTATAGAGTTGTCTTTCCTTTATTGCATCCCATGGCCTTGGTTACTCAAAATAAAATACTTTAAGCCTAACTCAATAGGAGGGTCCCACACTCTCATCCAACAACATTTCCCTCTATCCTAGTAAACTAGTATTAGAGCTAGGAGCTCACAGGGATGACGTGCATCGAGCTATAACTTTTTAATCAAGGTCATGGATTTATTTAGTGAAACCAAGAATGGGACCAACACACATCAAGCTGGCACTTCTTAGGAGGGGTCACAAATTTCTTGAGTGAGACCAAGCATGGAACTAACATGCATTGAGGTGGTACTCCACTGAGGTGAGGTAAAAGTCATATAGCCAGATGAGCATCAGGCTACCATGTGGATGAAGTGAATAGAGGTTGTTATTTAGGAAAAAAATGAGAAGGGGGTCCTAAAGAGAGAAAGGGATAAAAGGGGATATACCAAAAGACACCAAGAAACTACTAATTTCCAAACAAGCCCGAAGCTAGAGGCAAAATACTCCAAGAAAAACAATCATGGATTTTTGATCCATAGTCCACTTGGCTAGGGAAATATAAAGTTTATAACACCATGTAGTGCTTGGGAGCCTTAAATAAATATTGGTCTCTTTCAGATTATATAACACTAGGATTATTTTAGACAACCTCATACTCTTCCATTTCCATTTGAAATATATCAAATGTATTACAAAAATTTGATGGAGTCTAACTCCCCATGTTGGGTTGTGTTGTGCACACAACACTAGTTTAACAAGGCCAACCCATAAATGTTTATCTCATGTAACTTATTAGGTAAGGAATATGGTTGGTTTTTGGAGAATTTATGAGGATGATTATATCTATGATGGGTGAATTTCTTGGTTGAACACTCACTACCATTGTTTCCAACCTATCTTTGGAAGCTTAAGAAGTCATTACTGATTTTCTATACCATGCATTATATAACATATAACTAGTCTTGGTAGAGTCTTGAGGTAGGATTTGGACATTGTTTATAGTATAAACTAGTGTTTTACTATAGGCTTGAAGTGATAATTCATTATTTACTAAGCTAAGGAAGCCTAGGAGTTGATTAGGTGCACCATGTCTCAAGGGAAATGGGTTTACCACTAACATAGGTTACGGCATGGGTAAATTTTGGTTAGTGGTAAAGAGGGGACTCATAGTATGTAAGTTTGGTTGCATATTCAAGATGGTAGGTTCCAATAGAACTTGAATATTTAACTTCTTATTGACCTTGATGGACTCAACATGAGATTTTTGTTGCTCACACAACATGCCCCATTTTCAATTAAAATGGGAACCTTTTTTGCCTAATCTTTCCCTTGGGGAGTTTTATGGTTTACATATTTGATCCCTTATTCTAGTATCCATATGATAGATGTTTATTTTTAAGGGATTAGATGTGTTTTTTTCAATGTTTGTTCATGTTAGAATGCTTAGTCCAAGTTTTGCATCTAGAATTGTTAAGGTAAGTTTACTGAATATGTCTTAGACTAAAAAATATTTCCATCAGATAAAATCATATATTAATGATGCACAAAAATCCCATTTTTATCCATTTAATGCTTAAAATTTAATCTAAATCAATTAAAATTTTGCTTTTGTTCACTTTTACCTTAGTTGATTTCATTGAAGTGGTTGAAAATTGATTTTAAATGTTTTTATTTCATTCAAAATGATTTCATATTGCTAATTTTCTACACCCTTTTGTTTTGTTTTAAAGACTTAGTCATTTTGAATGATGTTGATTACATCTTCTTATTTTATACATGCATGTGCCTAAATTAAACTTAGTGACATGCAATAGTCTCTTAGTTAATTTAACCCATTTGAAATGATTTTTAACACTTAGGCAATTTTCAATTTCTACCTGAAGCCACATGACACATTTTCATTAAACCATAGGATTCATCTAGTCCAAAAAACTTTGAATAAATATATCACCAAGATGCTACCAAATGGCATGATCATATTGACCCATTGATCCTAGCTAGATCCATACAAAGATTAACATATGAGAAAGTGCATTAGTGAGATTCTACCACATGACATCATCTTGGTTACCCACATCCCTAGAGTGGTCTGTACAAAAACACATCCAATGGACAAGTAGGTTATCATGATTACATCACATGGTAAATTATCAATGATTTGTAGCATTAGGGTGGTTTGTGTAAACTAATATAATGTCAAAGTTACAAGTGATCTGAATGAAGCCACTTGGAAAAATATCACCTCACCACAACAAAATAATGGTCAGCATACACAAAGACTTAGTAAAAAAAATAAGATCACAAAATAGCCACAAAGTGGGGACATATTATTTTGGTGTTATTTGTACTAATGAAAGGCATGGTAACTTGGAGAGATGTGTGGAATTGTAAGGAGGAGGTAGATTTGTATTGAAAATATCTAAACCATCAAACAGAAAAACATAGATGTATGTTATTCCATTCTTGTCATCTGCCTATCACAAGCCAAAACACTATCTGAAATGTAACAATACAGTGTTTTTTTGATGAAGTAAAGTGTGAACAAGAGAAGAGTGTGGATCAAGAAATGGAGCAAAACCATTAGAATCTTTGCGTTGGTGCAATCTCATTGGTCAAAATAGTTTTGTATATCTTTAATCCTAGTTTTATTTATTATTAAAATTTAGGGCAACAATATATTATATTTTTTTAAATAATTAAATTCAAACTTTATACAAAATTAAAAATATTGTCTAAAGTATAAAAATTCAAATTACTTTTGTAACAAGTGCACATAAAGGAGAGGTCTAAAATTTAATTGATTTAGTACTACAAATTTGCAGTCATTATATGACTCATTTATTGAGTCACTTGATATGATTACAGAGACATATACACTATATTTTGAGAAGTTATCAACACTTATCATGCAAAAATAAAGGAGTCAAGATCAACTAGTTTCCTTAATTTCAATTTCTATAGAAAGTGCATTCACAACATGGTTAAAAGGCAATGGAATACATGTAATTTTACATAAGACTCCTCCAAAATAAATGCAATTACTTATAATAAGTGTAAATGGAAATTATTTTATTGGAAGGAACTTGGTCATTTCAATTAAAAAAATGTCATAAATGGAAACAATATATGGACAATTCACAAAATAAGTCTAGATATTGTCATTTTTAAGAAGTTAAAGAGGAGCACCCTATGACTTTGCCTTTATAGCATCACATAAATAATCAATTGATTCATGCATTTGGTACTTTGACTCAAGCAAAACTTGATACTAAACATGTCACAAATATTATTATGTGAATTTCAATGAGGATAATAGTAGTAAATAATTTGTTTCCCTAGGTGATATGTGTACTCATTTTGTTAGATTTAGTGGGGATGTTCATATAACATTTAATTTTTTTTTCAAATATACATTTTATGATGTTATATATGTACTAATATGAACAATAATTTACTTTCTATAAGTGAGATAACCAAAATCAAGAGTCTTGTTGTAAATTTTGAAGGTAACAACTGTATAGTTAATACACTCAAAGATAAGGTTATTTCTATAGGCACCATAAAAAGAGGTTTATGCAAACTTATAGATCCTAAAATAGCAAAATAATATGCAATAGCATCAGTTGAGCATACTATTACTCCTCGGAATAGAATATGTGTTCATCTTAGTTACCAATATTTGAATTTTTAAGTGATACTAAAATTTTGAATTGACTTCTAACCATTCAAAAAAGACATAATGTTTGCAAAAGATGTTATTTGGGTAAACAAATTAGACATCCCTTTCATATTAGTTTAGCATGAAGGATAGAAGGTGTATTGGACTTGGTACATGTAGATTTACATGGTCTAATGAAAACTTGCAAAATATGTGGAACACTTTATTTATTGTTTATTGTTGATTATTTTTCTAGGAAAATGTGGATATATTTAATAAATAAGAAATCAAAATGATTTTCTAACTTTGTTGTATGGAAAATATTGGCTGAAAATTAATCTAGTAAATAAGTGAAAACACACATATCTGACAATGAAGGTGAGTTCATGTAAAAATAGTTTAAAGTATACTACACACATGAAGGTATACACAAACATTATACAACTCCTTACACTCCACAACAAAATGGAGTATTGTAAAGGAGAAATAATATTATTGTGAAGATGGCACATTGTATGGTAAAGAGACAAAATGTACCTTTTTAGTACTGGGTAGAAGTTAATAATACTACATTATGCATTCTCAATAAAAGTCCATGTAAGGCTATGTAGAACATCACTCCTAAAAAACCATGGTTATATAGAACACTTGATGTAATTTATTTCAAAAAATTTGGCTATATTGCTTTCACATTAATTCCTAGAAAATGAAGTGGTTTATATGAGAAAAAGTATGAGGTACATTTTTTTTTGGCTACAATGAGCAATAAAAAGCATATAGATTACTAATTATATCTATAAATAAAGCTTTTGTAAATAGAGATGTCACAATAGATGATAAAATTCCATATATCTCAAGTGATAGTAAATCCACTAATATTAGTAATTTATGGATATTTAATGATGATTTTGCATCTTGTTCAATTATTAATGTGGATCATGACACAAAAAGGTATATACTAGATAATTCAAGATCCATGGAAGGATCTAGTGAGGTAAATAGTGATTCACAATAATATTAGACTAGTCAACACAAAAGTCCAAAATGGTATTATGTTACATTGAAATATGTCAAGGGGGATGAAATTCCACTCACAATGGAAGGAAGATCCACCAAATTTTAGGAAACAAGCTTATACAAAGTCATGAGTAGATAATTTTTTCTCTAAATTCAATTGTTTCACAAATATTTCTATCAAATACCTAATAATAAGCGAAAGGAAAACATGAATTGGAATCTTCAATGAAGGTGGAGTATGATGATTTAATACAAAATGGAACTTGGGTTTTATTAGATATACCCCAAGGTAAAAAATCCATTCAATGTAAATGGATTTTTAGAGTAAAATTTAAGCTACATGATTATTTAGATAAATACAAAGCTCATCTTATTCATAATGGATATGTATTGGAAGGAGTATATTATGAATATTAACTTACCTCTATAGTTAAAATGGTAACATTTAAAATGATTATTTCTATTGATACTTAGTTTAGTTGGTAGGTATAGTAGATGGATGTTCAAAACACTTCCATAAATAGAGAATTAAAGGAATAAGTGTATATGGTTCAGGGATAAGAATTTCATATTCTTTAAACAGAGAATCTAGTTTGTAAGTTATTGTTTCCTTTACCAACACACCCTATTTTAAAACTAAAAATTGGGACACTCTTTTCATATATAATCTTTTCCTATAAGGTTATTAAGGTTTATTTGATTGAGCCCTTCCCTAATTGGCAGCTAGCTAGATGATTAGTTAGAAGTGATGAATCATGCTTATTTCTAAGGTGTTTGCATTTTCCTTAGTTCAATCCAAGATTTCATCTAGGAACATTAAATTCTAACTTGTAGGTCTGCTTCAAACTTATGAAGTCTTGTTCCATGATAAAATGCTTCAATATCCACCCATTTGAATGTTAGACCTAGGCTTTTGGAAATTTTATATAGCTTTTGGGACCCTTTTATGGCTTTCCTTTGGTAGTATAACTCATTATTATTATTCTCATAGTAAATTGGGTTAATGTTTTCAATGGTTCATTTAAGACTTACCTAAATTTTAAATAATCATGATGCTTTTTATCTAGGTGTGAATAACATTTATTTCCCTTGTGTTTACTATAGACTTTATCCTACAAATGTTTTAGGATTAAATATTTGTATTGTGTGAATGAATAATTTCAATTACTATATTAATTGACTATTTCACTCATAAATTTCATTTGAAAAAACTTGGATTTCTTAAAAATATTTACTGAGTCAATTTTATTATTTTCTAGCAGGTTTTAAAGACACTTCAAGACCCCTAAATAATTACATGCATCTAAATCATGCTAAAGAATAGATCCATAATCAAATCATTTTCAAATAAATGATTAATTGTTTTTAAATCCCCCAATTCCTAAGATCATGCCTCAAGGCATGATCCTAGTGACTTAACCTAGAGGAAAATCAGTAGGATATATAAATCCCCAAGCCCTCGAGGCCCATGATTGTACCACTTGTCACCATCTCATAATCTTGGTGGCCCAAGAATGAACTAAAAGTGTAAAAATATTCATGCCCCTAAGGGCTTGGTATTGTGCCACGTTTCACCATATTGAGAGCTTAGGATCTTAGGGCATTAACAATATTAGCCTGTGACCAAATGGATTTAGGAAACAACCTCGATGAAACATGGAGAGATAAAAAAAATTGGGGGAAAGTCATGTGGTTATTGTGATGATCAAAATGAATGATAGAGTAGAGCTTGGGGATGATAATAGACTACCAAGTGGAAAAGTGGGACCCATCAAATCAAACTAAAGGCCTAATAAGGGAAATGGAATGAGAAGCCAAGGAAGGGCCATGTAAAATTAGTTATATTAGTAAATAAGGGGACTAATATTGACATTCCATCTAGATATTAAAACCATCAAAATTCATAAAAAGACTATGTGTCAATTTTGGAAAACATAATCAAAATATAGTTGGTTCTTCACCAACTAAAAGTGTCCAAAAGTGATGTATTTAAAGATACTAAAGGGGTGAATTGATCCAAGGGACCTTGAAGTCAGGATAGTGATGGCTCATTCATTTAATTAGCCTCTAAATTGAATGAAAAAATTTACATAGGACATGGTGGAATGGTAGTCATAATAAAATCCAAATGATATTCTACCACTAATATTTAAATTTGATTAGAACTTCCCTCAAAATTGAATATAAATTAGTTAGTATGGTGTGAGTCATCACATGATGTACACATGGTAAAGAGATAATAAGGGAAAATGAACATTAAATAAATGTTTTTGCCTTTAAATTTGTGTGGCCTCTGACTAAAAATCATGGGAATGTTTTCATATCTATCATATAATCATGACCCTCACCAACTTGTCCATAATCATCAACAAGTTCTTGTAACTACCCCAGTAGTGGGATGAATTTGAAACCCCATAAAATGAATTATCTATATAATATCAGCTCTTATGATGTAAAAAGGGTTGGCTCATTTTAGTTTTAGTGATAGAGTAGTGGACCAGACTATCTATTTATCCATAGTTAAGCATGATAATCATTTTATTTCATGTGTTTTCCCTACTTTCTAAGTAGTTTGATGAGTCGAGGATGTTTGATCCAAATCTATAACTTAGTTGAGTATTCGATGAGCTCCCAATTGATATTTTTAATATAAATATCTTAATGTGAAAGTTGTGTCATTTGATATACTTATTATACACATGTGTATGGTGACCTTTTTGTTCCTCTTTTGCATTGATACTCAACCCTCAAACTCCCTCACCAACTTTATCCATGTTTATGCCATGCTAGCCATCTCAAAGACTAGTTTACTCAATAGCTTGAGGAATAGTTTGGGTCCATTAGAAAGTGGGATATTTCTTCTCTTTTTTACTACCCTTCTCTATTTTATTTTTCTTTAATTATTTTTGTAATTTAGTCTTCTACACAATCTCTTGTTAATGCTTTACTTTGATTAGTCTTTTTGTCTATTATTGCTTATGCATTATTGAGTCCATGAAATATATATATGTTTCATTTAATAAACCATATTCCTCATGTTGAATATATATGTGTTGACTCTAGTGAGATTATTTTTTTATAGATATAAATTAATGCAAATTAGTGGTTAAAAATCCACATTAATTTCTTGATACCTTTATTCATTGTTTCTTGAGCATTGTTGAGTTTGTATGTGTAATGAACATCCATCTGAATTAGATATTTATCCATGGCTAAATCTCTACATGATAGTTCCATAGAGATTAGCTCATAATTTAAATGTATATTTATTTATATGAAATACTCATTCATGCACCCTATATGGAATTATTACAATGAGTCAACTGAGTGACCTTATATACCAAGACCTGGTATCCAAGACTTTGGAAAGATTTTTTAATGTAAGTCTCATTTTAGGAGTGAAAAATATTAACAACCCATGATTATTATTGGATGTGTCAAAACACATTCAACATAGTTGGCACTATAAAGAGAGCATGAGCTAACTATTTTAGACTTGTCTTTTGTTTTAGAGCTTCACCTAGTAGTGGAATGACCATAACTTGGATAGGACAATGTAGTTATCATGTGAATTTTTTGGGACCTTCCCATGACTTTCCCAAGAACCCCCATAAATTATATTTAAATTATGTCCATGGTGGGGTCAAAACTACTGAGGAACACATCTAAGATTTTAAAGAAGCCATTATCAGAAGGTAGATTCAACATGAGGATGTGGTTTTTCACTTATTCCCCCATTCACTAGATCAAATGACCTATTCTTAGTACCTTGGTCTATCAAAAGGGTGAATCACCACTTGAGCCATCTCTAAGAATATGTTCTTTAACCATTTCAATGTGCCCATAAACCCCTCTTTCTATGTTCCTTAACCATTTTAGTGTGCCCGTGGACTTATTTTTCTATGTACCTAGGGATCTAATATATTAATGTATATGGATTGATAAAGATGTCGACATGTGGCATACATCTACCTTAATAACTTATATGGATTCAATACATTAGGATAAATGGGTAACTTATGGAATTATTACATTGGATAATGTTCAGCCTACATTGGGATTAGGAGTTTACCCATCCATTCTTAGTTAATTAGAGGTCTATATAAATGAGGTGAGTATCATTATAAAGGAGTTAAGTGTTTAGTCTTCTATTTTAAGAATATATTGGAGGTTTCCCCTCAAAGAGACATTTCAGAGTTATTCCTTCGTAAAGGAGTATACTATGGTGCTACCCTACCTTAAAGATAATTATTCTATTTATGCATATATTGAATATTTGGACATATTGGCCCATCAATATCTAATTTGTTGTTTGAAATACATTAGATTATACATATTTCCAATTGTTATAAGTGTGGATCATAACAAGTGGTATCAGAGCTTTGATTTAGGTAATTTATATTGCGTGAAACCCTAGTTGAATGGAATCATTGATATATCCAAACCAATTTCTAATTTTTGTACAATATTTTTATTGGAGATGAAGAATATTTTAGAAAAGTCACATTAAAAGAATTAAGATTTTATGATTAGTTTTAAGGGAGTTATTTCTATTTTAGGGTTTGTAATACATTCATCATATCTACCAAAAAAATAAAATTTTAATTAAAGTTTTAATGATATTGTATTAGTATACAAGACAGCTACATCCAAAATTTCATAATTTTATTGAAACATTTTGAGTGATTTATGGTTATTTTATGATTTTTCATCAATTAACCATCAGGTCCAAAATATTTGTAATTTTTTCCCAAAATGTTCATTGAAGTTGTAATCTCATACATGGAAGTTATAATAAAAAAATTAAACTATTTAAATTAGTTTCATATGAGTTATTAAATTTTTACGGTTTTAACCTTAACCCTAGTTTTTTTTATAAATCATGGGTCAAATGGATTACAAACTATTGGAATAATTGATGGAAAGTTTTTTTAAAACAAAAATTTTTTTGTAGAAGTATTTTATGACAAAAAAAATAGGCATGTGAGGAAAGTAGGGACTAATGATTATAACCAAGAAGAGAATGCAAATGAAGAAGAAGATGATGAAAAAGAGTATGAACATAATGACGATGAGGATGAAGATAAAAATTATTAAAGAGGAGAGGTTGAGGGTCATGATGTGTAAAAGAGGAAGAAAATAATTTTTATGATCTCAATGAGGAAGATCATGTAGGTGATTATGAAGAAGAAGAAGAAGAAACATAGCATCATGATGATGATGATGATGATGATGATGATGATGATGATGATGATGATGATGATGATGATGATGATGAGTTATATTATCTTGAAGATGAGGAAAAAGGATTAGATGATAAGGGTTTAAATAATTTGGCTTGAAAGAAATCAAATTCAATTTTTTAGTTTCATGGATGCATTTAAAAGGATAAATTTATTGTGTTCATAAATCCTAATAATAACTATGACTTAATCTACATGGATTTGGCCAAACATCTACATGTTCAAGCAAATAATATCAAGGAGGCTCAAGTAGATGGTAATAATATTCTATTTTTTGAAAATTTTAAGCTCACTGTGGACAAATATGTTTTTCATTCGTATTTTAATACATTGGATATGGATGGTGTGGATATGGTTCTTATATATCCATGGTTAAAAAAATTTAAAAAAAATGCAATGGTAATGTTCATAATAAGTTCATGAAGTTTTGGTATAGGAAAAATAAGGTCAGGTTATAAGATATCATGGTTGGAAGGACTGAAATAACAACCAAGGTAGAGCATGAGGATGATATTGAAGTATGTGAAGAAGAGCATGAGGAATATTTAGATGAAGAGATACATGAATAAATTTTCCAAGCAAAGTATATCACTTTATTTACTCAAGAGGTAAGGGAACCACCAAATGAAATGGTAGAAGAGGTCAAAGAAAAGGTTGATAATGTCAAAGTATCAAAAAAATTGTGGTAAATTGACACCCACATCATCATGAGAGGAAACAATCATGGATCCATGTGAGCGAGTGTCATAACAATAATCACTTTGGATATACAATAAATTAGAATATTAATCATTATGGATATGCATGGAAGCTAAATAAGAACTACTATGGCTATGTATGGAATCAGAGTAGTGAAGTGGCATATGTAACATGTAATCCATAGGAAAATCACTATGAATATGCATGGAAGAATAACTACTATGGTCATGTATGTAATCTGAGTAACATGATAGAATAGGGTACATGGAATCAAAGGATGCATAATTATACATGGACACCATGGAAGTATAATTAGGAACATGAATGGAATCAGAATAACACATTGGAATTTTAAAACAAAGTTGGAGAGATATAACCTACTAAGATCACATACGGATGGTTAGATCATATAAACTAGAGACAAGTGTGTAATGATTTTAAACACAAACATTATTTAGAATATTATTATGTTTTAAGGATGAAACATGTCAAGGAGAGAAAAAAATTTGTGTACCTAGGGATATGATATATTAATGTATATGAGTTGATGGATATGCTAATATCTAGAACATATTCCTCCTATTAAGCTATATGGGTTCAATATATTAGGACAAATGTGTAACTTTTAGAACTAGTGCATTGGGTAATGGTCAGCTCACATTGGGATTAGGAGGTTACCCATTTATTGTTGGTTAATTAGATGTCTATAAAAATGAGGTGAGTATCATTGTGAATGAGGTCAGTTTTGAGTTTTCTATTGTAAAATGATATTAGACATTTTCCCCTCAAAGAGACATTATGGATTTATTCCTTCCTAAAGGGTTATTATATGGTGTTACCTTATCTTAAGGGTAATTATTCTATTTTATCATATATTTAATATTTTGGAATCTTGTCCCACAAATATCTATTGTGTTGTGTTTATCTACTTACATTTTTCATATTTTCAATTTATATAATTATGGATCATAATAAAATATATACATGGCAGGGTCAAGACTATTGAGGAACACATCTAAGATTGTAAAGAAGCCATTACCAGAAGGAAAATTCAACATGAGTGTGTGGATTATCACTTGTTCCCCCATTTTATAGATTAAATGACCTATTATTGGTACCTTAATCTACTATAAGGGTGCATTGCCACTTACGCCATCCTTAAGAATATGTTCCTTAACTTTTCTAGTGTACCCATAGACCCCTATTTATTTTCTTACTAGTTTTACATGTAACATTTAAAGATTTAAATGAGATAACTATTGCATTGAACCAAAGGTTTCACTGGTTGTATACTATGATGAAGGTCCCTTTATGAAAAATAGAGGATGCAACCATAGGAGTCTATCTCAACACTTTAGATTCTCTAACTGATATGTTCATCAAGAGGACTCTTACTATTCTCTCATCTTCAACTTTGACATGCTACATAGCTATGACATTAACCTCAATTATTATTTGGGAAAACCTAAGGCTTACACATAAAATCCATTAAGCTACATGACTAAAATCTAATCCATGAACCAGTTTACACCATATAATATAATGCCTCAATATTGTAGTCAATATAATTTACCTAATGACTAATTTGTGCACTATATTCATTTTTTATCTCAACCTTGTGGCCAAGCTAATCTCCCAATAATGAATGATAACTTTTCCAATTTTAATTCATGTTATAAGCATCAAGATTTTTTTCTTGGTGATAGTGACTTAACCTCTTTTGATGTTTTTGTTAATATGTGCCATTTATTATAATAAATCCTCACAAAGAAACAAATATTCAAAGTTATGACACAAGGATCTTAACTTCATAGCTTGGATTAGGCCAAGATGTAACAAGACACCTAGCTAAAATAATCATGATGATAAAAGGTATGCCATTTCATAATCCCAAACTATTATTACAACAAGGTAGCATTTATGATAACAAGTCTAAATATGAAGAAGAAAAAAATGTTGAAGAAAAATTAGGAGATGAAAAAAAATTGATGAATATATACCCACTCAAAATGAATAAAATTAGATCCAAAGATTTTGCACTCAACTAGAAGAAGAAAAAATTGTTGAATAAAAATTAGGAGATGAAAAGAAAATTGATGAAGATATACCCACTCAAAATGATTAAAATTAGATCCAAGGATCTTGCACTCAACTAGAAGAAAAATCCATGGAGTTGGAATAGTTGGAAGAGGAAGATGCATATTTTGCATCTGAAGCATCCTTCTCATATGATCCTACTCATACATTTAAAATCTAGTCCAAGATAATGACCATATATGTGGTAGTGGTGTGTCTTTCCTTTCATTATTATAAGGGAATGAAATTAAAAAAAAAATTGAGTTGGACTGCTTACACTGAGAAGAAGAAAATGAGAATAGCTAAGTTGTTATTTTAGGAGAATGAGTTAGAATAAATTGAAATGATTGATCTCTCTCCTAAGTTCAACCCTGCCTTCAAACTTATCGACAACACTCATGTGATCTTCTCAGTAGTAGAGGTATCCAAAGAAGAATAAAATCAACATCATAGACAAAATGAAGAAGTCATGCTAAGGGAGATTCAAGCTGAAAATGATTTGATTCAACCTAGATCTCCACACACTTTAGCCATAGATGAAAAATATAGGATGTCTTTAACATGGGAAGAACCACCCCATATGTTCTTGACAATTAAGACAACCAAGAAGATGCTATCATAACATCCATTACAGTCCAAGAGTAACTCATAATTGATTTATCTATTAGCTAAAACTAAGAAAATACCTCTTACCATGTTAGATAAACAAATAATTTTGGTATTTATGGATGTTCAAATTTATTCCTCATATCAATTCCAAGTGTGGGAAAATTTATTTATCTTCACTTATTCCTCATGATTTATGAAAGTTAGATGTAAGCATAATGATGAATGTTATGGTCCGATTTTGCTGAAATTGCATGAATTGAAAATTAAAAACTCATTATCGGATAATGCATTCTATCATATAGGAAAACATAGAATAAATTAACATTTTCATTTGCCATTCATAAAATCCTGAAAGGAAATAGGTGTCTAACTAGTTGCGAGCATGCATTTTCTTGAAAACCTCCATGACTAGTTTCTCTTTCCCTTTCTTATTTGCTTTTTGATTTTTCCCTTTCCATCCCTTATTGTTAGTTTAGTTTCCATTTATTTATTTTATCTAGTTCTTATATATTTGCATTGAGGTTTCCCTCTTAATCAAAGAAATTAAATGAAAGGCATGTTGCATAGGTAGCATCAATGGCACACAAAAATATGAGTTAAAACCTTGCTTGAGCACCTTACATGAATTGATATGATTCTCTTGTGCATTTTCATATTTGTAAAGGCAAATGATTCAAAATAGAATGTGTGAGTTTATAAATGTTTTTTCTCTCATTTAAATCCATCTATACACTTAATTGAAACATTTGAAGAAAATTCATCATTATCTTTTTAGGGTTTGTCTTAACTGATCATGAACTTTCTAATTTTACTTGAACCCATGAATTGGTCCCCAATCCTCCATAGATATGAAAAGTAAAGTCTCCTTTCAAAAAAATTGAGAAAAAATGAAAAATCTAAAGATCTTCCTCAAAATGGTGATCTTGATAACATCCATCACAAAAGCTTTGGCCTAGTTGGTAGTGCAGTAGGGCCTTCATAAGATACCAAAAGTATCTTTTTCATGGCTATAAATGTTTGACTGGTAGTAGAGAAAGGCCCATATCATTCCTCAATGAAAAATAGCTAAAATTTTTATTTTTAGAAGTTCTGGTCATTTATACAAATCTAAATTATTGTGTGTGTGCTTGTAAACAAAATGAATTAATCACTTGATCACACACACATATGGTCTTTGGTGGGATTACAACTAAGTATGCCACGCATTGAGGTAGAATTTACTATTTCTATTTTATAAATTTGTCTCAAGTCATCATATTGTAACTAAAACTTATTGTTTGGATATAAAGACCCAAGATTTTGGATTCTTTAGATACTCAAGAATATCTACTTTTAGGAGTTATCATTTATTTTTGCCTTAAAAAATGTACCCCATCTTCAAACTAAAAATAGTGACCTATTTTCATATTTGATATTTTCACATGGGTTTATAATGGTATGTTTGATTGATCCCTTACCTGATTGGTAGTTGGCTAGAAGATTAGTTACAAGTGACTGAGCATTCTTATTTCAAATATGTTTGCATTTTATTCAGTTTAGTCCAAGATTTCATCTATGAGTATTAAAGTCTAACTTTAAGTTTGCTTCAAGCCTATGAGGTATTTTTCCATGATAAAATACTTAAGTATGCACTTATTTGAATTTTGAACCTAGCCTTTTGGAAAATTTAACCATCTTTAGGGACATTTTATGGCTTCTTTTTGGAAATATAATTGATGGTTATGATTTTTATAGTAAATTAACTTAATTTTTATAATTCTTCATTTGAAACTTATCTAAATTTTTAATAATCATAATGTTCTTTACCTATGTGTGAATAAAATATATTTCCCTTTATTTTAAATCATTTTTTTGCATTTGATATAGACTTTATCCCATGAATGTTTTTGGCTTAAATATCTATTTTATGTGAATGACTGATTTTAACTCGTGTATTAATTGACTATTTATTGCATAAAGTTTGCTTGGAAAAACTTGGTTTTCTCAAAAATCTTTACTTAGTCAATTTTATTATTATTTTTGTAGGTTTTAAATAATTCTAAGGGCCCCTAGATCCTTCCATACATATAAATTATGTCAAGGAAAAAATCTATAGTCAAATCCTTTCTAAAAAATAACTAAGTCTTTTTAAAGCCCTTGGGCCTCAAAATCATGCCACAAGGCATGATCCCAATGACTCAGCCCAATAGAAAGTTAATAGGATATGTAAAGCCCTCATCCCTCAAGGGCCCAATATTATGACACTTGGCACCATATTGAAATCTTGATGGACTAGGAATGAACCAAAAATGGAAAAATATCTATGCCCCTAAGGGCCTAGGATTGAAACAATTGGTACTATTGTGCAAGTGTGGGAGCTCAGGGCATTGTTGCTATTATCTTGAGACCGCATGTATTTAGGAAATAATCTCAGTGAAGCATGGAGAGCTTAAGAATTAAAGTATAATCCACGTGGCTATGGTGATGATCAAGATAAATGATAGAGTAGATATCAGGGATATGGAGTGACAACCAAGAGATAAAATGGGACCCATAAAAGCAAATTTAAAGCCTAACTATAGACATCTAATTCCAAACACCATTTGTGTTGAAATTATCAATCTTACTCGAATTGTACTCAAATGCACATTTTAGGTCAAAATCCATAAAATATCCTAAATAGTTTGAAATTGTCATTTGTAAGTACCATTTTAGGTCAAAGTATCCCTAAATAGGGCAATGTAATTAATGGGCCAGCTAGCTTTGATTAGACCATTTTGAGTCAAAATGACCATTTCACCATTTAGTGATCTGGATCACTCCTTTCTTCTAATTCATTGGTACACATCATATACCTTTGTTATTTGTTGTTAACAACATCCTAAATGGGAATATAGTTCCAATGTATCTAGTATCACTTTCTAATTCTTCCTGAGTCAAATTACAACCTAGTAATATGACTTTCTGACCATTTTGATTAGTTGAGGACCAATTTTCAAATAAATTTCACAAATGTTGATTAATCTTATTTAAGGCTAATTAATCTAAATCAAGGGCTTAAGTGGATTTTCCATGAGAGTTGTTGAATATTAAAATTTATTCTTATTATCTACATCACCTAGTGACATCATCTATGGGGTGGTATCCATCAAGACATAAGTGCATAAAATATCAAGATTATGGGTCACCTATGCCTAGTTAATGACTCCCATGACTATTTAATTCTTATTTATCTTCAATATATTTATGGATTTAATTCCAAATATTAGGATCATCCATGGCCACACATCTCAGTCTTGAGATGGATGGTCATGGTTGATCCTGACCAATATCAAAATTCTATAAATAGAGAGGCCATGAACATCATTTCTAAGCTATTTTGGTGCAAGGTTATTATGCCCAAATATCTTCAAATCTTGAACATTATAAAGTTATAATGCTAAAATGTTTCTACAAAGATTCATTGATAGGCTATTTTAGTGATTCCGCATCAAGAGCCTAAGTTTTTTGGAGTGTTCTTGAGGAATTGGAGGAGCTTACCACCATTGTTGACAAAGACAAGGATGCCTGATCAAGGGAGAACATGTTTTTGAGCCACATGGGCATGGTGAATCCATTTGGGAAGGTAATATGATGTTGCTTTCTTTTATTTTTTTCTTGTTATCCTTTGTAATTTCCATAGGAATAGATAGGCTTGGTTAGTTAGTTATTTATGCATGTTTCATTATTTATGGACTAATGCTTGACTAACTTGATTTGGAATAATATCTACATCTTGGCACACATGGTGGGACAAGATGTAGCTCACACCTAAAGGATATCCTTTTACAACTTAAAAAACTTATTTGAGATTTTAAAACTCTTGCAAATTGGTTTTTTAACTTTAATTTGCCATTTTGTGTTGCCATGGGTTTATAAAGTAACTGACGTCAATAGAAAGTAACAACATCAGTTACTTGGCTCAATTGATGTCAGTTAGCAGAATTGACATCGGTTATATCTTTGTTGTCCATTTCTAATGTCGATGGTATATAACCAACATCGTTCACTGTGTTTTCTTAAAAACACAAACCCCAGAGCTATTCTAAAATGCTTGGTTTGGGGTCATATAGACTCCATTTTGGATTTTTTTTTAAACCACATGTTTTCTCCTAAATTTTCATAATTTGGAATTATTTTAGCTTCATGTTTTATATATTTTTCATAAAATTTATAAAATCTATTTAAAATGTTTCTAATCTAACATATTTGCTTTTGGGGTGATGCCTTAAGGGTAGATAGGTAACTAATAGATTTCAAGTTTGATAAATCATGTTTTAGAACATATTTTGCATGCTTTAAAATGAATTAAGAACATTATTTTGGTGCTTAAATAAGTGTTTTTAGAATTATTTTTCAAAGTTACAACTAAGACCAAGAGGTTAAATGAATACCACCAAACATTTTATTTGGGTTTAAAACTAAACACACTTATTAATTCTTGTTTGGAATAGTTGATTAGATTAATACTATTTGGAAAAAATAGGAATGTTGCATGTATGATCTTCCATTTATCCCCTAAAAGGATCCCTTGGAATCAAAAGTGTCATTCCTATTTCAAATATCCTAGTCCAAGGATTAGAAAGAAATTCATCTAAAGCACTCCCCAAAAACTTGTCAAAGTTTGGGTGATCTTGAAAATGATCCTAAAGTCTTTCTATTAGTATTTTATTTGATGAAAACTTGGCTTATGATGGGAACATCGTTACCTCCAATGATTTTTTTAGGGAAGCTTTGACCCAAGGTTTCATTTCCCAATATTGACTTCATTTGACTCCTTTAGAGTTACACATAGGACATAGTGAAACTTTTAACATCACACTACACTGAGTGAAAAATAGGACATAGTGGTTGAATAAAGGACTAGACCTTTTTACAATAAGTTGAGTGATACAGACCCAAAATCCATGCTTTTCTTTTGCATTTTTTGGCATGAAAATCATTGTGTAATTGAATCCCCTAGAACATTCAAAACTTGATAGTTTAGTAGACCCCACTTTGCCATACCTTATCAGTTTAGACTTAATATGTTTGGTTTTTATTATTAGATTAATTAATCTTGATTTGTATCTAAAAATTCTTTTTAAATCAATGAACTCAACTAAAACACATTATCCTCAATTTTCTTGAGCAAGGGGGGGTGTTACGCTGTCCAAATGGAAAATTCATCTTTTCCTTGTTCAATTTGTTATCAAAATATTTATGTCATGACATCTACTTTGGTGTAGCCATGATACCCAACTAAATCTAAAACTTTTACCCAATTTGTTTAAATCCTTCATTTATAAACTACATTCAAAATTGGACCTTTCTAAGTTCTAAGGGTTGGTGTGTCAAAGTGGCTTCACCATTTATGTACTAAGCTAGTTTTAACTTGGGTTCAATTTTCTATTTGGATTGAAGATCATTTATTAAGACTCAAAATCACATTATCATCTTGGTGGACTCAATTTATCTTATGTATCACTCACAGTTTGGGTCCTAGAACATATTTTATCGTACTAGAATCATGTGATGACATTATGCTACCTATTTGGTCTTAGCTTTATACTTAGTGATTCGTGTATGTTTTTACATCTTAAATTGCTTAGTTTAATTTGTGTTCTTCATAATCTGTAGAGCTTTCCTCTAAACTTCTAGGGTCAACTTGTTGAAGTTGAAACTATATTTTGTAGTGTGGGTGTATCACAAAGATCAAGGCTTTGGTGTACTAGTTTTCACCTTGGGTCTTTGAGTTACCTTACTCTCTTTTGATCTATACAATTTCAAATTTACCAGAGGTTAAGTAATTTCATAAACTAAAACTTCTAAATTGTGTGCGGTTTCAAACCACCCTCCCTTATATTCTCATTGGTACTTTGGTTATTTGTTTAAATGAGAGCCAAAGAATACTTTTATTGGTGATTGAACAATGGTCCAAAGTTAGTCAAATGTACATAACAACTCTTTTTAGACATGACTCAAAGGTTCACTCGTAGTGGGGCCTCTTATGGACTTAGTTATGAGGATGAGCAATTTTATGATGGCCAATATAACCCCATTATTTTTGATGATATCCCCATAATATTAATATTTGAAGATGATTACAATGAATATCAACCTTAAGAAGATCAAGATGAATCCCTTCTTAGATTGATATAATTAGGTTCTAGACTACCTTTTGACTTTCCTATGGAACAATTACATACCTTGGTTAGAGAAGTAGAATAATGATGGAAAGAGCAAGCTTTTGCACAAATAGATAGAGCTTATTTTTCTAAAAAAGGAAAGGAAATATAAATAGAGTCAAAACCCACAAATATTTATCTTCTAGCTAAGATCAAGATAATAAGTCAATGATATGTAGATCAACTTGTCACAAACGTAACTAACTCCCTAGTTGCCACTTCAATTCACTATAATGCTTCCAAGGAACATAAAGATGTGGTGGATAATACGTAAAAAATATTAGATGATAACATTACCATAGTGGATCAAGGTAATCTAAATGAATATTTGAAGTCAAAAGAAACCTTACAAGATGTTCCATTTGACATGGAACATCCATTTGACATGGAACATACATTCTTCAATCATCAAGAACCTCTTGTTACTTTACAAAATTAGAAACCCAAACATTTAGTTTGAATTAAGGAAATCCTTCAAATAAACCAAAGATTGGTAAATAATCATAGACATTTCCAAAATCAACAAAATGTAAAACAACCAAATTTAGGGAATGTTTTACAATCCAAGAATCAATGGCCTATGTTCTCAACTCATGTAGCAAATCAGAACCAAATCATAGATCAAAATTTATATGATCCATTCTAATCCATACAAAACCAAGGGCACATTCCACCCTAATAACAACAAAAATAGTGGCACATTCCACCCCAACATCAATAAAATCAAGGGCACATTTCACCCCAATAGCTACAAAACTAGGGTCACATTCCACCCCAACAACAACAAAACCAAGGGCACATTCCACCCTAATAGCAAAAAAACCAAGGGCACATTCCACCCCAACAGCAATACAACTAGGGGTACATTCCACCCCAATATCATATTATCCAATCCACAAGTGCATTAAACATACAAGAATGGAATTCTATGAAGGAAATTGTCCAAAGAATGGAGATGAACAATAGAGTCATAAAATATAAATTCGATCAGATATACCCATATCCATTTGACTTGTCTATTCTCCAAAACCCATTTCCACCTCACTTTGAGGCATCCAAATTTTACAATTACAAAGGGAAAAGAGATTCATGTGAACACATACAAGCATTCTTCATCTTATGTCAAGAGGTTGATTAAAGTAGCGAGTACTTATTACAACTATTTCTATGAAGTTTAGTAGGATAAGATCTTGATTGGCTACTTAAAATAACCAAGGGATTAGTTATGGATTGGAATAACTTATCAAAAAAATTATTAACCATTTTTCATACAACATAGAACATAAATTGACTGTTGTTGACTTATGCAAAGCTAAACAATGTGATGATGAAAGTTTTGTTACATATCTACAAAAGTGGAGAGCATTCTCAGGTCACTTCTAACACAATTTACTAGATAAATAGTTGGATAATATATTTTCAGATAATATGCATCCCGAAGTTGAGCATAATCTATGATTATCTTGTGCTAACTCATTTGAAGAAATTATTGACAAAGGAGTGCAGATTAAGAAGGCTTTTATTACTAAGGGCCTTGTTAATATCTTTTCACAAGGACAAAAATATAATCAGAATAAATCATCAGCTCCTAAAATAGTTACGTTTGATAAGTCTAAGGGATTTCACAAAAATAAGAACATGTTGGAAATGGGGTGATAGAAACAAGACATGTATAAATGGTACAAACTATGCCTCCTCTAAATGTAGAATTAACTCCCTCAAATCCACTAACTATTTTTCAAAGACAACCTCCACAAAGGACATTTCTTAATAATTTTAGATTCTTTAGAAAGTTAGGAGAATATGTTGAAAGAGTATTACAAAATCTCATTTCATCTAACTTAATTATATGGCAAGTATCAAGTCCATTTCCTCAAGATCAGCCAAAACTAGACTGGTATAAAGAGAACAAATGGTGTAACTTTCATCATGTTGTTGGTCATGGTGCATATTGTTACATTCAATTATGACATAATATTGAGGAATTTATTGAAAATGGTGAGTTGGGAATTAAGTTGGCTCCTAATCAAGGCACAAATCAAGATATGGGAATTTACAAAGACCCCTTCCATTGACATGATCCACCACCACCAAGAAATAATCAAAATGGTCACAATGAAAGATAGAGGCAAAATCAAAACCAACAATAAGATCAAAATAATAATGAGCATAATTGAGATCATGATCCCCACACTAATAATGTGGCTTATAACAATGTGCCTTGTGACTATAATAACACTATGTGATGCATTTTTGCAACCCATATTGCCACTATTACTGTGATGCTACATGGCTGATCTCATGTTACTCATAACATGGGACCCATCATTATAGGGTTAGCACCCTCTTCCCTTAGTAATACCATGTCAATTTTGCATCATAATGTTGCTACTCCATATGCACAAGTTACTAATCTTGAACAATAGTACCATTCTTTTAGAGGCTCCTCACTAACCCAAAATTATAAAAATATCATTAATTTCCCATCATGGTCGGGGTTATTTCTCATCACACATTACTCCATATTATGGATATTGAGCTTCTTTATAACATACCTTTTGGTTTTCCTTGGATCCATGAAGTACAAGGATTTCCATCTACTCTTCACCAATGCCTTAAGTTTCCCTATGATGGGATCAAGGTTACTATTCATGTTGATCAATAGCCATACCAATATTGCAGATTTCTTGAAGTAGAGTTTCAAAATTATAACTATTGCTCAGGTTCTAAATTCATTGCAAAGAAGAATAAAGCCATCTTTTCTCATCCATCTCCATCTAATTATATAAACCCTGGTGATCTAGCCTCCACCTCAACTGATCCATTTCTCACAGCTTTAGCCAAGTAGGTGATTATTATAAACATAGGCATTTCCATGTATCATCTTAAAGATGTCCTCCATATTGTAAAATTACCAAAATCCCTAATAAAATTTGGTAAGCCTAAAACTTCCTAGACCCCTAATAGACCTGATAAAATTTGGCAACCAAAAAAGAAGCAACCAAAGCCTCCTATGGTTTTTGTGCCCGTAATTGCACCAAAGATAGATCGATAGGCTTTTATTGAGGGAGATAGGTTATATTTTGAGGGCCTTTTGGATTGTTTTCAAAATCCAAAGTATCTTATCCCTAATAGGATAATGGATCATCTTGACTATATAGGGAAAGGATTTTGCCCCTAGGCCTAAGGAATTTTAGAGCCCTTATCAGCTAGAGTTATCAATGGGAATCATGGTCTCAAATTTAAACCACTAGAGGATGACCTCATAACATTTGGTAGTGATTCTTCTGAAGTGACTGGTAATGAGACTCCTAATAGTGATGTAACATCCCCTTATAGCCTTTTCGATGAGCTTTCTAATTTATATTTGTTTGATTTAAATGACATATTAATCATAATACCTATTAGATCTTCTCATCTTGAAGCAAAAACCCATCCTAGTGGTGCTTCTCTTCTTGAAGCAAGACATTATATCTTTACCATTGGTGCTTCCCATCCTAAAGCAAACCCTCATTTTAACCTATGCCTTAACCATCTTGGACTCATATACTAGGATTAGAAACTTTTGGTCATATACCCTAATGAGTTTCAAAATGAAGAATCAATTGTAGAATACATGGGCCTATGAGATGCATTCCCCATTGCTAAGAATAAATAGGGTTTTGATTTTTCATTGAATCCTTCTACCTACTTTAGAGATTAGGCAAACTTTCTTGGTCATAATAAAGAACAAACATTGAGATTTTTAGGTGAAAACTTCTTTGAGGCACTTGTTGATCAGGGAAAAAGTAAATAAAAATATAAGCCTTTGAGTGAAAACTTATTTTAGGTGCTTCCAGGTAGGAAAGTTTGCTCATCCCCTCAAGATGTAAAAAGTCCATCTAGCCCAAGTTCTATAGCTAGTACAAGCATCTCTTTAGAATAACATCAAATATTTGAGCATCTTACTCTTGAGTTTCTAGAGGTCTTTGCTAATTGGCATTTACCTGAGAAGGTAGACTCTGATTCTTCATATTATCCAAAGCTTTGGGAGGAATAAAAATAAGATATAACAGAAGAAGATGATCATGACCATACATTGCCTACAATTCTAGAAGATGGATCCACACTCCTTATGGAGAGCATAATATAATTGAATTTGGGAACCCATGAGGATCCAAAAAATGTTTATCTTGGAGCTTCCCTTACTGAAGCAAAACATGAACATATTATATCCATTCTTAAGGATTATATAGACATCTTTGCATGGGCATATTTTGACATGTCAGGCATTGATCTAGATTTACTTGTGCATCATCTAGTTGTTCACCCTCATGTTAAACTAGTCAACTAAAATTTAAGAAAGATACATCCATGTATTGCCCTTTTGGTTAAGGCTGATTTGGAGAAGTTGTTAGGAGCTAATTTTATCAGACACTAGACTACTCTGAATGGATTTATAACATAGTTTCAGTAATTAAAAAGACCCTAGGCATACGTATTTGTACTTATTTTTGTGATATCAACAAGGCATGTCCCAAAAATTATTTTCCCCTGCTCAACATCGACATGATTATTGACTAAAATGTTGGGTATGAGATTCTATTCTTAATGGATGGATTTTATGGTTATAATTAGATCAAGATATCTCCTAAAGATCAGCATAAAACTATGTTCACCACTCTATGGGGGACATTCTGTTACCAAGTCATGCCATTTAGTTTAAATAATGATGGAGCCATATATCAACATGAAATGATAGTCATCTTCTATGACATGATGCATGACATTGTTAAGAACTATGTTGATGATATACTAGCAAAATCAAGAATAAGAGATGGACACCTTAGCATTCTATGAAGAATATTTGAGAGGCTTCATGCATATAAAGTCTACTTGAATCTTAAGAAATGTGTCTTTGGAGTCACATCAAGAAAATTGATAGGGTTCATTGTATCACAATGAGGGATTGAATTCAACCCTATGAAGGTCACTGCTATTATGGAAATGCCTCCACCAAACAATCTTAAAGAGTTACAAGGTCTATAAGGCAAGATCTAGTCTATACGTAGGTTCATTTCTCAATTGGTAGATAAGTGCCACCCATTTACCCATCTCTTAAATAAAGGGGTGACATTTCATTGGGATGAATATTTTTAGTTAGATTTTGTAAAGATTAAAACATACTTAGCCAATTTACTAGTCTTATGACCTCCAACACAAGGAAAGCCACTACTTCTTTACATATCAGCCATGAAATATGTACGAGGGGAACTTTTGCCTCAGCATGATGATCATGGTAAGGAACATTTGGTTTATTATTTAAGCCACACATTGGTAGCCTATGAATATAATTATATGCCTATTGAGAAGGCATGTTTAGTTATGGTGTTTGCCACTCAAAAATTACAACGTTATATGCTGAATAGTAAAAATTTTGTTATCACCAAGGTAGATCCTCTCAAGTTCCTTTTATCTAAACTAGTTCTCCAAGGATGCATGGCTAAATGGATTATGCTCCTTAGTGAGTTTAATAGTGAATACTAGAATTAGAAAGAAATCAAAGCATAGATTCTTATGGACCAAGTTGCAAAAACTCCTATTATAGCCACTCAACCTCTCAACTTTGACCTTCCAGATGATTCTATCATGATGATAGAACAATCATCACAAGAACCTAAATAGTAGACACTCTATTTTGATGGATCCTTCAAATCTCAAGGATTTAGAGCTGGCATATTATTGATAATGATGTAAGGGGATTTTATCCCCAAATCCTTCCATATACATTTTTAGTGTACAAACAATATGGATGAATATGAGGCATTGGTTGTAGGGCTCTATATTTCCATACAGTGGGATATTCAAAGCTTAAAGGTCTCTGGATATTCGTAGCTAATCATAAATCAAACAACTTATCAGTATCAAACAACAAATGATAAGTTTTTCCCTTATAAGCAAATTGTTGATAACCTTAAAAGACATTTTAAATCTCTACAGTTTGAGCAACTTCCATGAGTTAATAATAGGTCTATTGATGCCATGCTAACAATTGGTTCCATGATTCAAATGAATGATAGTGCTAAAGATTATTTGTTCTTGATCAAAAATATTCTTTAGCCAGTACATATTTTATTAGATTTAGAGAGGATATGTACCATTTCTGATCCTAATCTCTCACTTGAGCTACCATGGTACCAAGATTTTTATAATTATTTCCATAACCATGTCTTTCTTGCCAACCTTTCCAATAACCAACAAATACTTTTCATTCATTGCCTAACACATTATATCCTCCTTAGAAACACACTTTATTAAAAAGGCTATGATGGAACGCTTCTTCATTGTTTATCTTTATGAGAATCTAAGCTCGCACTAAAGGAGGTTCATGAAGGAATGTGTGGGGTACATACCAATGGTGTAGTCCTAGTATATAAAATTTATTATAATAGGCTATTATTGGCCTAAAATTAAGATAGATGATTGTAATTATGTAATTGTTAGTAGTATGGAAACTTGATACATGCACCTTCCTTACCATTGCAGCCAATTACAACACCATGCCCATTCTCAACATGGGGTCTTGATCTCACTGGGAAAATTAACCCAACATCTTCAGATGGCCATAAGCACATTTTGACTACAACCAAGTACTTTACCAAATGGATTGAGGCCATTCCTCTCACTTATGTTACCAAGAAACAAATAGCCAAATTCATTCATTGCCATATTAGCTATCGACATGGCATCCTAGTTCATATTATATCTAATAATGGTAGATCCTTTATAAGCCAAGATGTGAAATCTCTTTGTGAAAAATTCAAGATCAATCATAATAAGTCCACTCTATATAAATTGTAAGGCAATAGACAAGCTAAGGCATCAAATAAAACCATTCTAGCCATCTTAAAAAAGATTATCAATGATGTTGGCCATAATTGGCACTTGTAACTCTTTCCTACCCTCTAGGATTATAGAACTATTCATCACACGTCAACTAGAGCTACTCATTACTCCCTTGTTTTTGGAATTGAAGCTATCATCCTGATCGATATTAAGATCCCATCATTAAGAATATCATTGTATCACATTGAAGATGATGAGGACTAAGAGCCTCACAATTGCAAGAACTAGAACTTCTTGATGGTAAGCATTTGGCTTCCCTAGAAAACTTGTAGGCCTATCAAAATAGATTGTGGAAAAGCTATAACAAACACATTCTCCCTCAAGAATTTGAGATTGGTGACTTAGTTTTGAAAGAGAATCAGAAGAACACAAATGTTAAAGCCAAAAAGAAAGGAAGGTTTTAGCTTATTTGGTTAGGGCAATACATTGTCATGCAAAACTATGGATTAGGAGCATATCTATTGGCTAAACCTAATGGTGAAGAAATTTTAGAGCCCATGAACATCATACACCTTAAGAGATCCTATACATGAAAAAATTTGAACCATTATCTATAAGACCCCTAACTTGGGGGCAACTTGTGTTGTCATAATTTTATCCCACCTTTTTATCTTACCTTGAGCACATTTTATACTACTTTGGTCCACTTTTCATGAATCTTGATGATAAAGGCTTTTAAACTCTTGGCACTCTAAACACATTCTTCATCCCATTCTAGATTACTTTATTCAACAAGCATGTTCTTTGTTATGTCTAAGACATGTTTTAAGCTTGAATGGTTTTTATCCCTTGACCAATTATGATTTTGATTATGTCTCATGAGCATTATGAATATCTTTAGTAGTAGTTATACAAAATAGTTCAGCCAGGACAATCTTGTGCAGCTTTCGATAGGTGAATAGTTATATCTTCTTAGTACAAGTATTTTTCTACTTTCTTATTTTATTAAGATCCTCTCTCTCATTGATTTGTGAGCATGGGCCATTATAGTTGGCTTAGCTATCTTATTGGAACCTCTACTCTTAGGATGTGCATCTCCTTGAATAGATGGTCCCACCTTGTGCATATGTTATCCCAAAACACCAAAAACATTAGAACATGATCTATAAAAGAATAAAAACATTGTCTCATGATTTTGTACATTTATACATTCCCATTTTACCATCCCATGCTCTCACAATTTTATCAGAAACCATTAAGTTTGAATGCTCTCTCCACTTTTTGAGAAACCATTAAGTTTGAATGCTCTCACTATTTTGTGAGAAACCATTAAGTTTGAATTCTCTCATCATTTTGCAAACACCTATTAAGTTTGAACACTATCACCATTTTATGAGCAACTATTAAGTTTGAATGCTCTCACTATTTTGCAAGCAACTATTAAGTTTGAATGCTCTTGATATTTTATGAGCAACTGTTACATTTGAACACTCTTGCTATTTTTCAAGCACAAAAACACCAGTTCAGTTCCATTTTACAAGATCTTTCTTTCTCATCTCATCAACTTATTATTTCCCATATCATTCTCATTTATTTGTCATCTCTTCCATTTCTTCTATAACATTAATCATGCTGGTCTAATCATCATTTTTCTTCTATCACATTTCCTAGGAGAACTACATTCGCCCTGAAGTTCATGTTGGAACATGCATCCATGGAACTATGTAGGCAACATCTACTTGTCATAAATATCTAGAGTCAACTTAGCCAACCCCTTCCTTTTCTTCTCTTCTCCCATAGCTTCTATCATTATTCCTCTTTAATTATGGAATAATTGTCATTATTCTTTGTTATGATGTGGTGGAAATGAATGCCTCTACCACACATGCAAGAACATTTATTTTTAAACCACACTAGCTTGGTTTTTGTTTATGTGTTTATTTGAGTTTTTTGGTGTTTTATTTTGTTTTCTTGTTGTTTTATTGTGCTTTCACACCTCTACTTTTTATTTCTTCTCTTTTTATCTTTTTATTACCTTTTGTCTCTTGTTGGTGTCTTGTTTTTCTATTTGTTTTTGTTTTTTCTTTGTTGTGTTCAAGAATACCTTGATGGTCCACATGGATCTTGATTATTCATATTTTGATCTTATGTTATCAAGTTGTTCTTGCCTTGATTTTATAAATTTTTGTTCATACTTTAAGTCTTGATTGTTCATGTATTTATTTTTATTTAGGTTCATTTATGTTTATCTTTTTCTCTATTTTTTCTTATTTGTTTAAATGTAAATTGTTGTAACTCTAGTTTTGGTCATTATTTTACCATTATCTTTAGTTATATGTATTCACATTTAAACTGGCTTAGTGCAATTAGAATCTTGTGTTATTCTAATTTATTCATACTTATGATGCCTAATTTATTTTTCTATAGCAAGCACTTTGTGCTCAGGTCTCAAGGTCTTAACGTCAACATTAACTCTGATGAACGATTCTCAAGAATAGTTTGAAAAACTTGGCTCATGATGTGGAATTAAGATTCTAGGTAGTATGCATTTTAGTACTCAATTTTATGCTTAGATGTGCATTTATTTGCATACATTATGAGTCTAATCAATTCTTGGTCATTTTTCGTCATTCCTCATTCCATTCTCTCCCAAACTTGGCTGAACTACATTGGCCTAAAGTTCATGTTGGAACATGAGTCCATAGAGATATGTATGCAACACTTAATTTTTGTTGAGGTTATCTTAGCTATCTCCATTCTTATTTTCATCTCTCTCATCACTTTTTACATTGTCATATGCTTGGTTTTATATGGCTTTCTGGGCCATTACACCATCACATATATGTTTCCACCCGATCACTTTAACCTATCTTCTGGGTTATATCCTTGAGCTATTTTGCTTGCCAAATTTCCCATGGTAGGGCATGACATCTGAACCATGTTTGATCAAATCAGATATATAGGGGTAAAATCATTCTTTATTCTTTATCAATGATCAATATTTACCTTACTAGGGTACACCTATTTATCACGATCACATTTGCTCTATTGGGGCACTTCCTATTATCTTCTCTTTGGAGACCCCATTCTAGTGGTGTTTCACTTCCTAAAGTAGAATGTTATCCCTTTTCATCTAATTCCAAGCTCTTCAAATTAAATCCAATTATGGAATTTTTTAATGTTCAACTTGTCTCAGGATTGATGAATGTCATAAGCATGTAGCTTATACTCTCAAATTGGGTACATTTAAAGCGTTTCCCTTACATTTATGGATTGTATCTTTCCCATTCTCCCCATCTATGGGCCTATTATGCCTCTAATTATATTTTGATCATTGATGGTAATCATGTATGCAAGCATTAGCTCATTTGGATATGATCTTTTCCCTTGGTTAATGTCTCACTTTCTCTCTCTTTTCGAGATTTCATCCTTCTCTTTCATCCTAGTATGTCCTCTCGAGGGGGCATCATGGGTCTATTATAACTTATTCTTGATAACTCATTTTTTTAAAAAGATGTTGCTTCACATGAATGTCTCATTACACCTTATCAAATAGGGAAAAAATGTAGACATCTAATTCTTAACACCATTTGTGTTGAAATGGTTAATCCTACTTGAATTGCACTCAAATGCACATTTTAGGTCAAAATCCATAAAATGTCCTAAATGGTTCAAAATTGTCATTTACAAGTACTATTTTAGGTCAAAGTATCCCTAAATAGGGTAATTTATTTTATTGGCCAACTAACTTTAATCAAATCATTTCAAGTCAAAATGACCATTTTGCCATTTAGTGCTCTAGATCCCTCTTTTCTTCTAATTCATTGGTACATGTCATGTACCTTTGTTATTTTCTATTAGAAACATCCTAAATGGGAATAAATTTCCAACACATATAGAACCACCTTATAATTCTTCTTGAGTCAAAAAATGACCCAATAATATCACTTTCTAACCATCTTGATTAGTTGAGGATCAATTTTCAAATAGATTGCATAAATGTTGATTAACCTTGTTTTAAGGCTAATTAATCCAAATCAAAGGCTTACATGGATTTTCTATGAGATTTGTTGAATATTTATTTTTGAAAATTGATTCTTATTATCTACATCACCTAGTGACATCATCTATGGGGTGGCATCCATTGAACCATAAGTGCATAAAATATGAGGATTATAGGTCACCTATGTCTAGTTAATGCCTCCCATGCCTCTTTAATACTTACTTATATTGAGGATATTTATGGATTTAATTCCAAATATTAGGATTATCCATGGCCAAACATCTCAATCTTGATATGGATGGTCATGGTTAATCTTAACCAATCTCAAAAATATATAAATAGAGAGGCCATGAACATACTAGATTGTTTCTACAAAGCTTCATTAATAGGATATTTTAGTGATTCCACATCAAAATCCTAGGTTTTGTGGAGTGTTCTTGAGGCGTTGGAGGAGCTTACCACCATTTTTGATAGAGACAAGGATGCTTGATCAAGGGAGAACATATTTTTGAGCCACATGGGCATGATGAATCCATTTGGGAAGGTAATATCGGGTTGATTTATTTCATTTGTTTCTTTCTATCCTTTTTAATTCCATAGGAATAGATAGGCCTCATTAGTTAGTTATTTATGCATGTTTCATTATTTAAGGACTAATGCTTGACTAACTTGCTCTGTAATCCTCTCTACACTAACAAGGGAAATGGACTGATAATTTGAGGAAGGGCCATGTGGGATTGGTGAATTTATTAGATTAGGAGACTAATATTGATGGTTCATCTAGCTATCAAAATCATCAAAAGTCCCAAAAGGAATGTGTCAAGTCTAGAAAACACAGTAAAATTATGGTTGGTTCCTCACAAAGTAAAAGGGCTTAGAACTGATAGATTTCAAGGTTATTAAAGGGGGAAATTGATCCAAGATATATTGAAGTCAAGCTATGGATATATAATTCATTTAATTAGCCTCTAAATTTAATACAAAAGACTATATAAGACATCATGTAATGTTAGTCTCAAGAGAATCCCAATGATAATCTACCAACAATATTTGAATTTGATTACAACTATCCGTTTAGAATTGAATGTAAAGTAGTTAGTATGGCATGATTCATCACAAGGTATGTTCATGGTAAATATCTAAGAAATTAAAATGAATAAAAAAGTCAAAGTTTATCATTTAAAGAGGCATGGCCTCTAATTACAAAGGACATGCATGCCTTCATATCTATCAAAGAATCAAGACCTAAATGACATTTCCTTAATCATCAATGAGTTTCTATAACTCCATCAATAGTGGGATGAATTTGAAACTTCATATAAGGAATTATCTATATAAGATCATTACCTATGATGTAAGAAGGGTTGGCTCCTTTTAGTTTCAACAATAGAGTAGTGGACTAGACTATCTGGTTCCCCATAGTTAAATAAACCAATCATTTTTTCATGTATTTTCCCTAATTTAGAAAGTATTTTGATGATTTAATGTTTTTTGAGTGAATTATATAACTCATATGAGTATTTGATGGGCTCCTAATTGATCTCTTTAATAAAAATATCTTAATGTGAAAGTTATGTGATTTGGTAGACTTAGTCTGCACATGTATATGGTGACACTATTTTCCTCTTTGACATTTCTACACAACCCTCAAACTATTGCACCAACTTTTTCCATGGTTGTGCCATGTTATCCATCTCAAATATGGGTTTATTTAAGGAATTGTCTACTCAATAAGAACATACTAGGTCTATTTGAAAGTGACATCCTTCTCTTCATTCCTACCCTTCTCTCTTTTATTTTTATTTAATAAGTTTTATATTTTAGTCTTCTACTCAATATTTTGTTAATGATTTACCTTGACTTCTTTTTTTATCACTTCTTATTCACTATTGAATACATGCAATAGATATGTTTCGTTCAATCATATGTATTCCTCAAGTCATATATATATATATATATATATATATATATATATATATATATATATATATATATATATATATATATATATATATATATATATGTTGAATTTGGTTAGATTAGTTTTCTATCTAGTTAGATTAGATGAATTCAAATTTGAGGCTCAATGTTCATCCTTATTACTTGAAACCTTTATTAATTATTTTTTGAGCATTTTCGAATTTGTATGTGTAATAAACATCCCTTTTAATTAGCTATTTAGCCATGGTTAAATCTCTATACGTTAATTACATAGGATTAACTCATAATTTAAATGCATATTTATTTATTTGAAATACTCATGCATTCCCCCTATATAGAACGGTTGTAATTAACCAACTAAGATAACCTATATACCAATACCTATCACTAATCACCACATACAGTTTTTTAGAAATGAACAATCACCACGTTTTGAGGCGATATTTGAGGGATCAAATCAAATTGAATAAGGATAAAAGCATTTATGAAGTAAAATGTTACAGGATCATAATTTTTTAATATTTTTAATCACATTATCTTTTAATAAAAATATATGGCTTCAAGAAATCACCATATGAAGGAGATTTGAAATTTTTTTTACTTAGCCAATTTGTTGTCTTTTTCACAATTGTAAAAACAAGTTATCAACACTATTTCATGATGAAATTCACACAATAAAAAATAAAGTTAGATAAGGATAAAAACATTATTCAAAAATCCAAATATAATCAGAAGACATTTGTTCAATATTCATAATAAATTAATTTTTAAATTAAAATTTATTTCTCTATGAAATTAGTGTATTAGGCAGATTTGGCAATTTTTTTACTTAGCCAAATAAATTTATTTTGACCTAAATAATATTATTTAAGTTAAATAAAAATATTTAAGGATAGAAATAATTATTTAAAATTAGATAAAATTATCTAAATCTCATGTAAATATGGAGGAACAAGTTAACCAAATTTATTTTTAAGTGGAGATTAGTTGTTAAAAAATAAATAAAGCTTGCAATTTGGATGAAAATTCAATGCAAGTTTTTATATTTTTAGTAGGAATAGAATTAAGACTATAGTTCACTCTTCATGTGAGATATGAATTATTTTATTTGGTATAATTAGATTTATTAATAATAATTTGTATTGAACCAATTATTATGGAGGAGAATTTTGGCTATCAAAGTGAATATTTAATTTTGCGAATTATTTTGTAAATTCATCTTGATGTCAAAATATTTTTTCTTCTCCAAAATTTTGTGATCCATTGAAGAAGTTACATTATTATGTTATTTTTATTATTTATGTTATGTAGAAGTGTTTTCAATACAATTGATTTATTTTTCTATTGTTAATTTATTTTTTTGTATAATAATCATAATCTCCATTTGAAGATGTGAAATTATAATCCTACATTAACAACAACCATTGATAATGAGAATTAGAGTTTATTTTATTTCATTTCCTTTGAATCCCAATAATTTTTGTGTGTATTTTATGTTGATATCCACCTATAGTAATCATTAATTCCCACTCACTTATCCAACCCATAGTACAAGATCTGGTTTAGAAGAGTTTTGTCTACTTTGGTTCAAAAAACTTCTTTTATACCCTATTCTTCCCTCTTTTTCTAATTTTTATGAGATGTTATAGTTTTAATATAGAATAATTTTAAATATATGTTTTTTGATGTTATTCTGGTCACTTGGATGAATTTTCATTAATGAGATGCAGGTCACATGTTGTTATTCTACCACTTGGTTAATCTAAAACCACATACCTAAAATTCATGCCTTAGAGTGATTGATCATTGATCCTAAATTGGGAGGGTGAAAACATTTTATCTTTGGTGTGCATAAAAACCACATCAAAAAACACTAAGATCATATTATTATAACTTGGTCATCCACTGACTTCTGCATTCTCCTATAAAATGTATACCTCTATCCTGCATAGTGGCATGCACTTTATTCCCAAAAATGTAGTATCTAAACATTTTCATATCCTTGACTATGGAATATGCATGTTTTTACAAAATAGATTAATTAATTTTGTGTCTTTTGGATTTAAAATCATGCATTCTACCAGGTGCTCATCTCCATCCAACTTTTTATTTAATACCACAACTATGGTGTGCTCATAAGCAAAAGAGTAAAGCTAGAAATCCTTTGCATAATATGAAATGATTAATACCAACAATTTCATGATGGTGTCCTTAATTTCTTGGAAAGATTTCTAGTTGCAGAAGTTCATTCCAACTTTGCTTCTTGTTTCGACATTATATTTAGAGTTTTAACAATCTCAATGTAACTATATATCTTATCAAAGAATGACTTAAGCCCTTTTCTAATATTAGGGAAAGGTATCCTAGAGATAACATCAACATCTTTATTGTTAATAAAGATTCATTCCTTTATGATTATATGACTAAGAAGCTTATCTTTGGTAATACCAGACATTTTTTTTAAAAAATTTAAGGAGATACCATACCTTATACGTCTTTCAATCACCCTATGTAGGTGATGAATGTGATTAGACCTACATTTCAAGAGAAAAATTAAGTCATACATGTAAATAAAAATTCATTCTTTTATCTGGTATTTGAAAGTTAAGTTTTATGGAATTTTAAAAGCTAGCTCCCACATTGATGAGGCCAAATGGCGTTTGGAAGTAAAGGTACCACACTTGGTTGTGAATGTACATTTGGATCAGTCTTCTATGTCAATAAATACTTGATTGTATCTTGAGAATTTGTCTAGGAAGGATACCATTTGAGATCCAATTACCATCTATATTTCATCATAAAAGGAGGGTAAAGGGTATTTATGTTTATCATAAGCCTGATTCATATTTTTAAGATACACACAATTTTAATTTCCGTGTTCTTCTCTCAAATGGATATTAAGTTAGATACTAGGTGTAATGATGGATTGGGAAGGTGATATTGGTTGAAAGGAGTTTTTGAACAACCTTATGAATAAGTGGCTCTAGGATTGGGTTCATAGGTTGTTACCTCTATCATAATTTTTTATGGTTTTATTTGAGTGGGATAGTATGTGTGATGATATTCAAGTCAAAGACCTTAAGGTCTTCATAGGTATAGGTGATAGAATCTTGGTACTATAAAAATAGCCATCTAAGTTTTTCTATCTCAATAGGGGTATAATCAAGGTTAGCATGAACATCATAGGGTAGGTTTGATGATTCTTAATTAGTAGTTTTGGACCTATAATCTTGGTGTACTAGTATGTCAGGTCTATTTATATGTTTTTAAGGTTAAACATAATTACAAGGGAGATCATTCCCTTTGAAACTCAGTTTTACTTTAGATTCATTATACCATCTAGTTCATAGTCTACAATCTCCTTATTGTCCCTTTTAGATTCATCTATGACTTGGGTTTTAAATAATGTAAAATTATTAAGGAATTCAAAAATGTGTCAATCATACTTGAAGATATGGTAGTTTATTAAATTTAATGGGATTGAGGTACATGAGATCACTTCATAAAGAAAATTCATATAATCTTATGTCATCTAGGGGTGTTAGGATTGTAACAACAACTACTAATGAACCAACAACCTAATTTTATTTTATAGGAATAGGGATGACATTTAAATCATTTTAAATTTATATTATATTTCATGCACTACGTATATACTTCCTTAAATAGGATAACTTACATCAAAATTTATTCCTGCTTTATTCACTACCAGTTCAGAATCCCCAAATATGTTTAGTTCTTTGACCTTATGTTTCAATGCAAATTATAGTCCTATGATCAATGAATCATACTCTACCAAGTTATTGGTTCATGATAACTATAGCCTAAAAGCAACCAAATATCATTTCCCTAATGGGTCAATCAAAATAATTCCTACCCAAAAAAATTGCTTAGAATAGGCTCTATCAAAGTATAAGGACCATAGACCTAGTAATTTAGGGTCTTTTTGTTGTAGACATTTTCATTGATGTCAAAGGTCTAACATTATTGGTGATAAAGGCCCCATTATATATAATGGTATTTTTAATATTCATATCTTGGCTAATGTGTGTTAATATTTATTTTATATTAATGAATATATTTGGTTGCATATAAGTCAAAAGAGGGCCCATAGAGAAGTCAAAGAGTCATGGGGTAAAAGATGAAAGAGGAATGGGATGCATTTTCTCATGAATAGTCATTTTGAGGAATTCCAAGAGTCACCATGTGAAGACAAAAGAGGTATGGTGCATTTTTCCATGAAGGGACACTTTGAGGAATACAAAAAGTCACCAAGATAAAGATAAAAGAGGAAAAGATGCTTTTACTTATGAAGGGTCACCATATGACTTTTCAAATGCAAAGATACGAATGCTCATGCCAGATTGGCACCATTTTCCATGACGATTGAAGAGTCACAAAGGGTGAATGCCAAAGGTCTCTTTGAAAATCTATAAATAAAGGCTTGGGAAGCCATTTGTAATATGAAAGAGAGTACATGGTTTGTATTTGTTTTAGAAGAAATAAAATAAGGAGATATCATAGAGTTCTATCATTTGTTGAGTAAGCAACATTGAGAGATAGTTGTGATTTATACACAAGAGGGGTTGGTGCTCCTATGTGTTGGTGCTCACAAATATTTGTAAGGGGTTGGTAATCCTATGGGTTGGTGCTCACAAATAGTTGTTGTGTTGGTGCTCGATAAAGGGATTGGTTCTCCTACAAGTTGGTGTTTGTGAGCTTTGTATTTTGAGTTAATCCTCATTCATGTACTAATTATTCTCCATGGGTTTTCCCACATTGGGCTTCCACGTAAAAATGTAGTGTCTCTCTCTCTTTTTCTCTTGTGTGGTGAAAATTATTGTTTCAATTTTATTGTATGAATGCATGATTAAGTGGTTAAAGAAAATAAATCAGATTAAGTAAAAGGATATATAATATACTGATTCACCCCCCTCTCAGTATATTTCATGCTTAACATTTTTCATCTTGGTTTTCATCATATTTTATTGATAGAGTGTAGATGCCTATATTATAGGATACTATGTTTAGCCTTTCATAGGGTGCATTATATTTTATGTTCATATGTTTCATCCTAGTCTCTCTATCAACATGAATTTGATTGGATACACCTATCCAAGGTAGCCACATACGTGAAAATTTGGTATCCATGTCTCTGTTCAAGGTCTTCAACTAATCTCTACTCAGTAACATCTTTTAGGCTTTTGGGATACCCACTACTTGAATTTCCATAAATTTTTAGACCCTAGGTTCAAATTCTAGTTACATATTCAAATTTAAGAGCTTGCCTACCATCATAATCTCAAATTTATCAAACTAGACCACTATATTAGCTGACTTAATAGGTATTAACCCTTATTTTTGATATATTATATTAGGTGTAACATTTATGAGTATCTTGAGTCAACTAGATAGTTATGAATGCTCTTCCTAAAAAACCTAATAGTAAGGAAGAAACATGGAACCTTATCCTTATTCATATGTATCAGCACATTGGTGTGCATAGGCTTGGGTTAGGTTGGTTTGTCTATGAAGGACTTTAGGAGGAAATATCATTTTTAATTAATCTAGGAAAGTTCATAAAAAGTGATTCTTACCTTCATATTATTCATGTCCTCCACTCTGTTATACCCAATCTTTCTAGTGGCAGGCTAGATCTCTTCATGTGGTTTGGGGTTATTAGACTTTACAGGTGGAGGATCATTTCAAGCTCATAGATCAAGAGGGGTATCACCATTGTTATGAGGAGTGGAGGTGGTAGAAGGATATTGATATGTATATTTTTTAAATGTTTGGTTACTCCTTTGGAACTACTATAAATCATGCACCTCATTGGTGGGCTCTTTTGGTTGATTTTCCAGTTTGCTAGGGAAATATAAAGTTTATAACACCATGGCATTGCTTGGGGGCCTTAAGTCATTATGGGTATCTTTCATAATTTAAACACTAGGATTATTTTATACCATCTTGTAATCTTTCATTTCCATTTTAAATATATAAAATACATTGCAAAAAATCTATGGAGTCTAACTCCCCATGTGGGGTTGTGTTGTGAACACGAAACTAGTTTGACAAGGCCAACTCACAAATTTTTATCTCGTGTAACTTATTAGGTGAGGGATATGGTTGTTATTTAGAGTATTTATGGGAAAAATTATATCTCTAATATATGAATTTATTGGTTTAACTCTCACCACCTTTGTTCCCAACCTATCTTTGGAGGCCCAAGAAGTCATTACTGAGTTTCTATACCGTGTATTATATAACATCTAACTTAGTCTTGGTAGAGATTGAGGTAGGATTTGGAAAAGCATTTATATTATAAATTAGTGTTTTAATATAGGTTTGAAGTTATAATTCATTATTTACTAGGCTAAGGAATCCTAGGAGGTGATTAGGCACAACATGTCTCAAGGGAAGTTGGTTTGTCATTGGCACAAGCTATGGTATGGATACATTTTGGCTAGTGGAAAAGAGGGTATTTATAATAGGTATGTTTGGTATCATATTAAATATGGTTGGTGCCAACATTCTTTGAATATTTAGCTTCTTATCTACCTTGATGGCCTCAACATGATTTTTTTTTCTCACACAACATGTCCTTTTTTCAATTAAATAGGGGACCCTTTTTTTTTGCTTGATATTTGCCATTGGGGAGTTTGATAGTTTACCTATTTGAGCCATTATTCTAGTATCCATATAATATATGTTAATTTTAAATGATTATACATGTTTATTTTCAATGCCTTTTAATTTTATAATGATCAGTCCAAGCTTTGCATCAAGAGTTATTAAGGTAAGTTTACTGAATATGTCGTAGGCTGAAAATGATTTCAATTAGATAAAATCACATTTGAAAGATTCACATGAATCCCCTTTTTGATCTGTTTACACTTCATTTTTTTAAATAAATTAAAAGTTTAATTTTTTTTCACTTTTACCTTAGTTTATTTCATTGAACTGGTCAAAAATTGCTTTAAACTCTTTTTATTTCACTCAAAACGGTTTCATATTGCTAAGTTTTTACCCCCTTTTTTGTTTTAAATACTTAATCATTTTGTATTCAATTTAATTAGCCATTTTAATTTGAAGTTTATAATCATTAGCCTTTTTTTTAAATTATGTTGACTACATCTTATTTTATGCCTGTATGTGCCCAAATTGAACTCAATGACATGTGACATCTCCTAGTTACTCTAACCCATTTGAAATGCCTTTCAACACTTAGTAAATTTTCAATTTCTACCTAAATCCACATGGTACATTTTCATCAATCTACAGGATTCATCTATTCAAATAAAATATGAGCAAGTAAATCACTAAGATGTTACCAAGTGGTATGATCTTGGTGACCCACTAATCCTAGCTAAATTCATACAAATCTTATCCCTTGAGAAAGTGGGTTAGTGAGATGCTACAAGGAATCATCCTGGTGACCTTCTAACCTAGAGTGGTATGCATAAAAACATAACCATTAGACAAGTACATTATTAGGATGACACCACATGGTAAAATTTCAATTCTTCATAGTATTATGTTGGCCTATGTAGCCCGATAAAATGTTAGAGTTACATGTGAGTGAGATGCTGCCTCTTATAAAAATATCACCTCATTATGACAAAATAATGGTTAACATACACAAATCCTCTATCAAATAACATAAGAGCATGAAATAACCACATTGCTAGGGACCCTATAAATATATGAGATGTTGGTAGTGGTGTCAATAGGATATGAGCTTAAATTTGATGACCCATCTAGTCATCAAACCTATCAAAACCCAAAAATGGACTAGGCATATAAACTAACCTATAATGCTCATTTATAGGGGCATTATAACGGGAAAAAATATCATGAAATAGAAAAAAATTTGGGAATTTTGGGAAATAGCATTGAATATAGACATGGTGTGCATATTTAAGAATAGATAGACATTTTTGTGAAGAGGAACATTCTCTATTGAGAGGAAAGATATAGATAAATCTAAATGGTGAACCCAGACATTCCTAATAATTTCCAACTACACTTGGCCAATAAAATTTACTTCCTTGATTTAGAATAACATGGTATAACTAAATGTTTCAACTACATTCTTAATTTTACATTGAATTCTTAACTACTTTTATGGTTGGCATGATTTTCCTCCTTTTTTGAATTTTAAATTTTGGACCTCACTTGATCTTATTTATAGGACTTATAAATCTTTGATTAGAGTGGAATATTTTAGGATTAGATTATTTTATGCCTAATTGTATATTTATGAATTGTAATGAAGATAGAAAATCAAACATCTTTCATACCATTCAATTGCTTTCTAGGATAATTTCTCCCTCTCTTGTTTTAGTTTTGTTGCCTTAGAGATGTCTCTTTCACTTAGATGATTATATGAATCCCTAACCTTTTCTAATCGAATTGAAAATATTTATAATTTGAGGTTATTAAGATTATATAGTGATTTCATGTGCATGTTTTATGTTGGTTATTCATTTTCTATTCATAATCAGCCTCCCTATAATCTTGTACCATATTTAGTTGGAATCACACTAGGTTTAGCCTAACTTAATATTGGTTTTACAAGATTCACCTAGTAAAATAATTATATATTCATCTATGATGACAACATGGTTTATATCTCTTGATCTCTACTCTTTTACACTTGTTTTATGATCAAGTTAATCTAGGAACAAAAGTAATATGAAGTTAAATCTTTATCTTCATTAATATTTTCCACTCTATTTATCACTAATATAACATTGTTGCATCTATAAATGTGGTAAAATAGTAAAGAAATCAATTATTTTCATTTTATTTACATCTTAAGAAGTTTGATTTCTAGTAGATTTTGAATCATGCAAGTATATATCAAAAAAATTGAATAGTCTCTCAATGAATGCCTTAACCAAAGTTAAATACATCACACTTCATTAAAATAACCACCTTACATAGAATAGTCTGCATCATGTAATTTAATGAAGACTAGTATACCAATACCTATTACATTTAGACCTTGCATAGGTATTTTCCTCATGGAATCCCCCTCCTTTTAGGAAAGGTAGGGCCTAAAAAACCCTACCTAATTGTTGTCTTTGTCAAGTGATACATCAACATATTTTGTCACTATAAGGAGGGCCCATGAATAATGAGTTGAGTTAATGGCTAAATATCAAACTAAAACATTATATAAACATTTTATTCCACTAAGTTAAATAGTATCTCAATCTATAAAATAAAATAATAAATATAAGATCTAACTCAATTGGGATCAATTTAAAGATTTTAGAGTTCATAAGTCATAAGATGTCAAGAAAGAATAAGGATAAAAGGAGAGATAAACGTTCCTAATTTGTAGGCAAATCACCTAAAACTATAAGCCTTCCTTTATTTAATCAATTCATTTTCCCCAAACATATCCGATTATCCAACCCCATGGAATTGATTTGGAGAGAACATTATTATCCTATGGCTATCTTAAGCATAGCCCAAACCTACCTAAAACCTAAATAAATTTTGTCTTAAATTCATAGTAGGATGGATCTAGACACATGACAAAAATATTCAAGTATTTAAAAATGCACTCATCAAGACATAGGTCTAATTTGAGGATGTGGCCTTTATATTTTTTACTTATTCTTTAGGGGAAACTACTTATGCTTGGTATATTAGGTTACCCCTTGGGTCAATCACTTCTTAGGTTGATTTAGAGTCAATGTTTGTAAATCATTTTAGGATCCCTATAGACCATGTGGTCCTATATCATCATTTCACATCTTCTAAGAGAGAATTAAATGAACCTATGGGTATTTTTTATGCTATATTTCACAAGCTATACTAGTGATTGAAAAACCCCTGTATATTAGCAAAAGATCAAACCATCTAAACCTAATTAGGGGATCTCAATACTTTGATATCAATGTTCCTTTTAAGGAACTCAACTACACTAACATACCTATCTCTAGCATATAATGAATTAGTGAATATAGAGCACCAAATGGTCCCACAAGGATTTATTATAGGATATTTACCATCCTTGGGATAACCAAGGGAATATAATTAGGTCCCCATGCTGAACCAAGCTATCATGAAAAATACCTTAGTCATGAATTGCATCTTAGGTGCTATGTATGGTACCCCTATCCCAACATATGATCTAACTCTAATGAACTACATGCCTATAAGTGTACCCCATATACATCTAAACCATGCTTTCCCATAGGCTTCCAATAATCAAATTATCCTAGTTGCTTACAATAATGTAATAATTATGCCTAATACTAGTTGATATGATGCTTCTAGTAGTCACCCATTAGCAGTCCCATTATTATAGAGTAATCAAGGTACTACTAACAATACTCTTAATCAGACACAACCTAATATCCAAGTATTTATAAATTTTAATGGACATGTGTCTAACCCACTATAATAACCTACAAATCAACCAAATTATGGCATAGCCACTGAAGTAGGTAACCTGAAATAAATCTCCAAATATTTTCTAATAATATGATTAGAATGAATAGGAAAGGCCATAATAATTCAAATTATAATACTAATAGCACACCTTAGGTAATGAATTTTAATCTCCAAAGGATCTATATTTAATATAATTCTAGGACTAACAATGGAAGCATGCCCAACCCTTTTGATAGTGGAAACCAAAATAATAATCATGGTTCTCATAATGTGAAATTCACAAATTTAGCCTTAAAATCTTAGATTAGAGTGCACAAACCATCTGACCATGCATAAAAAAATTGTGTTGAGCTCATAACTACCTTAAATATCTTCCAAAAAGAGATGGACAACATAAAAATTGTGCCTACTCTTGATGAAAGTCAGAATCAAGATGGAGGGAACCCAAGCATGACTTTAGTATTAGAAACTTATGAATTTACATTTGAGGATGAAAATGAACTAGAAGATAATGTAGATGAAGTTCATGCTTCTAAACAATTTTAAAGAAGAACTAATTACTAGTTGAGGAGTAAATTAACAAACCCATTAACCACCTCAACTCCATATAATACTCAAGTTCCACCTGATGCAAATTTGATTAATAATCCTCTTGTACCTAAAATAGGTCCCTCTTCCTATCATCCCAAAAATCATGATGTGTACACCCTATATAGCAAGTAATAGAAAAAGGTCAGACTTAATTATGATATTATTGAGGATCTTAAGAAAACCAAATCTAATAAAACTATGTTTGATTTTATTCAAATTTCTAATAAAAAACATTCTTTTGAAGTAATTTTAAGATAATAAGGGGAAATAATTTTTTAATATTTTTTAATGCACATGTTTCTATTTATAAATAAAGGATTGAGACTCCTCTATTTCTCTTGACATTTAGAATATTTGGAAAATAACATACATTATTGCTTGGTAGATTCAAGTGCTTTTGAGAACATCATACCATATGATATCTTCCAATAATTGGGATTTACACCCATGAATTCAAATAAAAGAGTTTTCCAACTAGAAAAAATAGAGGTAAAAGTGGTGGGTGAGTTAAACCACATATACATGAAACTATCCTTGGATACATAGATCCAATAGTTCATTGATATCCAAGTGGTGGATATCTTATATACTTATATCATGTTGGTAAGCCGAGATTGATCAAGGACACTAAATGGTTACATGGAAATTAATTTTATCCATATGTGACTACCATGACAAGGCTTTCCCAACTAAATTAGAATATAATGAGAGATAAATATGGCACATATTACCATCAAGTATAACTAAAAAAATGAGATCCTCTATGAAGAAGAACAGATGAGAGTGTATTTTTTGGACAAATAAGAAGGAACCCATAGTATTCTCTCCATTAAAAATCTATTTTTATGACAGTCTAGAAGTGGAAGAGTTAGACTTATTAGATGAGGAGGAATTATATGGTGCCCCTGAGTTAATCTCATTACAAGATGTTGCTCTAGCTTGTGAATATTTGGAACATAAGGATTTAGACATGGATGAAGAGTATTTATTCTCTTCATAAGGTCAAATAATTATGGTTTATGTCTGTATCCATGCTTCCCCTATGGTGGATTTCTTCAAAACATCTTTGTTAGCTAAGGAACTTAGCATTTTCTCATTGAAACATGAAGACATAAATATAATAAATCCTAGTGCGAGTGAAGAGTTCATTTCAAACCCTTCATATGAGATAAGAACATGTTTCTATACCCTTAGAAATGGCCCTTGCATAGAATATATAGCTAATAAGCCTTCACTATCTGAAGAGTAAAACACTTGTTTAGTCGAAGGTGATAAAATGAACCAAGAGGTGAACATTATAGTAGTATTTCCCTTGTATAGAAAAAAAATGCACATAGGAAAGTCTGACTCATGGAACCTAAAATTTAATGGCTCCAATTATAAATTAGATGTGACACTGGCATTGAATTAATCAATTCAAGGGATAAATCTTGTTTGTCTGCATACTGCCTATAGTTTTCTTGCACAAAAATGTGGTTGACTATACAACATTACTTCATGGAATACTATTTGCCATTAGAAATAAAGTAAAGAATATCAAAGTATTGTGAGATTATGAATTAGTGGTTAGAAAAGTGAGAATCCAACATTCATGTAATGAAAAATGTTTGTCTAGATATCATAGCAGAGTTTGGAACCTAATTGATGATTTTGATTCCTCTAGCATTCAAACATTGCCTAGGCAGAATAATTATATATTGGATGTATTGGCCACTATTGAGAGCATTTTGGAACCCATTGACAATTCAAGAGTGAGAATATTCTCAATAAATATAGTCCCTACCCCTTCAATCCTAGATGATATTAATAATTTCCAAGTCTTCAAGGACAAATAACACATATTGGACTTCATAACCAATACAAAAGTATTTAAAGATCAAATTATTGATGAAGATTATTGAGAAGACTTTGAACTAGATGCATATGGGGAAATAAATTTGAAACCAAATAGCATAACCAATGTAATGGTCTCAATTGAGAGTTTATTTGACATGTACTATCAAAAGGGTAAATATTATTCTACCCTTGTAAAAGGGATGAAGCATGATTGGTCTAATTTAGGTAAGGAAAATGATGTGAAAAAAACATTCTTTTAGGCACCACCCACATCCTAAAAAGGAGACATGATTTTTCAAAACCCATTAAATAATTCAAATACATTATTGCATTGATTTATGAATATCTCAAAGTCTTCAATACTTATATCTTAACACACACTATCCCCATGACTCTTGGAGTCAAGCCATTTAGGTAGAGATAAAGGCCTATCAATCCACTACTAGAACAACTTATTTTCAAAGAAGTGCATAAAATACAAGCAGTATGGATCATATTCCTAGTGAGACATACTACATGGGTTCCAAACCTAGTCATGATGAGGAAAAAGAATGAGGAGCTCAGACTTTGTGTTCATTTTCATTTTCTAAACAAAGCTTATAGAAATGATAACTACCCCTTACCTTCATTGGATGAAGTTTTCTACATTGTGACTGGTGCCCAAATGATGTCATTCCTTGATGGGTATTTATGATATAATCAAGTGGTAGTCAATTATGAGTACTTAATCAATATAGGTTTCACTACCAAATGGGACACCTTTTCATACAAGAGAATGGATTTTCTCTTAATTAACATAGGTGCTACCTTTCAAAGAGCAATGGATATTCCATTCAAAGACCCTATGGACAAGTGCATAGTTATGCATATGGATGATCTGATAGTCTTATCTAAAATAAGATAAAATCATGTAAAAGATATAATTAGAGTACTATAAATATGTAGATACCATAGGATCTCATTAAATCCTAAAAAATATATATTTAGGGTAACTGAAGGCAAACTAATAGGTCATATTATTTTTTAAAGTGTTATATCCATAGACCTAGACAGAGTAGAGGTGATCCTAAAAATACCATAGCTTAATACTAATAAAGTTATAAAGTCATTCTTCAATAAGATAAAATTCATGAGGAAGTTTATTTTATGTTTTATCAAGATAATTAGGCTACTAAATATCATGTTGAAGAAGGATGCTAAAGTCCATTGTACTTTTGAAGCACAGCTAACTTTTGTTTAAATCAAGAAATTAATTATAAATACATTGATGTTGATCAATATAGACTATACACAACCCTTATACATCTATTATTTCACCTCATAATTCTAAGCTCATTGATGTAGAAGAAGGATGTTGTAGATGAGATACCTATCTCATTCATGAGCATACCACTTAGAAATGTTGAACTTAGATATTTCATAATTGATAACCAAGCCCTTGCTTTGATCAAATCTATTATAAATTTAAGGCATTACATCCTTCATAAAAAAATATTTTTTATAGTACCTAATTGAGGATTAAAGGCCTTGATAATGTCAAATATATTGAGGGAGAGGCATGGTAAATGGATGACTATACTCCAGGAGTTTGACCTAGAGATGCAATCGATGTAAAATTTTCAAGGTCAAGGAATTTGTAAAATTATGGATGAAATGGATCCCAAGACCATTTTAGATCATTTGACAACAATAATTAGTACTATACCTCATAAATAATGATGGGTACATAAATATAGTTGAATATATACTAAACAATAAATGTCCTAAACACTTGAATTACACACAACTAATGGCACTGCACTTAAAAATTAGCCATTTTAGGATTAAAGTTGGGATTCTCTATAGAAGAAAAATTGAGGAAATATATTTTAGATTCATGACTAAATAAGAATTAGAAGAATTAATTAAATATTTCAATGGGAAATATGGAATCGAGTATGGTTAAGGGAGTACTATATCTCATCAAATAATATGTGCAATATACTATTGGCCACATATTTTCAAATATTCACATTTGCATGTTTGATTTTGTCATATCTACCAAGTCATTACACATTGTGAATGCACTCGAGCTATGTCATTAATACTAAACATTGAAGCATGACCATTTGATAAATTGGGGTTGGACATTATAAGAGATGTCAATGCCAATTATTCCATACGACACATATTCATCCCTACAATGACAAACTATAGTACTCATTAGGTTAAGGCTCAACCATTCAGGAATTACACCATTTATATAGTAATTCTATTCTTGGAGGAACATATTGGGGTGGATACCACACTAGTTTGTCATAGTGGCCCTATTTTATCCTCCTTGCATTTAATTGAATGGTATTATGTTAATCAAGTAACCATTAAATTTTCTTCAAATCATTATTTGCAAGGCAATGAGTTACTTGAATCAACATACAATAATTTATTAAATATAATTAATAATATCTTAGGGAGAAACCAAAGGGATTGTCATAATGCATTGAAATTTTATTTATGTTTGATAAAACTAGGATCAAATCTTATTTTAGGGACCTCTCCTTATCATGTAGTATATGGCTAAGATCCTATCTTCTCAACCAATATGAAACTTCCCACCTTGTTGTTTACAAGAGATTGCCTAGAAATTGATAATCAAATAGAATCCTACCTCTTGAAACTCATGAGATTAGAAGAAAATGAGATACAACTTTGTCATATTTTAGTAGGCATCAAGAGGTTTTCAAATGCTAGTTTGACAAATGAACCAAAGTGAAGACCTTTGGGATCTCTGATCTAGTCCTCTTATAGGATAAGGTTCATAAAATGAAGGGACTACATGGAAAATTTGACATTTTATAGCTTTCTTCCTAAAAAATCTCTAAAAACCTATGCAAGAATGCTTTTTACCTAAGTTTTCTTATTGGTGAGGATGTGCTATTTCCTCTCAATGTAAAATTCCTCAAACATTACTTATAGGCTTGATTAGCTTAGAAACCCCTATAAATAATTTCTATTTGTTTTTCTTTGCTTTTCCATTTTTTTAATTAGGTTTTTTTTTATTGTTTTCTATTTTTCTATTTTTCTCACTTGGTTTAGCCTCACTACATTTCCTTTGAGTTTAAACTATTGTTCTAGCTTGAGGTTGCCCTACTTGATTAAGGAATGAGAATGGTGGTTTGGTCGTGAGTAACATCAATAACATTATTATACTAAAAAGGTGTAAGATCTTATTCAAATGCTTGCATGAATTGATATGCTTTCTTATATTTTTGTGTTGGACTGGATGTGTTCACATTGGCTAGTGGTTTGGGCTTTTACCAAACCAATTTTATTTCTATATGTGTTCATACTCACTTATGAGTTAAGCTTGATTGCGAGTTAGTTAATTAGTTGTTATGTGTTGAATATTTGTACACCTATTTTGTGTGCACAAATATTTTATATCAACTAATATTTATTTCACACAACAAATCATTTTTTGTTTGTAACAACCTTTTATGCCTATTTAATAGGCACTCTTATTAATTCTCCTAGACATGTGGAGAGAGAAAGCCTATAAAGTGTGTATTATTCATGAGGAAATAATGGAGACTACTTGTGCATAGTTATTGTCTAAACTGACCTATGCATAATGTTTGAGATGGTTTTTTTAATAGTAATGGTTTGTAGGAGAGATCCTATAATTTCATGAATGCATTGTGCATTCTAACATGGTATTAGAGTAGGATTCAAGCAACCATTACTCTTTTAATATGCTTATGGACAAACTCAGAAGTTTTTGAAATTATATATGCACAAGCCATATCATTCATTTTTTTTGATGTTTTTTATATTGTTTGGATCTCTTCAATGAGGTCTAATATTTGCTTGTAGCTTTGGATCTGTTGTGGTTTGGATTTATCTCTTTTTTTGGGCATGGTCATACATCTCTATTTTTTTATAATTTTTCAAAATTAAGATTGGTTGTACGATTACATAAACTATTAAAGTAATGGATCCACATTTTTGTGGCTTTTAAACCATGTTTTATGGTTTTATGATATTCCTTAGGTTTGATTTTTCATACTAGTTTTTTATTGGCACCATAAACTCTACTTACCATAGCCCATCCCTACCATCTAGCTCAGTCTTGATCTTGTCTAACTCATGTAGCACAAATCATATTGTCCAAGAATTCATATGATATATTTTTCATATACTTTGGGGTGTAAGTTTTTTAAAAATTGTATTGGATGGGACCAGTAAATATTTTAAGACTAGCCGAAGTATTCGATGGTGGCACATTTCCAAAAAGGACTACTTTTATGGATAGATCTAAGCCTGCTCATGGACTGCATGCAATTTTAAATTATTGTAGATGTATGTTGATGTTTTTTTATCTCATTAACCCACTCTCTAAAGAGTACATGGAAATGAAGACTAATATCAATGGAATTCAAGAGGCCATGAAAAATTTATGGTAAAGGCACACAGATAACATAAAAATCATAGAGCAATGTTGATATTGAAGTCCTCAGCCACAACTTTATCTTCAATGAGTTCCATCTCTTGGAACCATAGAATAAAATTCTACATTGATCCCAATCACATCATAGTATGACTAAGAAATGTGAGCATCCTATTTACATCCATCTTCCCTCACTTAAATCTCAACCTAACACTGCTCGCCCTCTATGGTAGTCAATCCAAGTTTGGCTTTCAAATTAATGGATATTAACTGATTAATCTTAACCACATTCTAGATTTAACCTCCATCTACCTTGGGATTCACATAACTAGTGAAAGATTACATACATTTTTAAGATTGATAGGTATTATTAATAATCCGTAGTGAGCCTATTATTGAGCTCCTAAACTTTTTGGTCTCTCTATAACCTAGATGGATGCCACCTCACCTGTAGCCTAGATAGCTACAATGTGCCCTTCATGTGGATTTTCAACCACCAAATCCATCCAATCCATTGTGGAATCAAATTCAAGGTGTGTCTTTTATTCACATTTTTTGTGATAGCATAAATAAAAATTGTTTCATATACAATTTTGGAACACTCAATAGTCAATTGACTATTTAAATTGTGTAAAAGCTTGGAGTTGCTAGGTGGTCTAGTGGATAATACCTCTAATCGCAAAAGTAATAATATTAATCCAAAATTATATTATGAGATATTTATGTAAAGTTAGTGTGATTTTTTATGTTTTTGGGGTATATTATTAAAGGAGGCCCTTGGATTATGTTGGTGGTGGACAAAATGAGGGACATCATTTTTTGAATAGTGTACTTATTTTTTTGAGAGGGACCTTTCCAATTATAAAAGAGATAATTTATTTTGAGGGATTATATTATCATTTTGACACACACATTCCATATAAAATATCAAAGATAGATGGTGAGGTCCTATTTAATAGGAGGTCAAACCCCTCAGAGGCAAACAAACAACTTTTTTGATCAAACCTTTTTTTAGAGGTTTCCTTCATTTTACTTGTTACAAATTGAACTTTGTGGATGCATTTTAGGTAGAGTTTAACATCCCAATTTTTAGTGTGCATTGTAATTATGAGCTACATGTTGTCCTCACAAAACATATTTTGGGTGGTAACCAGTGTATTTTGTAGAGGCTCTTTTTTTTCATAATTTTTGCTATTTTATACCATTATTGGTTTTTTATGACATTAGGTATGGACTCATGTATGTTTGAACCCATTAGTTATTCAAAATACAACACCTAGAAAACAAAAATTTATATACACTTATAGATGAAGGGATTGTGGAGAGTTGTTCTTGGTGGCTTTCCCATTTTTACAGATGAGGATGATATTGTATGGATTAAATCCTTGAAAAAGGAGGTACTTTTGTTTATTCACCTCCATGTTTTTGACATCTTGAAAACTCATATTAAACATCCCTTGTTACCTAAGGAAGCATGGGACATGATTATTACATTTTTTGATGAGGTTATTTCATCTTCGCATGTCCCTTTTTATTCTCCTGCCTCTCATTGTGAGGATAAATTTATTGGTGACATTGTTTCTCCACTGTCTTCTCCCATTTTTGTAAGTGTGATTATTGATGGTGATTTTCATGAGGACTCTTTGGCATATTTGTCTTCTACTATTAGTTATTGTCCTCTTTCCATTGCTAGTGAGGACATATTTTTGAAGTATGAGACACTTATACCACCTCTTCTTATTGTTCATGATGTAGATTTGATTACTAGTGGTCACTTAGATGAGGTAGCTTCACCTCCACTACTTACTTATGGACATTATGACAGAGTGGTTGTTGTTCCTATTTTTTATTTTGGTATGACTCTTGACAGTAACCTATAAAGTCATAAACAACCCATTGATCCTATTTCATCTTTCTTAGCACTTTAGGAAGAAAATAAGAAAAATTTTAATGCAAAATTCTCTTATGCACTCCCTGATTCATGAAAAGGATGCCCTCATTTATTCTCTATAGAATAAACATGTTAGCATACAACATTAATCTAATATCCCATCATGTGTTGAATTTGGTACGCATCTAAATGATGCACTTTTACAATGTGATATACAATATTTTGAGAATCCCATTGTTCATGTTGCTCCTATTATTATATATTATATATTATATTTATGTGCTTATAAATGGTTCACACTCTTCACATCTCACTTCAGTTCCACCTATACATATGTCTACTTATTTTGAGTAGCATACCACTAGATTTAACTTCCACATGCTTCATTCCATAGGTCACACTAAGAGACTTGTAGGCATTGGGAAGCATTTACAAGGCATTACTCACCCTATTTAACCTATTAAGTAGATTGTTAATCATGGCCTTGCTTATGATGTAGGTGCTTCATCTTAATTGGTATATGTTGATAGAGATCCATATTTTGTTCACTCGACTCTATTGGAGGATTATGAGCTACATATGGGCTCTGTTGCACATTCACTCAGGCCTAATAAACCTAAGACTACATTGGTAAAGCATGATCTTCCTAACACTTATTTGGATATCACCTCACATTCTTCTACCATGGAATTTGTACCCACACATATGTAGGCATCTAAATCCACCATTTAGGTTGAATTGGGGTGGATTTATGATTGTTCGTGGTGGCATAGATAATTCTCTTTGAGAGGAACATATGGGTGAGTTTATTGCACTACTTAGCTTATTTGACTGCGTATTGCTCCTCCTACCTTTTGATACTCCTTGGTTGACTGAGATTTTGTTAGGTTGATGTATTTTTTAGATCATATATCTCTCATTTCATATATACCATCTACTATAACTTGATTGTATTGTGGACTTTCATATGTTGTTTGGTGATATTGTTATTAGATGGGACTTTTGTTTGTAGTCACACTGAGAGTCATGTAGTTTAATCCTTCATGGTTGTTTTAATCATCAGTTATTGACTATCCCATCATCACCATAGACATTTTATTGATAGATTTTTATATGTACCTTTGATGCCTATATTTTGATCTCCCTTTGAAGAGAAGCTAGTCTAGTGCAATCTAGTGTCAACATTTTAGTGTTTTGTAATGGGATTATCCCGCTGACACAAATATGTTTTTGGAGTCACCACACCCACTTTGACATCATGTGGGGGTTCATATAATGCTTCAAGTGTTGTGATCATTATTATCCCTTGTCACACCACATTTTCTTTTGGAGGTAGTTAATTGAGTGCATTTATATTGGATGGATTTTGTTCCATCTATTGCACCTCTTCAACATTATGTTCAAGGATTGAGTAGTTTGATTTCTTGGGACACCTTATAACATATGTTTTTTACTCTCTTGAGTTTAGCTACTGTTATTGGTTTTTGGGCACCTTATAGTGATACATTTCATCTTTGGTGACTATTTTTCATAGTCTTTTGATATTAGTGTTTTTTATATAGTTAGCCTTGTATAGAGTACCGATTACTATTTGAATTCATAGTTACAATGATTAATCATCTATATAGTCTAGTAATATGAATTGTCTATCATAGGGACACTTTTTAACTCACTATGATCTGTACATGGGTAATTGAGCAAAAATAGGTGGACAGAGAAATCCTATAGAGTATGAAATAAATCCTATAAGATTTCACTATCCACTATGATTTAATAGGAAATCTTATTACTTCTCCTAGACATGTGGATAGAGAAATCCTATAGAGTGTGTCTTATTCATGAGTAAATAATGGAGATTACTTGTGTATAATTATTGTTTGAACTAGTTTGCGCATAATGTCTAAGATGGTTTTTCATAATAATGGTTTGCAAGAGAGATCCTATGGTTTTATGAATGCATTATGAATTATGACATGTTAGAGCATTGGAAACTTCTGATATATAATAAAACATATGCATTTAGAAAGGCTACATTTCTTATTTCATAGATCATCAAATGCACTTTAAAAAATATGAAGAAAAAGATAGACCCACTTTTTTAAGATTTGCTTTCATTGATTTTTCACTTGTTGACTATCACTCAAACCATGAATCGGTCCCCAACTCTCAATGGACAAAAAATTAATCAAAATATTCTTTCAAAATAATTTAGCTAAAATGTGAAATCTACACTTTCTCCTCAAAAGGGTGATATTCACAACCTCCACCAAATGCTTTTTGGCCTGGTTGGAAGTGGAGTAAGGCCTTAAAAAAGGGACCATATATATCTCTACTAGGGCTGTGAATGTCTATCTAGTAGTAAATCAATGCCCATGCCACTCCCCCTACATGAAATTACAAAATTATTTATCCCTTTAGTAATGCCCATTAGTTAAGAAAATTTTATTTATTGTGCATGCTTGCTAAATAACTGAATAAGTCACATAAAATTAAACACTAATGGTTTTTAGATAGAATTTTGGTTTAGTATGTCATATGTTGGGGCATAATTTTGTGCATTCATGATTTTAGTTTATTTTGAAAGCTTGAAGTCTAATGTTTGTATTAGGATAAGAACTTAATATTCTAGATTATTGATATACTTAGGACTATCTCCCAACATGAGTTACCATTTGTTGTTTCTCACACACTACAATCCATTTTCAGTTAAAATGGGGACCCTTTTTTTTCTTGATATTTTCCCTTGGGGAGTTTGATGGTTTACCTATTTGATCCCTTCTCTAGGTATCCATTTTCTATATGTTTAAAGTTTCAAGTGATTGGATGTGTTTGTTTTCAATGTTTTTTCATGTTAAAATATTCAGTTCAAGCATCACATCTAGAGTTATAAATGTAAGTTTCTTGAATATGTCTTAGATTGAAAAGGATTTCAATTAGATAAAATTGCATTTTTAAAATGAATAGGAATCCCATTTTTCGATCCATTTTTGCTTCAAATTTATATTAAATTATCTAAAATTTTACATTTATTCACTTTTTACCTTAGTCAATTTCATTGAAGTGGTAAAAAATTTCTCAATAAATCTTTTGTTTTCATTCAAAATAGTTTCATATTGCTAAGTTTTTGTCTCCTTTTATTTTATTTTAAAGATTTATCCATTTTGTATTCAATTTGTTTAGCCATTTAAATTTTAAATTTTAAATCATTAGCTTTTGATTTAAATGATGCTCACTAAATCTTCTTTTTTTGTAATCATAGGTGATTAAATTGAATGCAACATAACACAATGGTCTCCTACTAGCTCTAACAAATTTAAAATTCCTTTTGACAGAGTCAATTTTTTATTTTTACCTAGATCCATGTGACACCCTTTTACCAATCCATTACATTCATCTAGTTAACAAACCTCTAGGTAAGTGGATCATCATAATGATGCCAAGTAGCATGATCCTGATGAAACATTGATCCCAACTAGATATGTACAAATCTTAGCCTCCAAGTGAGCAACTTAATATTATGTTTCCACATGGAATCATCCCAATGACTTACTAATTTAGATTAGCTTGTACAAGAGTATATTTATTATGCAAGTAGATTAATGGGATGATGCCACATGGTGAAATCCCATTACTCTATAGCCCTCAGGTGGTCAATACAACTCAAGAAAATGCCAAATATCTAGGTCAGTGAGATGACACCACATGGTGAAATATCACCTCATTGTGATAAAATAATAATCAACATACATGAAGTCTTAGCTGAGTAGTGGAAGAGTGTTAAATAACCATGTGGTAGGGATCTTCAAATAATGGGCACACTAATAATGACATCAATAAGATATGAGATTAAATTTGATAGTATATTTGTAAATCAAAGACACTAAAACCTAAGAATGGATTAGGCATCTAATTTTACCAAGATTTATGATTTATAGGGGTGATTCAATGGAAAACTTAATACTAAAATAAAATAATTGAGGGCAATCTCGATGACAATATTGAATATAGACATGGCATGCATATTTGGGAATGGAGAGAAAAAGGTGGTAAAGATAAATCCATCATAAAGAGTGATGTTATCTACTAAGAGGATATATATGGACAAATCTAAATGGTGATCTCAAGGCATTCCCAATATCTTTTAATCACACTTGGCTGAAAAAATTTACTTCCCTGATTCAAAATAACATGGTTTAGATGAAATTTTCAAATGTGTTCCTAATTTTATATGGAATTCTCAAATATTCTTTTGATGGGCATGATTTACCTCATGTTGGACATTTTTGGCCCACATACCAAGCTTATGTTTAGATAGACTACGTTATTGATGGATGAGCAGATGAACAGTGGCCTAGGTGGAAGAAGTGGTCCAAGAATCTCATTTTTTCATCGCAAGGCTTTGGAACACTTTAGGTTTACATAAAGAGTAATTTGTCTTATTTTTAAAGTGATAGATCTGAAGTGTTATAGGAATCCCTATGGGGTATTAAGAGTGCCTTAAAAAAGTGTGGAAATGTAAGGGATCTTTTTGGTTCTTCATTGTGTTCTTTGAGGCATCTTGAGTCTAGTGGCAAAAAATTTGAGTAGGCACTTTGCTAATGTCATAGTTGTCATGTGTAGATAGGTTAGGGAAAATTGGTCATATCAATTTATTCATCTTGGTTGATACTTTTTATGTGCCAAGTTTGAGGTCCTCTACAAAATAAAAAATGGAGTTATGCATGTGCAAAGTTGGCTCTTTAGTTAGATTTCACTAAGTTTCTCATACTTAGCCATTTGAGCTCAATTGTCACCAGGATGTCATGAAGGATCATATATGACCAACCATCTTAATCATTTAATATCTTCACTTGGAAATCTCCTAGGACAAATGGATCAAATGGGTTTGTTCCTTTTAACCTTAAGAGCATCTCCTAAAAATTTTGGGCCTCCATGTTTATCACACTTCAAGTTATAAGTATGTAATGTCTCTCAAGTAATGAGGGATGTTCATGTGAATGTCAAATTAAAGCTAAAGATAAAATTCATCTATGCTTAAATTTAATGGCCTACAAGACATCAATCATGTTCTATGGGATGTCAATTTATGGTCAGTGGAACATCAAATTTAAGATAGAACATGACTAATCCCTTTGAGCTTAAATTTGATGATCACGTAATCATCAATGACGATCACATGAATTTCATTTGATGAGAGAAAGGACATAATTTTTTAAGGTCATGAACTAGACATTAGATTTTGAATAATTGGTCTTAGTTGATCAAATGGTCTACATTGCATCATATATTTATATCTAATACCAAGCAGAGGTTAAAAGTTTAGTGAATCTAAAGATCAAATACGAGCATGATAAGTCAAATAAATGAATTCAACTAGTAAAAGATCAATGATCCATGGGAATTCATACCAATTGAGACCAATAGATAAAGTTGAGTCAACATGTCAATGGGTTGAGTAAGATTTTGACAACCAATAAGATTAAGGATGAGCCCAAGATTCTCGATAAATCTTGAGAAATTATTTTCAACCATGAATGATAAGGTTTTACAGGGTATTCCCAATGCCATTAAAGCTAGTTCAAATGCCATAGAGTGGTCTAACTAATACAATAGGATATAAATAATATAATGCATAGCCATTGGCTCTAAATATTCATCTTTGGTTTGATAATTTATGGTTTATAGGGGTTTTTTCTCATGACTATTTTTCCAAGTTAAATAAGGATCCATGTTTGATGGTTTCTTGGTTCCTATAGAGATAAAGTAGGTCTATTTGAACCCATTTGGATCTAGGAAAATGGATATGGTCCATAGGTCTGCATTGATATGCACAACTATGGAGAAAACTAATGACCTTAGATTGGTTTTCTACCTATAGTTGGGACCTATGATTCAAACATAGAAGTAGAAAAGATAAGTAATTAATTCAGATGGTCCTTTTCCTTTAACATGTCTGCTTCATTAAAAATTAGTTTCCTTAAAGGAATAAATCCATGTTTCTATCAAATCCATCAATAAGAGGGTTTTATTTTCAAGTAGGAGATGGTGTGAAATATCAAAGAAAGGGCCTAGTGTTGAGAACTATAATTGGGAGCATTCAATGAATCCTTGAAACCTTTGGGAAATTTCTCACTCAATAAGCCATGGTAAACATCCTAATGGATCAAAAATGTGGTAGATTAGGTTCAATTAATGACTTAGTATAAGTGTTTTCTTTTTCTAATGGTGTTCACACATTAATCTTCTCTATCTCTTTTTTTCTCCTATATATCCTTGTCTCATTCCCATTGAAGGGGTTCTCAAATTTTAGAATTTTTTATTCTTTTTTGGGAAAAAAATAATCATTTAAACTTTGATAAGAGTGTGTTAATTTGATATGGTTAAACCCTTCAAAATAGTGTAATAATTACCTTTTAAAGTAATAGTATCAACTCTTTACCTATCTCTTATCTTTAACTAGTGATTAACATGCTTGTGTATGGTAAATCTATGAAGGAAATTCTTTCTAGTTTACTATCTTTATACTTGTATTTTTGAAGATGTTTTCAAGCTAACTTGTATGTCTATATTAGTGTTCAACTTGTAATATTTTCTATGACTCACTTATGCAACTAGTGAGATTGTGAGATTAAGGAAGTCATAGTTTTCTTTTGATGATCCAGTGCTCTTTCAAGCTTACATGAGTGTCCATTTAGCTTTGGTGCATCACCTCCTTAACTTTATTAGGAACATTTATCTCACTCTAACCCTTTTCCCTATGAATTTGTAGATTAACATTAGTCTAGGTGAGCATCAAGAGGAAGTCGGCCTTCTCTAGAGGTCCAACCCCCTTATAACATACCCATAGCCTGAGGTTATTCCCATTGTATAACTTAATTGGATCAAGCCTAAAAAACTCTCTCCAAGGGTGAAAATTGATCCTCTAACACTTATTTTTGAGATTTAAAATTATATACCTCTATTGCTCTTATTTATGTGACTTCGAAAGCCTTTCTCAAGGCTAACATTATTTAGGATTAGACTATGTTATGCTTGATTACCTCTTTATGAATTATAACAAAGATGGAGAATCATACATCTTTTATGCCCTTCAATTTATTTTTAGGATAGTTTCTCCCTCCCTTGTTTTATTGTTACTACATCAAAGGCGTCTCTTACACTTAGATGATTCTATGGATCCCTAACTTTGTTAATCAAAAGAAAAATATTGATAATTTGAATACTGTCGAGACTGTATAGTCATTTCTTCTATATTTTTTATGGTGGTTATACCTTTTCTACATGTAGTCAACCTCCCCATACTATTTTACCATCTTTAATTAGAGTTGTGGTAGGTCTAGCTCAACTAAAGATTGGTTTCAAAGGATTCACTCAGTTAGATAAGTCCAAATTCATTGATGATGGTAGTAATCTCTTTATCTCTTTATCCCTAGTCTTTTTCACTTTCTTTATAATCAAGTTAATATAAGAACAAAATAAATCTAAATTTAAATGTTTATATTAATCTCTATTTTAGACTTTGCTTACCACTAATATAACATTGTTGAATCTATAAGCATGGTAAAGTAGTAAGAAAAAATGTTTTCATTATATTTACATCTTAAGAAGTTTTATTTATATGAGAGGATAAATCATGAAAGCATACACCAAATAAAATGCATAATCTCTCAATGAATGCCTTAACTAGATCTAACTACATATTAGTCAATTAAAATAGGCCCCTCACATAGAATAGTTCACATTAGCCAACTTAGTGAAGACCAACATACCAAGACCTAGTACATTTAGACCTTAGGGAGGCATTTTCCTTGTTGGATATCCTTCCATTTAAGTGAGGCAAGGCCTAAAAAACATCTCTTTATTGTTGACCATATCAACTAATGCATTAACAAATATAGGGAAAATTTACCACTAAAGGACCTTTGCATAGGAACATAGTTGTCAAAGGGTCTAGAAATTTCTTGTGCATTCAAAGGGCAAATTAGGCATGTGGACTATACAACATAATGAACTAAGAATAAATATTTGAAACCATGAGTTAATGTTATTTATGGGATTTCTTGGTTCTATCTTGATGTATGTGAACTATTGGTACACCATACTTGGGTCAATCAATTTCTTGAAGTGGGTGAGAAACATGTTACTAAACTAGTCCTAGATTGTTATAGAACCTTTGAGAAATTTTAAGAAGTCATAAGTTATGTTGATAAAATTAAATAGGAAACTTATACAAGCAATTTCCTCATGCTATATATGCATAACCCTAAAAGTTGTTTCATATTAGGTTACATGTTCTTATGCAATATGCACCACACCCAATGTAAATCTTAAAAGGTATTTCTATAGGTTCATGGGTAGGTCCTGGATAACTACAAGAATTTCAATGGCATACCTGAATAACCATGCCATAGTAAAGACCATAGGTGGAGGTTGGTTAGTTTCCAATTGAGAGGATGTTATTGTAGGTGTAACCAAAATTCTTGATCTCCCTCTAGTAATCTTGGTTCTCCTACAAAATTACAATGGGAATATTATTAGTCACCTAGGGCCAGATTGAGATCTATTGATTTGAAAAATAGGCTTCATGCTAGTTAGTATATTAATGATTTTTAATCAATGAGTAGGATTGCCTATTAAATCATAGTGGAGAGAGAAATCCTATTACTTCTCCTAGACATGTGGACAAAGAGATCATATAGAGTGTGTCTTATTCATGACGAAATAATGGAGATGACTTGTGTATAATTATTGTTTGAACTGGTTTGTGCATAATGTCTGAGATGGTTTTTCATAATAATGGTTTTCAAGAGAGATATTATGGTTTTATGAATGCATTGTGCATTCTGACATGTTAAAGCATTGGAAACTTGTGATATATAATAAAACATATGGATTTATAAAGGCTACATTTCTTGTTTCATAGATCATCAAATGCACCTAAAAAATATGAAGAATAAGATAGATCCATTTTTTATAGATTTAATTTCATTGATTTTTCACTTTTTGATTATCACTCGAACCATGAATTAGTTTCCAACCCTCAATGGATAAAAAATTAATCAAAATATCCTTTAAAAATAATTGAGCTAAAATGTGAAATCTACACTTTCTCCTCAAAAGGATGATCTTCACAACCTCCACCATAGGCTTTTTGGCTTAGTTGGAAGTGGAGTAAGGCCTAAAAAAAGGGACCATATATATCTCTACCAAGGTTGTGAATGTCTAGCTAGTAGTAAATCAATGCCCATGCCACTCCCCCTACATGAAATTAAAAAATTATTTATCCCTCTAGTAATGCCCATTAGTTAGGAAAATTTAATTTATTTTTCATGCTTGTTAAATAACTGAATAAGTCACATAAAATCACACACTAATGGTTTTTAGATAGAATTTTGGTTTAGTATGTCATATGCTGGGGGATAATTTTGTGCATTCATGTTTTAAGTTTATTTTGAAAGCTTGAACTCTAATGTTTGTATTTGGATAAGAACTTAATATTCTAGATAATTGATATACTTAGGACTATCTCCCAACATGAGTTGCCATTTGTTGTTTCTCACACACTACAATACATTTTCAATTAAAATTGGGACCCTTTTTTTGCTTGATATTTCCCTTGGGGAGTTTGATGGTTTGCCTATTTGATCCCTTCTCTAGGTATCCATTTTCTATATGTTAAGTTTCAAGTGATTGGATGTGTTTGTTTTCAATGTTTTTTCATGTTAAAATGTTCAGTTCAAGCTTCACATCTAGAGTTATAAATGTAAGTTTCCTGAATATGTCTTAGATTGAAAAGGATTTCAATTAGATAAAATTGCATTTTAAAAATGAATAGGAATCCCATTTTTTGATCCATTTTTTCTTCAAATTTATTTTAAATTATCTAAAAGTTTACATTTGTTCACTTTTTACCTTAGTCTATTTAATTGAAGTGGTAAACAATTTCTCAATAAATCTTTTGTTTTCATTCAAAATAGTTTCATATTGCTAAGTTTTTGTCTCCTTTTGTTTTATTTTAAAGATTTATTCAATTTTCTTAGCCATTTAAATTTTAAATTTTAAATCATTAGCTTTTGATTTAAATGATGCTCACTAAATCTTTTTTTTTGTAATCACAGGTGATTAAATGGAATGCAACATAACACAGTGGTCCCCTAATGGCTCTAACCCATTTAAAATTCCTTTTGATAGAGTCAATTTTTTATTTTTACCTAGATCCATGTGGCACCCTTTTACGAATGCATTACATTCATCTAACTAGCAAACCTCTAGGTAAGTGGATCATCATAATGATGCCAAGTAACACGACCCTGATGAAACATTGATCCCAACTAGATATGTACAAATCTTAGCCTCCAAGTGAGTAACTTAATATTATGTTTCCACATGGAATCATCCCAATATAATTTAGATTAGCTTGTACATGAGTATATTTTATATGCAAGTAGATTAATGGGCTGATGCCACATGGTGAAATACCATTACTCTATAGCCCTCTAGTGGTCCATACAACTCAACAAAATGTCAAATATCTAGGTCAGTGAGATGACACCACATGTTGAAATATCACCTCATTGTGATATAATAATAATCAACATACATGAAGTCTTGGCTGAGTAGTGGAAGACTGTTAAATAACCATGTGGTAGGGATCTTCAAATAATGGGCAGACTAATAATGACATCAATAGGATATGAGATTAAATTTGATATTATAGTTGGAAATTAAAGACACTAAAACATAAGAATGGATTAGGCATCCAATTTTACAAAGATTATGATTTATAGGGGTGATTCAGTGGAAAACGTGGTAGTGAAATAGAATAATTGAAGGCAATTTGGATGACAATATTGAATATAGACATGGCATGCGTATTTGGGAATGGAGAGAAAAAGGTGGTAAAGATAAGTCCATCATAAAGAGGGATGTTATCTACTGAGAGGGTATATATGGACAAATATAAATGGTGATCCCAAGGTATTACCAATATCTTTTAGTCACACTTGGCTGATAAAATTTACTCCCCTAATTCAAAATAACATGGTTTAGATGAAATTTTAAAATGTGTTCCTAATTTTACATGGAATTCTCAAATACTCTTTCGATGGGCATGATTTGCCTCATGTTGGACATTTTTGGCCCACATACCAGGAATATGTTTAGATATACTAGGTTATTGATGGTTGAGCAGATGAACAACAGCCTAGGTGGAAGAAGTCGTCCACGAATCTCATTTTTTCATCACAAGGCTTTGGAACACTTTAGGTCTACTTAAAGAGTAATTTGTCTTATTTTTAAAGTGATAGATCTGAAGTGTTATAGGAACCCTATGGGGTATTAAGAGTGCCTAAAAAAAGTGTGAAATTGTAGGGGATACTTTTGGTTCTTCATTATGTTCTTTGAGGTATCTTGAGTCTAGTGACAGAAAATTTGAGTAGGCACTTTGCTAATGTCATAGTTTCCATGTGTAGATAGGTTAGGGAAAATTGGTCATATCAATTTATTCATCTTGGTCGATATTTTTTATGTGCCAAGTTTGAGGTCCTCTACAAAATCAAAAATGGAGTTATGCATGTGCAAAGTTGCCTTTTCAGTTAGATTTCCCTAAGTTTCCCATACTTAGCCATTTGAGCTCAATTGTCACCAAGATGTCATGAAGGATCATATATGGACCAAACATATTAATCATTTAATATCTTCACTTGGAAAGCTCCTAGGACCAATGAATCAAATGGGTTTCTTCCTTTTGACCTTAAGAGCATCTCCTAAAAATTTTGGGCCTCCATGTTTATCACACTTCAAGTTATAAGTATGTAATGCCTATCAAGTAATGAGGGATGTTCATGTGGATGCCAAATTAAAGCTAAAGATAAAATCCATCTAGGATTAAATTTAATGTCCTACAAGACATCAATCATGTTCTATGGGATGTCAATTGATGGTCAATGGGACATCAAATTTAAGATAGACATGACCAATCCCCTTGAGCTTAAATTTGATGATCACGTAATCATCAATGATGATCACGTGAATGTCATTTGATGAGAGAAAGGACATAATTTTTTAAGGTCATGAACTAGACATTAGATTTTGAAAAATGGGTCCTAGTTCATCAAATGTTCTACATTGCATCGTATATTTATATCTAATACCAAGCAGAGGTTAAATGTTTAGTAAATCTAAAGATCAAATATGAGAATTATAAGTAAAAGCAATGCATTCAACTAGTAAAATATCAGTTATCCATGGGCATTGATACCAATTGAGATCAATAGATAAAGTTGAGTCAACATGTCAATGGGTTGAGTAATATTTTGACAACCAATCAGATTAAGGATGAGCCCAAGATTCTCAATAAAGCTTGAGAAATTATTTTCAACCATGAATTATAAGGTTTTGTAGGGTATTCCCAATGCCTTTAAAGCTGGTTCAAATGCCATAGAGTGGTCTAAATGATACAGTAAGATATAAATAATAGAATTCATAGCCATTGGGGCTAAATATTGATGTTTGGTTTGATAATTTATGGTTTATAGGGGTTTTTTCTCATGACTATTTTTCCAAGTTAAATAAGGATCCATGTTTGATGGTTTCTTGGTTCATATAGAGACAAAGTAGGTCTATTTGAACCCATTTAGATCTAAGAAAATGGATATGTTCCATAGGTCTACATTGATATGGACAACTATAGGGAAACATAATGACCTTAGATTGGTTTTTTATTTGTAGTTGGGACCTATGATTCAAACATAGAAGTAGAAAAGATAAGTAATTAATTCAAATGGTCCTTTTCCTTTAACATGTCCACTTCTTTAAAAAGTAGTTTACTTAAAGGAATAAATCCATGTTTCTATCAAATCCATGAATAAGAGGCTTTGTTTTTAAGCAAGAGATGGTGTGAGAGATTAAAGAAAGGGCCTAGTGTTGAGAACTATAACTGGGAGCATTCAATGAATCTTTGGAACCTTTGGGGACTTTCTCACTCAATAAGCCATGGGAAACATCCTAGTGGATCAAAAAAATGGTAGATCAGGTTCAATTAATGACTTGGTATAAGTGTTTTTTCTAATGGTGTGTACACATTAATCTTCTATATCTCTTTTTTTTCTCCTATACATCCTAGTCTCATTCCCATTGAAGGAGTTCTAAGATTTTAGAAAATTTTATTCTTTTCTGGGATAAAAATACTCATTTAAACTATAATAAGAGTGTGTTAATTTGATATGGTTAAACCCTATCAAAATAGTGTAATAACTACCATTTAAAGTAATAGGATCAAATCTTTACCTATCTCTTATCTTTAACTAGTGATTACGTGCTTGTGTATGGTAAATTTATGAAGGAAATTCTTCCTAGTTTGCTATCCTTATACTTGTCTTTTTGAAGATGTTTTCAAGCTAACTTGTATGTCTATATTAGTGTTCAACTTGGAATATTTTCTATGAATCACTTATGCAACTAGTGAGATTGTGAGATTAAGGAAGTCACAATTTTCATTTTATGATCCAGTGCTCTTTCATGCTTACATGAGTGTCCATTTAACTTTGGCATCACCTACTTAACTTTTTTATTATCTCACTCTAACCCTTTTCCATATGAAGTAGTAGATTAACATTAGTCTAGGTGAGCATCAAGAGGAAGTTGGCCTTCTCTAGAGGTCTAACCCCCTTATAGGATACACACAGTCTGAGGTTATTCCCATTGTATAGCTCAATTGGATTGAGCCTAAAAAACTCTCTCCAATCATGAAAATTGATCGTATGACACTTATTTTTGAGATTTCAAATTCTATACCTCTCTTGCTCTTATTTATGTGACTTCTAGAGCCTTGCTTAAGGCTAGCATTATTGAGGATTAGAGTATGTTATGCTTGATTACCACTTTATGAATTATAACAAAGATGGAGAATCATACATCTTGTATTCCCTTCAATTTATTTAGAGGATAGTTTCTCCCTCCCTTGTTTTAGTTTTACTACATCGAAGGTGTCTCTTACACTTAGATGATTGTATGGATCCCTAACTTTGTTAATCAAAAGAAAAATATTGATAATTTGAAGACTGTTGAGACTGTATAGTCATTTCCTCTACATTTTTTATGGTGGTTATACCTTTTCTACATGTATTCAACCTCCCCATACTATTTTACCATCTTTAATTAGAGTTGTGCTAGGTCTAGCTCAACTAAAGATTGGTTTCAAAGGATTCACTCAGTTAGATAAGTCCAAATTCATCGATGATGGTATTTATCTCTTTATCTCTATATCCCTATTCTTTTTCACTTTATTTATAATCAAGTTAATATAAGAACAAAATACATCTAAATTTAAATGTTTATATTGATAGCTATTTCACACTTTGCTTACCACTAATATAACATTGTTGAATCTATAAGCATGGTAAAGTAGTAAAAAAAATAATTGTTTTCATTCTATTTACATCTCAAGAAGTTTTATTTCTATGAGAGGATTAATCATGAAAGAATATATCAAATAAAATGCATAATCTCTCAATGATTGCCTTAACTGGATATAACTATATCTTAGTCCATTAAAATAGGCCCCTCACATAGAATAGTTCACATTAGCCAACTTAGTGAAAACCAACATACCAAGACCTAGTACATTTACACCTTAGGGAGGCCTTTTCCTTGTGGTATATCCTTCCATTTAACTGAGGCAAGGCCTAAAAAACCTCTCTTTATTTTTGGCCATATCAATTGATGCATTAACAAATATAGGGAAAATTTACCACTAAAGGACCTTTGCATAAGAACATAGTTGTCAAAGGGTCTAGAAATTTCTTATGCATTCTAAGGGAAAATTAGGCATGTGGGCTATACAACATAATAATCTATTTATAAATATTTGGAACCATGAATTAATGTTATTTATGGGCTTTCTTGGTTCCATCTTGATGCATGTGAACTATTGGTACAGCATACTTGGGTCAATTAATTTCCTGAAGTGGGTGAGAAACATGTTACTAAACTAGTCCCAAATTATTATAGAGCCTTTGGGAATTTTTAGAAGTCATAATTTTTGTTGATAAAATTGAATAGGAAACTTATACAAGCAATTTAATCATGTTATATATTCATAACCTTGAAAGTAGTTTCGTATTAGGTTACATGTTCTTATGCAATATGCACCACACCCAATGTAAATCTTGGAAGGTATTTTTATAGGTTCATGGATAGGTCATGGATAACTACAAGAATTTCAATGGCATACCTGAATAACCATGCCATATTCAAAACCATAGGTGGAGGTTGGTTAGATTCCAATCGAGAGGATGTGATAGTAGGTGTAACCAAAATTCTCAATCTCCCTCTAGTAATCTTGGTTCTCCTACACAATTATAATGGGGATATTATTAGTCACCTAAGACTAGATTAAGATCTATTGATTTGAAAAATAGGGTTCATGTTAGCTAGTATATTAATGCTTTGTAATCAATGATTAGGAGATTCTATTTCCAATTATTATCATTCCAAAAATATGGTCCCAAGAAACACCTATTAGATTAAGCACTTGGAAGAGTCATAGGTGACGATTGGGAGACTTGCATCCTCTCATTTGAGGATTGATACTAAGAAAATATAGGACATGAGTTGAAGGTATTTGGATCCATTAAGTAGCCTACTTGTATTATATCTCCAAGATACATAGCACTACCACCTGAGACTCAATACTAGTTTTCTCACTAACACACAAAACTTTTATACTACTAGTTTTACATATTACATTAGATGGAATTATATGTCTTACTATGTTTCACCTCAAAATTTGTGATAAGGGGTAAAATATTACCTAAACACACAATAAACATAACAATAGGAAGATGGTAAGACAAAAAGGGATTTTTTTTCATGAATGGCAACACCAATGATATGAGGATTGAGAATGTGTTCATCTATAATTTTACCACTATATGTTAAGCTTAATTATGGTTGGAATCTGATCACACATGGAAGGATTAAATTATTAATTTAATGATGTATTTTATGGATAACTATGAACATGCATGTAGTTAATCACACAAGAATCCTAAAAAAAATCAAACAAAATGAAATGAACATAAAATAACTTAATTAGAATGGTCAAAGCTCATCCTCATTAATGCATAAACCTTGTAGAAAAGTACAATTAACAGTCCTATACTAGTAATATTAATTCATTTAAAATAAAAATAAAGTGGAAGACATCCATGAACTAGATTCATTTAAACAAAAAACCAAATTTACATTAATATGGTAGTTTTTTTAACAAAAAAATCAACCCTCTCAAATATTACATAACATTATATATATATATATATATATATATATATATATATATATATATATATATAAAAGACATCAGACCCATCTCCTAGTAGTATAATTTTCCACTTTGGGTCATCATGGCTTGAAATGGTTTTAATAAAATTTGAATAAATGGCTAATACAAAGCTACTTTTTACCTTATTTTAGATCTATTTCCATTATTTTTTGGAGCTATGATCAAAATTGAAGGAGATATGGTGGAAATTAGGACCTGAGCTAGAGGCATGACAAAATTTACCTCCTTCCTCTTTTCAGGTGTTGTGCTTGGATCAACTTGAGTTGTAGTAATTGAATAAAATGTGGTGAAAATTATTGTTGGAGAAACATGTGGATCTGGTAGAGTAATTGTAGATTCTATAAAGTAAGGATCTAATTGAATGATACATATGTTCATGCAATTGTAATTAGTGTGACCATTAGGATAGTTAGGGTAGTAACACTAGGAAGTGTATACATTAGAGGAGTAACCATTAGAACTATAGAAAAGGTATATATTATGTATGATTTCACTATGAAGCTAAGATCCATGGTAAGTTGAGTCCTCCCCTAAGCTATTTTATTTTCTCAAACTATACCAAATAATTCTAGAGATAAGGGCTATGTAATTGAGACTCTTATAGACCCAAGGTGAGTAATGGGTATTCCTACATGTGGAATGGAATGAGTGGAGGGTAGTTGGGAAGTGAGGATTTAGAAGATTGCATAAGACAAGGGTACTTGATTGAATTGGGGAGTTGGAAAAATGGGAACTAGTGGAGACCTCATTGGAATAGGACTAGCAGGAGCAAGGAATACTGGGGGTGTTGTAAGGGGTTGTTGAGTGATGTCTATAGTGGCAGAAGGAATATCCAATGGCATATCTTGTTGGTTCCACTCTATGCTCACTTTAGGGATGTTATTGATGTCAAAGTGTAACACTTTCATTGCCTATGGTTGAATGACCCGTAGAATTAGATGGTGAAGTCCAATCCAAGACTAGTGAAGCCAAAAATCACAAAGGTGAAGGTGTAGGAACCCCTTGTATGATTCTCCTAGTGATGTGTTGTGTAGTTGCCTACATGTCCTCTCCCAAAAAAATTGATAAGGGACTTAAGGGTTGTTGGAGTGTTCACGCTTGTTTGTTCACTAGTTTAGGTTAAGCCACTATTATTGTAATGATCAACACTCTTCAAGCAAAATCACTAGAATATGGTATCAAAGCAAGACATGACAACTATTACTCAATAATTTTTATCTTCTTGTTATGTATATTTAACCTTATCTAAGCCTAGCCAAACCTTAGATCTATTCTTTAGAGGTTGAAATTTGATTTTTTCAATTGTTTGGATATGTTATAGTTTTAGGATTGTACTATGTAATTTCACATTAAAGAACTTATGTCTGCCTAGATTCAGATCTAATAAGAACTTAGGATAGGTAGAAGAATCTCAATCTAATTATATATTGTTTGATTTTCAATATTGTTAGGAACTCCATTCAAATAAATTTATTTGGATTTGAAGGGTCATTCTTTGCTTAATAAATCTCTAAGGAATGAAGGCACAAATGAGTGTGAAGTTTAATAAAATATTTGGAATGGTTTTATAGTTATTATTTTTAGATTTGAAGAGCCTATTCCCTGATTAGTTCTAAATCTAATGATAGGTAGAATATATTGATTTAGTTAAAATTTATTGATCTATTGTCCTTGATAAGATACTTAACCAATTCAATAGCTTCAACATCCCCATATCTCCTTGGCCTGGATCTTCTCACACAATTGATAAAGTTTATTCTTTCGATTAAGACCCAACCCTACTTTTTTTTGGATGTCAAAGAATTAATAAGGTCTTGAAAAGAACATATATGACCATTTCAAAAGGTGATCTTCCTCACCAGATGACTCCTTAATGTTAACTCAGTTTTGTGCATTCCACAATAATTATGAAATATTCTTGAGTGGATTACATTGGGAGGATTGATATATTGGGCTAATGGATTTTTGAATAGTTTAATACATATAAAAATCATATGTACAGGTCCCTGAGACATCCCCATTTTATTCTTCATATGAGGAATAATGTGTGAAGATAGTTTTGAATATGTTTGTCATCATTAGAGTTTGTGGATGGTAGTTAATTTAAATAAATTTGGTGATTAAAGAGCATATTTTTAGTCTTGAGCATTGGGGACATTGCACCTTCAATTATATTAATAAAATCCATGTTAACTAAAATCTAGGTCCAAGATTCATTTTATTTGATGCTTCAAATTTGTAGTGGATTTTAATTTCTCCATATAATAGTTCCATCTCAGCCACCACCTAATTTTCATGCCTCCAAACATGAATTATGTAGTCCTCCCTCTATCATCCACTTCTTCAATGATCTCACTGCCTATCCTTATTTTCTGTCACTATCATTTTTTTATATATAGCTAGTTGACCCATACTATTTTTAATAGTTTATGTTTCCCAAGCCCCGTAATTTTAAAAACTAGTCCCCATTTTAAAAAAAAGTTCAACTTTAAATACATATGATTGAATTTGTAGTGGGAAAGGTTAATTATTGTGGGGAGGCACTTATAAATGGGATTTAAAAAAAAATAGGGATCATTTTATTGTCAAAGTAGAGGCAAATTATAAATTGGAAGGAATATTTCTAAGGGGATAATTTAGAATATCTTAGAGGAGAAATTACTTTTATGAGTGGGGAAAAAATTATTTGTGTGGAGGCTCTCTAATTTTGAAGTGGTAAACAAATATTTTTTGTGTGGAGGCTCTTTAATTTTAAAGTGGTAGGCAAATATATAAAGTGGGGAATTTTTTAAAAGAGTGGTGTTTTATTAAAGTGATACAAAATTTTAAAGTGGGATAAAATTGTAAAAGGGAGGAGTGTTATTTTAAAGAGAAAAGTATTATTGATTGTATTTATCTCGATTGTCAAAAATAGAGGGTGAGGTTCAGTCTAGCAGAAGGTCAGACCCCCTAAAAATAGAAAAAAACACTCTTAACTTCATTTTTGGATGTTGTTTCTCATTTTACGCTTTCGGCCAACATTAGTTTTCTCACAAACATATTTTTGGTGTTAATTTACATCCATTTGGAGAGGTATTTTTAATGCTAAATTGAGTGTTTTATGACCTTAGTCCCTTGTCACTTGTGGATGCATTTTTGATAGACCCTGACATCTCATATTATTTGTATACATTTTTTGTACCACTTATGTTTTTGGCCACACATTGATCTTATTGTTATATCTAATACTTTTGGGCCTGCTATTTTTACAAATTTTATATTCCACTCTAGTTATACTTACATGCATGCCTAATTTTTTTTAGAATCATATCACTATTTTGTATCTCAAATGTTGCACTACATAGGTCACACTACTAAACTCGTGGGCATTTAGAAACATCTATAGGGTATTGATACCACTATCTAGCCTACTACGTGGATGTATTGAGATGACATGGTTATTAAGCAAGTGTTTCATCTTTAATTGGATTGTTTCATGACAAAGCTCTTATTTTTTGTATACTCCCATATTCATGAGGATGTTGAACACAATGGGTTTTGTTGCACCTTCACTTAGGATTTAATAACATGTGATTATAGATGTTAGACATGATCCCTAACATCATCATTTTCCATCTATATTAATTTGGGATGGATTTTAAATCACATGTGATGGTAACATAAGCATTATTATGAGGATTTTACTAGCATGATTCCTCCACATTTTAGATTCAATGTCTATACATAACTCCTTATTTTAGGATTAACTCTCTTTTTATTGACAACATTCTTAATTTTCTTGTGTTATGTAGTGTTTGTATTATTTGGGATTATTTTTGTACACACACTAAGTTATAAAGTGCCAAGGAGTTTGTTGATTTAGCTTTGTCTACCTTCATGCATTAGTACTCTATTTTTAGCACATTTTCACTCTTTTAGTTTCTTGATTTTCCCATCACCACTAGGGCCATCTTCTTCAAATATATTTGATCCATATATTTGAAACTTCTTATATAGTTGACAGTCTCCCATAATATGAATTATAGCTATTTTGGTGAATCTTAGTGTCAGCTTGAATTCTTCAATAGTTTAACATTCTCTTTCAACATGATATGGAACTATTCTAGTGAATACAATGCCAACTTGTCAATGTTTGAGTAGTATATTCAATCCATTCATACATAATTTTTTGCATCATTCTACCTAGTCAGTAGTATGGGGGTATGGTGTAGATCCTAATTCTTTGGTTATCATGTTCCTTATGAACCCTTGGCATACCACATCTTCTATTAGTAGATTAAATTCATTAATGCTTATTCGATTGTCATGTTCCTTACTAGCACTTGGTGCATCACATCATCTTGTAGTAGATTGAATTCAATTAGTGAACCTTTTTTACACTATCAACACCTCTAATAGTCTCTTTTCATAAGACCTATTTTGGTAAATTCTAGTGTTAGTTACTTTTTGTGATGGAGTAGTGGATCTAGATACTATTCATGCATATTTAAATTCTATCCAGACTTTAAAGTCCACTGAGTGAATATAGTGTACCTACTTTAACATTTTGTTGAGTCTTTGATTCATGATTATTGGAATGTCTTGAAGCATAATTTCTCTATCCACTTTTGTTGTAGTTTCTTAATCAATAATTCTTATTAATTGAGCCACATATAGAGTATCAATTCATATTTGACTTGGTAGTTAAAGTGACTTGGCATCCATGTATTCTAATAAGATGGATTGGTTACCATATGGACACTTAGTATTTAAATGTGTATTTATACATTGGTATGTAATTAGACCTAGTATCTAGGATCCATTTTTTTATCCTTAACCATAGGTTTAGAGAAGGTGTTGGAGTATTCACACTTATTTGTTCACTATTTTAGGTTAAGATATATTTAGGATCCTAACTATGTATGCATGTGATTAACTCCTAATATTGAATTTCATCCAACTTATGGGTTACACATGGGTTAGACCTAATCCTAAGTGGGTATGTGTTCATTATGTTTACATACCCACATGGAACTTACTTGTCTCTTTCTTATATCATGATCACTCTTGGAGTGCATTTGTAAGAAATCAAAGAAATCAAGCAAGAGAAGCAATAAAAAAGAAAGATAATATGAGATATTGTAATAAGATGACTATGAATGGGTGGAGTGATGCAAAAATACTATATGAGTGAACTGAATCTACTACTTAAACATTGAGAACCTGATATTGTACTCACTAGAATACATCCATATCACACTAAAAGAGACTATCAAAATTTCAAAGAGGATAAAATGACATTAGGATTCACCATAATAGATATAATGTAAGCTATGGGAGATTATCAACTATATAAAAAGTGTCAAAGATATAGATAAAATATCTATCAATAATATGGCCTTAGTGGTGGTGGGAATTTTAAAAAACTAAAAGAGTGAAAAGGTACTTAGAATAGAGCACTCACACATGAAGGTAAACAAGGTTGAATCATCAAACCCCCCATGTCAATTTATAACTTAGTCTGATTAAAAAATAATTTGAAATAATAACAAAACCAAATGATCCAATAAATCTAGAATGTTTTTAATTTGTAGAAGATGTCATAAAGAACAAGAGAATTACTACTCAAAAAGGGAGTTGTGTGTAGACAATGACACTGAAACATGGAGGAACCATGTTGGTAAAATCCTTGTAAGAATGATTATGTTACTATCAAAAGTGATCTAAAATCCATCCTAAATGAATATTAATGGTGGGTGATGATGCCTAAAAAATCATTTGAATCTATTCTAGGGTGATCATGTCTGACAATTATAATCTCAGGTTTCTTAAGATTCAGTGAAAATACAACAAAACTCATTGTGCTCAATCATCCTCATAAAAAGGGGATCATATAAATAAGAGATTTGTCATTAAAAAATCCCATCAAAGATGAAACAAATTCTTAAATAACCAATGCCATGATGATCAATCCATGTAACATGCTAGATAGAGGTAGAAATGCCCTATAAATGCTTCACAATGCCTACAAGTCTACTAGTGTGACCTATGGAATGAAGCATTTGAGAGCCAAAAATGTGGTATGATTCTCAAAAGAGATAGGTATGTATGTAAGTGTAATTTTTATTGGATATATACTATGGATCAATAGTAGGTATAAAAGCATCTGCTACAATAATAGGAGAAATGTGCAACCAAATGGCATAAAAATGTACGAAAATAATGTTGACATTAGGCTCCAGATAAAATACAACCACAAGTGTACAAGTGATAAGGGCTAGAAAAAACATACCCAATTTGGCATTAAAAATTCCTCTTATAATGGACATCAATCAACACCCAAAATGCACCTATGAGAAAAATATGTGTGGGCCAAGAGGGTACAATGAGAAAAACCTCAAAAAATGAAGTTAAAAGAAAGAAAATTGTTTTTTTTTCTTGTGAGGGGGTCTAACCTCATGCTAGGCCAAAACTCACCCTCCATATTTTATAGTCAAGTTAAATTCAAAAAACATTAATTTTTCCATTTACAATAGTGCTTTTCCCTTTTACAATTTTGACTCACTTTATGATTTGTCTCACTCAAATACGCCCTCCCCCTCCTCCTCCCCTCGCCCACCCCCTTTTTTTTAAAATACTCACTAATCATAAATTCCATCACTTTTTTATAATATCCCCCACTTTAAAATTTATATTAGGTAGAAGAAGTCCAATTTGATTATAACTTAAGGGGGGTGGTTAGCGTGAAAAGGTTCCTCACCAAAACTAGTTTTACCTTTGGGTTCCTTTCACACTTATTCACTTTAATCTTACTTAGGACTTAATAGTGTGTACATATGTGTAGTGCATAATTATTCTTTGGTAACTCACATTATGGTAGTTTTGAGTGTTTACGTGTCAATTTTTTATTGTTCAAGTAGTGTATAATTAGCCTAATTATTGAACACATTAAACTTAATCTTATTAATCTAATTAAGGGAAAACTAGTTTAAGTGATAACCCTTTTTACACTAAACCCCCCCTTTCCCCCTACCCTTAACTACAACTTAGGAGAAAAAAAATGAAAGCATGTAAAAAACAACATGTCCTAATAAAAAGGCCTAATAAGGTACCCATGTGCAAAATGATCCCCTCAAGCATAAGAGAGGACAAAAAACATTAGCTTATTATTATTAGTTGTAACAAGCTTGAGACTCAACATCAACTATTATACCAACTATTTGAGCAATTACATCATGGAGTTTAAGCCACATCATGGATTAATAGATAGTTGAGCAAAAAAGAGTTTACATCAATCAATAAGTGAACAAACATGTGTGAACACTCCAACCTAACATATAATTAAAGTTCATCCATTTTAAAATTTTGATTCACATTATAATTTTTCTCCCATAAAATTACTTTTTATAAATTACTATAATACAATTATTTATCAAACTATTGTAATGAATATTATTTTAAGATTGTATTTAATTCTAACTATGGGTTGCACATGTGTAAAAAAATTAATTTTGTCCTTAACAATAGTGATTGTCCCTTTTACAATTTTAACTCACTTTATAATTTTTCTCACTCAAATAAAACCACTAACCCCCTTTTTTGTAAAATAACTAGGCTAACCTAGATTTTAATAGTCTGGGCATGGCCAAAAAATACTCAAGCCACCCCCAAAACCTAGACATGGGGATTCTTCACTACTTTACATTATGATTTAATCCTTGATATGTTTTAAGCTCCTAATTATGTACACTAATTTATTTTAGTGTTAAACTATGGGTATTTAGATTCATCACCACTTTATAATTTGTACACTCAACTTGTACACATGTGACTTGATTGATAACTATGCCCTACATACCACCTTACTAGTATGAGTAGTGATTGCCACCTCATCAACATGAAAATTGATTAGCATGAGTAGTGATTTATTTATCCAAGTCATTATCCTCTATTTGAAAACAACTTAGCTCTTATGAGTTGCTCTAATTTTTCCTGAAACATTATAGGATCACACAAACAAAAACATACAAACACATGCCACTTTATTTTTGGTTGATGCAAGATTGCATAAACCCTTAGAATCTCCTACATTAGATACATAATATTTTAAAAATTATTATCTCCTACTTACATGGATGGCACAAGTGATAGAACCACTCTCTTGTTCATGTAGAGTAATGACCATGACATTCCCTTCCAACACACCAAGTAGAATAGTTGTTTTTTACCTTCCTTCTCCATTTCCAACCCCTACTTGTTAGTTTTCCTCTTATCATATATTATCCTTCTATCTATCCTTATGGGATTAGATGCGCCATAACTCATCCTCATCTACCAAAGTCTTATCCATATCTTATTCCATTCATTTGTGGGCTCAAACCCACTCTCATCTATCCACCACCACCAAGATGATCTATCATGTATCTCACTCTCTACATGGTCTTAAAACCACCACTATCCACCCAGATCCACCTAAATCTTACTTGGATTTATTCACAACATGTCCAACCATATGCTATATCACTCAAAACATCACATAATAATGTTTTCATCTTCACACATATGGATTACATCTCATCTACCACTACATCATGCCCCAAAGACATGTTTTCCTACTCCTTTTTAATTTTTGCATGCTCCTCATATCTTTAAATCTTACTATCAGATAACAATTGTCCATCCACAATAACTGTCATAGTTGTTTTTTACTCTTCCATACCTTTGATTTTAGCTTCTTTACATGGTTGAATATTTTATACAAATGTCTCTTTGTGTGCATTAGCTTGCACAACAACCTTACCTAATGCTTCTTCGAAATAAATTTTCAACTTTTCTTGGCTTACTTATTCACCCATATGAAACTCTTCATGGATGTAATATCCAATCACATGAAACTCTTCATGGATTCAAAATTATTCACTCACCTCTCTATCATCCTCCACAAGTATTTTAGATAATAATCCAAAATTTGTTTTTAGGGAATCTAACACTTCCCACACCTCCTTTTCTTCTTCCACAGTTGAAAACTCCACAACTTGTGCATCCTGTATCATCTTAAATTTTTCTTAGAATTCATTAAAAATCTTGTCCAAGCCTTCCATTTGTGTTGTTCCTTCTATCATACCTAAAAAACAAAAACACACTTTTTTCTTCTTGACACCTTCTACCCAACACTCTCTTTTGTTGGAATATGCCTCCTCTTATTTTTATTTACAACGTGGAAAATAAGAATGCAATTTTTTTCTTCCCAAAACAATGTGGAAAACAATTACACTCCTCTTAGAAATATTCTCTTGACATATTCTACCCAATTTTATCCTTTGTTGGAAGATGCATCCTCTTATTTTCTACCCACAATAATTTGAAAAATAAGGAAACAAGATTCGAACTTGATCTAATACCAAATGATGGAATCAATAATTCTCATAAATCACTCTTCTTATATAAATAAATGTTTAACAAATCTTCATCAAATATTTATTCTACACATCTTACAAATTGGATATGCACACACCAGAGAGGCTCTAAAAAGCTTACACACAAAGCTTAACTCTCATTCTAGCTTAGCATAAATTTTACACTTATGGATGCATTTTTAAATTAATTTTTTTTGCATTTACCTTGACTATCAAAGATGGAGGGTGAGGTCAAGTCTAGTAGGAGTTCAATCCCCCTCACAAGTAAAATAAATAATTTTCTTGCTCTCACCTTTATTTTTCGAGATTTTTTCTCATTGTACCCTCTTAGTCCACATATATTGTTCTCATGGAGGCATTTTTAGTGTTAATCGATGCTCATTATGGGAGGCAATTTTAATTCCAAATTGAGTATTTTTTGGCTACCCCAAAACCCCTGTAACCTAGACCCTTATCACTTGTACACTTATGGATGTATTTTTGGCATTAAACAATGCCCATTATGGGAGGCATTTTCAATGACAAATTGAATTTTTTTCCTCACCCCTAGACCCTTATAACCTATCCCTTATCATTTGTACACTTATGATTAGATGTTTGGGTTAAGTTATGTTTAGGATCCTAACTATGTGCACATGTGATTAGATAATATCTTGTGTTTAATCCTACCTATGGGTTAAACATTGGTAGGACCTACTCTTAAATGTGTATGTTCTCATTATGTTGACATACCCACTATGATACCTCTCTCTCCTATATTAAAAGTGATGTTAGGCATAATTATTGTAAGCTTAATGTGTTCACACTTATTTTAATGTTTTTTCACATTTGTGTAAATAATGTGTGTTGCCAAATTATTGTAATTAGATTATATATATAAATTATTACTCTAAAGCTTATAAAAATATTGAGACTCAAGTAATATATAATCATTTTGGACATATTCTACCTATTATAGGCTCCGATCAACTCTATATCTAGTCATGCATAAGCTCGTCAATTTGAAATTGCATAATATAGTCTCAAAACTACAACATATCCAAACAATTGAAAAAATCAATTTTCAACCTTTAAATAATAGATCTGAGGTTTGGCTAGACTTAGAGAAGGCTAAAAATTTAAAAAAGGAGATAAAAAATGCAATACTGTCATGCCTATATGGTCCTAGTTGAGTGTTGATAACTTTAATATGGTATTAGAGCTGATTAAATCTTAAGATAGATATAATAACTCCAACATGTTATATATTTCTTTAAAATGCATCCACAAGTCTAAAAGTGATAAGGGGATATGTTACAGGGGTCTGAGGCAATAAAATAATACTCAATTTGGAATTAAAAATGCCTCCCATAATGGATGTTAGTTAACATAGAAAATGTGTCCATAAGAATAATATGTGGGATAAGATGGTACAATGATCAAAACCTCAAAAAATTAAGGTAAGAACAAGAAAATGATTTGTTTTACTGATGAAGGGGTGTGATCTCTTCCTAGACTAGACCTCACCCTCCATCTTAGATAGTAGAGGTAAATGAATATGATCACTAAATCATACAATTAAGTAAACTCATATGGTTATAAAATTAAGTAAACTTATGTGTTTTTTCACATTTAATATTCCCCTTAATGCATATGGTCCTTGAATCATATAATTAAGCTTAAGCGAATCAATTAATCTTAAGTGAATACTTTAAGATTATACTAATAAGGCCTAACAACACTTGTACACTTTTAGATGCATTTTTAAGTAATATATAATCAAATTGGATGTATTCTACCTATCCCAAACATTCATAAGCTCTAATATCATATTTAACTAATCAACACTCAACCAAGATCATAGAACCATGTTATTACTGCATTTTTTATCTCCTTATTTTTTGTATTTATCCTTCTCTAATCCTATCCAAACATCAGATCTATTCTTTAGAGGTTGAAAATTGATTTTTTCAATTGTTTGGAACTATTTTAGATATGATATTATATTATGCAATTTCAGATAGAAGAGCTTATACCTGCCTAGATCTAGATCTAATCAGAGCTTAGGATGGGTAGAATAAGTCTAATATGAGTTTATATTTCTTGAGTTTCAAGATTGATAGAAGCATCAAAGTAATAATTTTTTTATATAATCTACTTACAATAATTTTGCAACACAAATTGTTCACACAAATGTGAAAAAAAATTACAATAAGAGTGAACACATTGTTCACACAAGTGTGAACACTCAAATTATTGTAATCATACTATATATCAAATTAATTTAATGTTTTTAACACATGTGTAACCCATAAGTAGTATTATATATCAAATTATTGTAATGGCTTAAGATAATGTGGAATGTTTTCAATTGGAATTAGAGTAATAAACCCATTCAACTTGTGAAAAACCATTCTATACTATCTTATCTTTGTACTTATCAATTGATCCATCATAAACATATTTTTTTTTATAGAATGATTTACATTTTATAAGTTTTCTTCCCTTAGGAATAGGCATAAGATCCCATGTTCACTAACAATGTAAAGTAGTTAGGATTAAAAACAATATTACGAGTTAATCGCATGTGCAAAATACATTAGCTTTGTATATTTGTGGATTCATATATGAGGTTACATTAGCATAATACCCATAATTTGGCCTATATAATGCTTATATTATTCATCAAATTATGGGTTACACAATATGATGGGAAAAGTTAGATCCCACCCATGTGCAACCCATAGGTAGGATTAAACAAATGATTAGGATTTAATCACATGAGCACATAGTTAGGAGCTTAAACATAACCTAAGCTAGTAAACAAACAAGTGTGAGCACTCCAACATACCATATAATTATTATAATATTCACATTTGATTCTAAATTATTGTATAAAATTAAGTTTAAGTAGACACACTAAGCCTATAATAATAAGGCATGATTTCACTTGTACACTTTTGGATGCATTTTTATGTAATATATAATCATATTAGACTTCTTTTACCTATCCTACACTCCGATCAGCTCTGATACCATATTAGAGTGATCAATAGTCAATTGAGATCATACATGAATGTCATTAATACATTTTATGGATCAAAAACTAATTATTCCAAATATTATTAATTATAACAAACTTGAGAAAAGAGAAAACATTTTATTAACTATGATACCATATTGGAGAGATCAACACTCAAGCAAGATCATACAAGCATGTCATTAATACATTTTAGGGATCGATAACTAATTATTATGCCATTACATCATAAGGTACCCATGTAAAAAATGATCTCCTCAAGCACAAGAGAGAAAGAGAAAACATTATATTATTACTCATTGTAACAAGCTTGAGTCTCAACATCAACTATTGCATCAACTAGTTGAGCAATAGGTAGTTGAAAAATAGATAGTTTGCATCAGTAAACAAGTGTAAACACTCCAAACTACCATATAATTAGTTTTCATCCCTTTTAAACTTTTGACTCAGTTCATAATGTGTTTCCCATCAAATTAATTTTTCCAATTTCTTGTAATCAGATTATATATCAAAATATTGTAAGGGATATTATTATAATCTTCTATTTAATCCTAGCTATGGGTTGCACATGTGTTAAAAAATGTGTAAAAAATATTTATTTTTCCCTTTATAATAGTTCTTATCCCTTCTATAATTTTTAATAACTTTATAATGTATCTCACTCAATTAAAAAAACCTAATTATTAAAAAGGAATTAGGCTAAGCTAGGTTGCAAGGATTTGGGGTGACCAAAAAATACTCAAGTCTCCCCTAGAACCTAGACAAGGGGCTTCAACACTACTTTAAATTATGGGTATTCAACCTATGTATATGGTTACATTAGCTAATTTTTTTTCATATTTAGACTTGATTGAGCCTAGCCAAACCTCATATCTATTCTTTAGAGGTTAAAAATTGATTTCTTTAAGTATTTGGATCTGTTGTAATTTTGATATTGTATTATGCAATTTCAGATTGAAGATCTTATACTTACCTAGACCCAAAGATGATCAAATCTTAGGATAAGTAGAATAAGTCCAATCTAACTATATATTTCTTTAGTCTCATGATTTTTAGAATCTCTAGAATAATAATTTTTATTTAAAAATTGATTACAATAATTTGTTAACACACATTATTCATACAAATGTGAAAAACCATTACAATAAGTGTGAACACATTGTTCACACAAGTGTGAAACTCTCAAAATTATTGTAATGTTTTTTTACACATGTGTAACCCATATGTAGGATTATATATAAAATTATTGTAATGGATCAAGACAATGTGGAATGTTTTCAACTGGAATCAGAGTAATCAACTGCTTGAACCTACAAAAACTATTAGCTACTAGCTAAGCTTTATACTTATCAATTAACCCATTAGAAACATATTTGGTCTTATAGATCCATTTACATTTACATGTTTTCCTCCCTTAGGAATAGGCACAAGATCCCATGTATTATTATTCATCAATAATGTAAAGTAGTTAGGATTAAACACACTATTAGGAGTTAATCACATGTGAAAAGTGCATTAGTTTCGTATACGTGTGGTTGCATAATCAAGGTTACATTATCAGAATACCCATAATATTGCCTATGTAATGGTTATATTTTTCATCAAATTATGGGTTACACAAGATGATGGGCCAAATTAGGTCCCACTCATGTGGAACCCATAGGTAAGATTAAACACAAGGTTATGAGTTAATCACATATGCACATGGTTAGGAGCAAAAACATAGCTTAACCTAAACCAGTTAACAAACAAGAATGAACACTCCAAACTACCATATAATTATTATAATGTTCACATTTGATGATAGATTATTTGATTTGATTAAGATTAAGTGAACCTATTAATATTACAATAAGAACACCCGACATCACTTGTACACTTGTGGATGCATTTTAAAGAAATATATATAATCAAATTGGACATTTTCTACCTATACCAAGATATAATAAGCTCTAATATCATATTAGAGTGATCAACACTCAATCAAGATCATGAAAGCATGCCATTTCTACATTGTTTATCTCCTTATTTTTATATTTAGCCTTCTTTGAGCCTATACAAACCTTAGATCTATTATTTAGAGGTTGAAAATTGAATTTTTTAATTGTTTAGATCCATTATAATTTTTTAGTTTGTATTATGCAATTCCATTTTTGAAAAGCTTATGCCTTCCTAGATCTAGAGTTGATCAAAGCTTAGGATAGGTAGAATAAGTCCAATCTGATTATATTTTTCTTGAGTCTCAAGCTTGATATAAGATTAAGATTAATAATTTGATATATAATTTTATTACCATAATTTGGAAACACACAAATGTGAAAAAAATTACAATAAGTGTGAACATGTTGTTCACACAAGTGTGAACACTTAAATTATTGTAATTAGATTATATATCAAATTATTTTATTGTTCTTTTCACATGTACAACCCATAGGTAGGATTATATATCAAATTATTGTAATGTCTTAGGACAATGTGGAAATTTTTCAACTAGAATAAAAGTAATCAAACCCTTCAGCCTCTGAAAAACCCTTAGCTACTAGCCATAGGTCGGATTAAACATAATATTATAATAATATCCATTAAACTAATTTGATATATAATCTGATTAAAATGATTTGGAAAAAGTAATTTTATATGAGATAATTTATATAGTGAGTCAAAATTATAAAAGGAATGAACACTAATTATATGGTAGGTTGGAGTGTTCACACTTATTTTTTCACTTATTGATTGATGCAAACTATGAATTAATCAACTATATCTTGATCCATGATGTGGCCTAAAATCCTTGATTTAATTGCTCAACTATTTAATGTAATAGTTGATGTTGAGTCTCAAGCTTATTATAATGAATAATAATAAGCTAATGTTTTATCCTTCTCTCTTGTGCTTGAGGGGATCATTTTGTACATGGGTACCTTATCAGGCCTTGTTGTCAGGACTCATTTTTTTTTAATTTTCATTTTTTGTTTTCCTCTTAACTTTCACTTAAGGGGGAGGGGTATTAGTGTGAAAATGGTTCTCACCCAAACTAGTTTTAACTTTGGGTTCCTTTCACACTTATTCACTTTTCACTAGCACTCTTACTCTAGTGACTGAAGAATGTGTGTTTGGTATCATAGGCATAATGCAAAAAGCATTAAGCTTATGGGGATCCTTCATAATCCATTCTTATAATGTTCATTATATTAGATTTTTAGTGATTTTATATCAACTAGAATAATCCACATTGTATTCTTTGCATTATAATTCTCCTAGTTCAACAATGAGGAGGGGGTGTTCAAGCAATGCTTCTTCAGGTTCATTTCACTACCCATTAACTTGGCATCAAATTTTTACTTTGAGTGATCTACATATTCAATGCCATTTCCTACATCACTTGGTGGTTACAGTGATTTGACATCCATGTATTTTAGTAAGATGGACTGCCATCCATAGGGACACTTAGATTCAACACCACTTTAAGGAGATTTTATAGAGGTTTGAGGGTAGCCAAATTATGGGTATTCTACTAAGCTAACTTGAAAATGAATCCACAAGTGTACAAGTGACAAGGGTATATGTTGTATGGGTATGGGGGAAGCCAAAAAATACTTAATTTGACATTAAAAATGCTTTACAAAATGGAAGTCAATTAACACTAAAAAATGCATTTTTGAGAACAATATGTGTGGTAAAAGATGGTACAATGATTAAAAACCTCCAAAAAAGAATGTGAGAGAAATAAAATTATTATTTTTTATTGTGAGGGTATTGGACCTCCTACCAAACCAAACCTCAAGCTTTGCCTTCGATAGTTGAAGTAAATGCAAAAAACATTAATTTTTCCATTTACAATAGTGTTCATCCTTTAAAAAAAAATCTCACTCGAATAAACCTCCATACCCTCACCCCCACACCCCCCCCCCCCCACTCTCTCCATTTTTTAAAATTCCCCAATAGTCACAAATTCCATCACTAAATGATGTCCACTACTTTATTATAAGATCCCCCACTTTACAATTTTTGTTAGGTAGAAGAATTCCAAGATAATTATAACATAATGGGGGGTGTTGGTGTGAAAATGGTTCTCAAACAAATTGGTTTTACCTTTGGGTTCATTTCACACTTATTCACTTTAATCTTACATAGGACTTAATAGTATGTACATATGTTTAGTGCATAATTAGTCCTGACTAACTCACTATATGTAGGTTGGAGTGTTTATGTGTCATCTATTCAATGTTCAATTAGTGCATAATTAACTTAATTATTGAACACATTGATACTAATATATTAATATGATTAATTTAAAACTATTTTGGGTGAGAAATATTTTCACACTAACACCCCCCATAAGAGAAACTTAGGAAGAAAGAAAACTAGAAACGTACAAAAATTAATGGGTCCCAATAAAAAAGATTGATAAGATATCCATGTAAAAAATTACCCCCTCAAACAAAAGAGAGAATTAGAAAACATTATCTTATTATTCTTCATTGTAACAAGCTTGAGACTCAGCATCAACTATTGCATCAACTAGTTGAGAAATTACATCATGGATTTTACGCCACATCATAGAGCAATAGATAATTGACAAATAGATAGCTTTCAACAATAAATAAGTGAAAAAACAAGTGTGAACACTCCAACCTACCATATAATTAGTTTTTGTCCCTTTTAAAATTTTGACTCATTTTATAATTTATCTCCCATCAAAATACTTTTCCCAAAATATTATAATCAAATCATATATCAGATTATTGTAATGGATATTATTGTAATATTTCATTTAATTCTATCTATGGATTTCACATGTGTAAAAAACATTAATTTTCTCTTTACAATAGTGTTCATCCCTTTTACAAATTTGACTCACATTAAAATTTGTTTCACTCAAATAAAAAACCCCCCATTTAAAAAATGTTTCCCCATTAATCACAAATGCCCTCACTAAGTGATGTTTACCACTTTGTTATATGATCCACCATTTTAAAATTTTCATTAGGTATAATAAGTCCAATATGATAATTACTTAAGGGGCTTTGTTGGTTTGGAAAGGGTTCTCACCCAAACTAGTTATACCTTTGGATTTCTTTCGCACTTCTTCACTTTAAACTTACTTAGGACTTAGTAGTTGGCCCATATGTATACTGCATAATTGGTCCCAAATATCTCACTAAATGGTAGGTTGGAGTGTTTATGTGTTAGCATGTCAGTGTTTGAGTAGTGGATTCAGTCCACTCATACATAATTTTTGCATCAGTCCACCTAGTCAAAGCTAGAGTATTATAATATCTCCTCTTCTCCTTCTCTCTGAATGATTATATTTATTTCTTTCTTTAATTTCTTAAAAATTAACTCCAAGGGTGCTCATATTATAGGTAAGAGAGAGAGAGAGAGGTGCCACAGTGGGATGTCAACATAATGATAACATACATACAAAGGAGTAGGTGCCACCCATGTACAACCCATACATAGGATTAAACATAATATTATGAATTAATCATATATGCACATAGTTAGGAGCCTAAACATATCTTAACCTAAACTAGTTAAGAAATAATTGTGAACACTCCAACCTACCATATAATTATTGTAAAAAACATTACAATATGTCATATACAATATGATTACATTATACCTCTAAAACCCAACACATATTGTTAAATATCTAGCATACGAGTTCTTGTAAAAGTTAAATAAGTGTGAAAGGAACCCAAAGGTAAAACTATCTTGGGTGAGAACCATTTTCACACCAACACCTCTCCTTAAGTATAACTTACGATGAAAGAAAACTAACAACATGTAAAAAAATGGGTCTTAAGGATAAGACTTGATAAGGTACACATGTAAAAAATGTTCCCCTCAAGCACAAGGGAGAAGTATAAAACATTATATTATTATTGTTCATTGTAATAATATTGACAATCATCATCAAATATTGCAAGAACTAGTTTAATAACTCCATCATGGATTTTAGGCCATATCATGGAGTCGTAGATAGTTGAGTAATAGATAGTTTGCATCAATCAACAAGTGAACAAGCAAGTGTGAACACTCAAACCTACCATATAATTAGTGATCATCCATTTTAAAATTTTAACTCACTTTATAATTTATCCCTCATAAAATTACTTTTTCCAAATTATTGTAATCAGATTATATATCAAATTATTTATAATCTTGTGTTTAATCCTACTTATGGGTTGCACATGTGTAAAAAATATTACTTTTTATGACATAAAATTTATAATGTGAGTCAAAATGTAAAAGGGATGACCATTAATTATACATTAGGATAGAGTGTTCACACTTGTTTGTTCACTAGTTTATGTTAAGCTATGTTTAGGCTCATAACTATGTGCACATGTGATTAACTCCTAATCTTGTGTTTAATCCTACCTATGGGTGAGACCTAATCTTAAGTTTGTATGTGCTCATTATGTTTACATACACACTATGTCACCTCTCTCTCTCATATATAATGAGCACCCTTAGATTGCATTTGTAATAAATCAAAGAAAGCAAGCAAGCAGAAGAAGCAATAAGAGAGAAGGAGATGGAGATATTGTAATAATTTGGCTCTAATTGGGTGGAGTGATGAATTTTTTTGTATGATTTGAATGAATCCACTACTTGAACACTACCAAGCTAACACATAAACACTTCAACCTACCATATAGTTAGGTAGTCAGGACTAGTTACACACCAAACATATGATCACACTATTAAGTCCTAGGTAAGCTTAAAGTGAAGAAGTGTGAAATGAACCCAAAGGTAAAACTAATTTGATGAGAGAAAAATTATAAATTTGTTTAAAATTGTAAAAGATATTAACACTAATTATATGGTAGGTTGGAGTGTTCAAACTTCTTTGTTCACTAGTTTAGGTTAAGCTATGTTTAGGCTCCTAACTATATGCACATATGATTAACTCCTAATCTTGTGTTTAATCCTACTTATGGGTTTAACATGAATGGGACATAATCCTAAGTGGGTATGTGATTATTATGTTAAAATATCCATTATGACACCCATCTCTCTCTCCTATATTATGAGCACCCTTGGAATGTATTTGTAAGAAAGTAAAGCAATAAAACATGAGAAGCAGCTAGAGAGAAGGAGAAGAGGAGATATTATGATAATCTAGATCTGACTGGGTGGAGTGATGCAAAAGGTTTGTATAAGTGGACTAAATTGATGACTTCAACACTGACAAGATGACACATAAGAACTCTAACCTACCATATAGTGAGGTAGTCAGGATTAATTATATACTAAACATATGTACACATTATTAAGTCTTAAGTATGCTTAAAGTGGAGAAGTGTGAAAGGAACCCAAAGGTAAAACTAGTTTGGGTAAAAATATTTTTCACACTAACACCCACTTAAGTTATAATTATATTGGACACATTCTATTTAACACAAATTATAAATTAGGGGATCTTGTAATACAATGGTAGACATCTCTTAATGAAGGCATTTATGATTAGTGGGTATTTTTTTTTTAAAGGGGGGTTTTTTTATTCAAGTGAGCCAAATTATGAATTGAATCAAAAATTTAATAGGGGTGAGAATTATTTTAAAGGGAAAAAGTAATGTTTTTTGCATTTACCTTAACTTTAAAAGATGGAGGGTAAGTTTTGCTCTAGGTATAGATGAAATACACTCACAAATAAAAGTATTCTATATGATAAATAGATAATTTACATTAGGTTTGCCTATGTAGTAATGGATTGACTTTATGATCCTAATTGAAAGTGTTAATCACTCCAATATGGTGTCAGATCTAGGTTTATGTTCTTCAATCTAAAATTTCATAATATAGTCTAAAAACTAAAACAAATCCAAACAATTGAAAAAATAAAATTTTAACCTCTAAATAATAGATTTGAGGTTTTTTCTAGGATCAAAGAAGGTTAAAAAAATAGTGAGATAAAAAATGTAGTAATGGCTCACCACTACCAAGTCTTGCTCTAATACAATATTTTAGTGATCAAAATTCTAAAAAAAATGTAGTAATGGCTTCCATGTCCTACTCTGATAGAATATTCTTCATTGATGAAGAATAATACATGTAATCTTGTGCCTCTTCCTAAGGTAAGAGAACTTGTAAAATTTAAATGAGTCTATAAGACCAAATATGCTAATGATGTCTCAATTGATAGTTTTCAAACAATCTATAATGACTCAAGACAATGTGGAATGTTTTCAATTAGAATGAAATTAAAACATGCCATTACATCATGGAGTAATAAATAGTTCACAAATAGATAGTTTACATCAATTACATATTAGATTAGGACTTGATACCCATTACTGCATTTTTTATCTCCCTATTTTTTGTATTTATCCTTCTTTGATCCTAGACAAACCTCAAATTTAATCTTTAGAGGTTGAAAATTGATTTTGTCAATTGTTTAGATCTATTGTATAATTTTGAGAATATATTATACAATTTTAGATTGAAGAGCTTAAACTTAGATCTGATACCATATAAGAGTGATCAACACTCTCAACTAGGATCATATAGGCATGTCATAACTACATATACAAAGCTAATTTAAACTACCTTCAACAACCATTACATCAACTAGTGCTTCTAGAAAGCTTGAGACTCAAATAATATAAAATTAGATTAGAATATCTCTACTTATCCTAAGCTTCGATCATATCTGATACCATATTGAAGTGATCAACACTCAACTAGGATCATACATGCATGTCATTACTATATTATTTATCTCCTTATTTTTTGCATTTAGCCTTATCTGATCCTAGCCAGACCTTAGATCTATTCTTTAGAGGTTGAAAATTGATTTTTTTAATTGTTTGGATCTATTGTATTTTTGAGACTATATTATAAAATTTTAGATTTAAGAGCTTATGCCTACATAGATCAAATCTGATTAGAGATTAGGTTAGGTAAAAGAAGTCCAATCTAATTATATATTACTTGCATCTCAAACTTGATAGAAGTTTCATTCAAATAATTTTATTCAAATTTAAAGATATTATTCCTTTTCTAGATCTAGAGCTAAGGACTATTAAAATAAGCCTAATTTAATTATATATTACTTGAGTCTCAAGCTTGCTAGGAGTTCCATTCAAATTATTTTCTTTAGATTTTAAGGGTCATACAATAGTAGTATTTAATTCTCAAAGGCATGTTGTGTAGATATTTTTAAGTAAACATATGAGGACCATATGAGGACTCGTTGAATTATTAAACACTATCTATGTTTACTTAAGCCAAAAATCATAGAAGTGAAGGTATATGGATCACTTGTATTATTTTTCAAGTGATGTGTTGTGCAGTTGCCTACATTTCCTCTACCGACTAAATTAACATAGGCCTTGGATCTTATTGGAGTGTTCACATTTTTTTGTTCATTAGTTTAGGCTAAGTTATGTTTAAGATCCTAACTATATGTATATGTGATTAACTCATAATTATATGTATGGGTTTCACATGGGTGGGTTCTACTCCTAAGTGGGTATGCACTCATTATGTTGAAATACCCACTATGGCACCTCTCTCTCTCTCTCTCCCCTATATAATGATCACCATTGGATAAAATTTGTAAGAAATAATAGAAAACAAAGAAACAAACAAGAGAATTAGTTAGAGAGAAGGAGAAGAGGAGATATCATAATAAGCTAGTTGAGCAATAGATAGTTCTCATTAGTTTTATATATGGCGGTAATGACATGCATGTATTATCTTGGTTTAGAGTGTTGATCACTCCAATATGGTATCAGATCAGGACATGGTAGTCATTACTCAATATTATTAAGTTATTCCTTTGTTTTAGAGTGAAGGCACTAAAGTGTGAAGAATAAGAAAATCCTTTCTTCTATTTCAGATTTGATGAGCTTTATGGTTGCCTAGATCCTAGAGGACTGGTAGAAGCATCCCAATCTGATTATATATTTTTGAGTTAAAATTTGTATTGATATGGTGTTCTTGATAAGCTACTTAGCTATGTCTCTAGATTAAACATCACCACATCCCCTTTACATGACTTGCCAAAAGTTTTTTCTTTGTTTATACCTGAGCCTGTGGCTTATACACAGCCTGCATATTGCCAAAACTCCTTGTTAGTCATCCTCCAAATCAGATTATAGCCTCAATATCCTCCTCAAAAATTGTCAATAGATCCTCAATAGCCTCAATATCCTCCTACATGTTTTGGAACTCTTATTGGTAGGCTTCTTAGTGGCCTTTGGCTTTAAAGGCTTCTTCAACTACTTTTACCAATCGATATATGACCCTTTCAAATCTATAGTTCTCACCATTTGTTTCCTTTCCTCTGCATGTGGTCTCCATGCACAGAGATGGCACTTTCAAGTCTAGTGGAATTGTATTAAGGACATGCAGACTGATCTCTATGTTTTTAAGGTTGAGGATGGGCCTGGTAGGTGGATGGAAATTGGGCTTGCTCCACGCCAACCATATTCCTCCATTTTTTTCATCTTCTTCCTCAAAATTGTTGACAATGACCTTTGGCATTTTGTTGGTATTTAGCAGATCATTTTTATATTATTTTGTTGGGATCAACACCTATCTCCACTTACTGGTCAAACCACCTCCTTAACGTTAACCTCGGAGACTATTTTGCCTTGATTCCGATGCAGTCCATGTGTACATTAAAGCTAATTATTTCATGGCACACCTAAAAGGAAGAACATTTATGTTGTTTAAAATCTCTTAATAATCTTTTATTCACCCATATGAAACCTAATGGTTTGTACGGGATGTTAAAATGGGAATTCAGGTTTCGTATTGGGAATTTCATAATGGTGGGCTTATTTCTAAGGGGGACCTTTATAATCCCTTAAAATGGGAATTAATTTATGAGTGGGGAGCAAAAATTCCATGTGGGTACATTATTTATTATTATTACAGACATAAATTGGTCGCCAAACTTTTTAAGTGGGTAATTTTTAAAAAGGGGGTATTTTATTAAAGTGAGACTTTTTATAAAGTGGGATAAAATTATTAAAGGGAGGAGCATTATTGTACATTTATTTTTTATCTCAGAGTGAGGTTTGCTTTGATAGGAGGTCACATCACTTTATAAATAAAATAAATAATTTTTTTACTCTCACCTTAATTTATGGAGGTTGTTGTTCATTGTACCTTCTTGTTCCATACTATTATTCTCATAGATGCATTCTTAGTGTTAACTGATGTCCATTTTAGAAGGCATTTTAAATGAAAAATTGAGTGTTTTTGGCACTCTAGACACCTGCACCCCAACCCCTTGTCACTTTTACACTTGTGGATGCATTTTTGGTAAAGCCCAACATCCCACATTATTTGTGTATGTTTTTTGTGCCACTTGTGTTTTTTATCTACACATTTTTCTTATTTTTATAGTTGATGCTTTTGGGCGTACTGTAGCTGCACACACTATATATCCCACTTTAGTTCCACCTGCATCCTTGCTTGCCTTTTTTAATAAGCATAGCACTATTTTTGGCTCTCAAATGCTTTGCTCCATAGGTCACACTATTAGACTTGTGGACATTGAAAATCATCCATAGGGCATTGCTACCCCTATATATTTTGTTATGTGGATGTCTCGATATGGTGTTGATTATTCAATAGGTTTTTCATATTTGATGGGATCCTTTGATGGTAGAGCTCATATTTTTATATGCTTCACTCTTTGTGAGGATAGTGAGCTACATATGAGTTATGTTTCACCTTCACTCAGTCTTGAGTAACTCAATATTACAATGTCAGATGTGATCACCCTTGCACACATTTAGATACTTTTTTGCATGCTCCTATTGTGCACTTTGTACATACTCACATAGAGGCATCATCATCTACCATCCATATTCATTTGGAATGGATTTCAGATCACTTGTGATGGTAATATAAGCATTATTTGTAAGGATTTTAATAGCAGATTCCTCCATGTTTCAACTTCATTGATCTATATCTTTGACCTTTTAGATAGTTGAAATTATCTCATAACTTGAAGTATAACTATTCTAGTGTTCAAGTAATGGATCCAGTCCACTCATACATAATGTTTACATCATTCCATCTAGTCAGCAATATGGGGGGTATGGTGCATATCTTGTTTCTTTAGTTGTCATGTTCCTTGTTAACCCTTGATGTACTACATCTTATAGTAGTAGATAAAATTTAATTAGTGAACCTTTTTTTCTTTATCTACACCTCTAATAATCTTTTTTTGTAAGGTCTATTTTGGTGAATCCTAGTGTCAATTATTTTTTTATGATTGATTCATGGATCTAAACCACTCATACAGATTTAAGTTCCATGGAGAATTTTGAGTCCACATAGTGCATTTATATTTGATGGCCTTCATTCCATCCAATGCAACTACTTCAACATTGTGTCAAGTCTTTGAGTCATACTTCTTGGGATGTTTTGCATCATAAGTTCTCTCTCCACTTTCATTGTGATTTCTTGATTAGTGTTTTTTATTGATTGGGCCACATATAGAGTACCCATTCTTATTTGAATTGTTAATTATAGTGACTTGTCATCCATAAATTATGGTAAGATGGATTGGTTACCATAGGGGCACTTAGTATTTCACTATGTATTTATACATGGGTAC
>JARHVA010005358.1:1225000-1232044 GCA_037957365.1 Torreya grandis | reverse complement strand
TTTTAATGTTTTTCATTTCATTAAAATGACTTAGAAATTTTCATTTTACATGCATCTAAATTTGGCCTAAAAACTGTAATTTTCTCATTTTTTGAAGGACGTTCTTGAGGCTAGAATATGTACTCCATCTCATGATGATATGTGATAAGAGGTCAATACATTTTTAATATAATTTTTTATCTACCATGATTTGGTTTAAATTCCATTTTTAATCCATGAAGGATCAAAATTGGAGATATCCAATTGTAGGTTCAACATTGACAACATTTGTTGTTAGTGTTTTTGTAGTCTAGAACATGTGTAAAAATGTGTATTTGTGTGGATTTGTATGTTATGGTCATGGGAAAACATGTAATTTTCATGTAGATACATTATTTAAGTGATTTATTTTTAAGAGGATGTTTGATAAATAAAAATGTCAATTGGAGGACAAGAACTTATTTATTGACCAATATACAAGTTACATTTCAACACTAATTAGTATAACATCTACCACATATTCATATATTATGTTAGATTGTTGTGATATAGGTTTTAATTATATTAATTATTTATTAATGTTATGGTTATTTATGTTCTTAAAAACTACTTATAATTTTATTTTTATGCATGTTTGAATTTGACCTAAAAAAATTGTAATTTTCTCATATTATGAAGGACGTTCTTGAGGCTAAAGTAAGTTCTCCTCCTCTTGATAGGGCTTGATTAGAGGCCAAGTAATTATTCATAAACATTATTTTCCACAAAATATGTGGTGTTAATTATATTTTTTAGCCACAAATAATTTGAGGTGGAGATATCTAACAGTTACATCAATGTTGATAACATTTGTTAATGCATTATTGAAAGTATTACTATCTGTATGACTAGTACTTAAATAGATAGTTAATGCATAAATATAAAATAAAATTTAATAAATTAATATATTTTTATTATGTACTATATTAAATTATATTTCATTCACTCTTTTCATTATTATGTTTTATTTAGGATTTTAATGAGTACACTGAATTTATATAATTATTTTTCGCTGGTAGTGATTTACTCAACATTGTAAAACAAGGAAGTATTAAAGATGATCATATTTAAATATGGCCATGCAACCAAAAAAATTAAATTTTTAATAATATCATGGACTAAATTACACACACACACACACACACACACACACACACACACACACATTATTGAAGGTATTACTATCTGTATGACTAGTACTTAAATAGATAGTTAATGCATAAATATATAACAAAATTTAATAAATTAATATATTTTTAATATGTACTATATTAATTTATATTTCTTTCACTCTTTTCATTATTATGTTTTATTTAGGAGTTTAATGAGTACACTGAATTGATATAATTATTTTTTGCTAGCAGTGATTTACTCAACATTGTAAAACAAGGAAGTATTAAAGATGATCATATTTAAATATGGCCATGCAACCAAAAAATTAATTTTTTTAATAATATCATGGACTAAATTATATATATATATATATATATATATATATATATATATATATATATATGATCACTAGAAATGTGAACACACACACACACACACACAAAAGCCATAAATACATACAAAATTGTGAACATAATATAATGTTGGTTCAATTATGTATAGGGATACAATAATGTACATCATGTAAGACATATCTTACTCATTAAAAAACCCTTTTTTTTACCTGGATTGTAGAAGAATATCCCTTAAATTCCTTTTTCATAGATGGGGATCCATAAAAAACATTATATTCCTCCAAGATCTGAATGTGATTCTTTTTACACTCATATTTGTCTTGTATCTAAACTTGTTCATAGTCAACATTATTAGAAATTCTACATATTGGACATGTAATCAAGATCAAAAATTAATTTTAAATGATATAAAAATATTCAAACATGCACATAATTAAATCTCGTGGTGATTCTAAATTTTATTCTAAAGCTAATTAGGGTAAATGGTAGGTTGATACTTACACAAAAGAGTGTAAAATGGAGAAATAAAATGTGTTTGTGCCATGATAATCATCTTAATGGGACTATTAGACATCATGTGATAGCCCTACATAGATAATATATTCATGTCATTTATATTTTCACAAGTATATATATGAAAATTATTAAAATGATTCTATATTTACAATATATAATTACAATTTATCATACCTTAGTGAATTTATATGAAGATGAAATTGTAACAAAAATGCCTAGGTCTATTCTCACCCATATAGGGAGAATATCCAAGGTCATCAACTAAAAAAATAAAATATGATTGTTAGTTGAGAATATCTATATAAATAAATACATGAACATGAAGTATAATATTAATGAAAAAATAACTTTGTATATGTATACATTGGTTGAGTAATAAAAACATTTTAACTAGTAGATGAACCATAATATGGTTGTGAAATAGATGGGACTGTCTCCTCCTACCACATAAAAAATTACACATATATTATTAAATTCTATATGTAAATTAATTATTATTATTTAAATAAAAATACATATGAAATTAAAGATCTAAATTATTTATAATTTTTATTATATTTTTTATAACATATAAATCATATAAGGTAGTTGCATATGTGAAGTCAAGGTGTACACAATAGATGTATGTGACCAAAACTATCCAGTTATAAAAATAACCTATAACCCATTAGAACCAATTACATCTTTATATCAAGGTCCAATTTAAATATAAACACAAGATCTTAAATTATATAATGGGAAATAACACTAGTTTGAGCATCCCCATTTCCACCTTCTCTATTAGCAGTGTCAAAAACCTTACTCATATGTAGAAAAAAGGTGTCAGTAAGAGCATTAAGTGTATGAAAAGTCTCAACCTCTAAAACCTAATTCACTTAAAAGAGTATTGTATCAAGTTTAATTCAATTTTAGATACAAATTCTTGTAGGCTAATTAGGCACATGACATGCACTTGGTCTATCTTACACATAGTCTTTTTATTGACCCTAATATTTTGAGTAATTAAAATAAAAAGGATTTTCATTAAGGATAAAATCAAAACAAAGTTTTTTCAAAAAATAAAAAGGAACCTCATGGTTATTACAAAGTGGGTAAGTAAATACCATCCACCATTTTAAAAAATGGTATCTTATAAACTTATGATAGCACTGGTAGATTGGGAACCATTTACATGATAATGAAGGTCATGTATTGGTTAATGGATCATGAATAAAGAACAATTAATTTATTTTCTTAATTTTTCTCTCTCTCTCACTAGTTGTTGATAATTTTTTATTATATAAAGACCTAAATTTCTCAAAATATTCACATCTATCAATTTAACCAGTTATTGAGTCAACTTGGCCTAGTAATGACTCTAAGGTATTTTTTAAATAAGGTGGGTGTTAATCAAATAGGGGTCCCTCATTATCTTAATTATCTCTTAAAATTATATTTTATTTTCCATTATATATGGTACCAAATCCTCATAAATACCTTGGGGGTCTTGTCAAATTTTAGGAGGGATAGGAGGATTAGGAGGGCTAGGAGGGATAGAGATTTAAGAGGGTTTTGTGGATTATTTTATTATTTTTAAATTCACACGATTTTATCACACTTAAATAGGATATAAAAATTTAAAAATAAATATTTTTAATAAAAAAATAATGCAAATCCAAAATACTAAATTTTGTGTTAATTGGCATGAATTTAGTTTGCCTACCTTTGCAACATTGTAAATTTATTGAGCTAGATGTGTGGTGTGTGAGTGTAGTGGATAGTTGTATCCTCTTGGAAATAAAAATCATACACATTTATGTGAATATATCGATGTGTGGTTTGAGTATAATGAAATATAAAATGAAGTGAAAATGCTAGTTTTTTAACTACGATATAAAAAACATGCACATGTTTTAGGCTCAGTAATTACCAAGCCTATAGAAAAGAATGTGTATGCATTATTATTATTATAAAGTTTAAACATTTATGACCAATTCATGAAAAAATTCCATGAATTGGCTCCCCTAAATTTATACACTTACCCATGTTTTAGTCAAATTGAACATTTTCAAGGGTCTAATACCAAATATAAGTGTCTACATTTTTCTCCTTTTATTCTAATATTGGAATTACTAGAGTAAAAAGGTATAAGGTGATACATGAGGATAACCTAATGGGTGTGCTCAAGTATGTATTTTATATTGTAACTTGCTCCATGAAAATATGTATTTAAACTCATTGAAACCATTTTCTACTTATGATATTAATTAAAAAAGTAGCATTGAACATATGTGAAATTAAAAACAAATTATTTAATAAACCTATGCATATGCATATAAATTATATTCTAGAGACAATAGATAAATGTGTGATCATGTCCCTTGGAAATGCATGTGTAGGAATATGTGTTGAGATGAATATGCCCAAAACCTCATTTTAAATGAATAATAACCTATAATTTGAGTAAAATATAACTTTATCCTAAAACTACTCAATACACTAGAGTAAATGTAATCCATTAATTGTTCTAATAAATATAATATATGTTTGGTAAATGCCTGAGAGTCTATGTATGTCTTTTGAACCAAATATTATAAATAAATTATATGATTTAATCTCACTAATGCCTAAGTTATTTTTTGAAATACATACATGAGAAATATTGAGTAGATAATGGCATGAGTTTACATTATATATGATAAACTTAGTAATCAAAATAATATAACATGTGCCAATACATCATGATACCTATGAAATTGTGAACATATTATTCACATATGTACCCATTTTAATAACATGTGTAAACTGAGTTTTTTAAATTTGTGTAATACTCTCACAAAATACATAACAAATTCCATGTGTATGGCCCCAATATTTGTCAAACAGGTCACAATCTGAGTAAATATTGTTGCTATTTGTGTAAACTTGTAAAATTATGAATTAATATATGCGCAAAATTATGATTTTGAACAATCAATATCTAAGACAAGATAATAAGTCGACCCCTTTTAAGGTAATAAATGTATAATGTGAGTTAATCATCTCAAAAGAAGAAGTTATACACATCATGCTATATATAGAAATATATACTTAAAGCAAATCATACACTAACATGTTGAGAGTATGTCATCATAGTAAGAATCAAACATATAATTAGGTATGAAACATGCATCCGAAGAAAATAAGTATCATGTCAATATAAATATATCAATGATAAATTTAGTGAATAATAAATATATAAACGAACATCCATATATTGAGTAATAATTACATGGAAGGTGTATGATATATATCATGGCATTATAAATAATAAAAGAAGTGTGTGATATAGATCACAACACAAATAAATTCATAAGGCAATCCTTCATGTATTAATACATAAAAAAGAGTCAAATAATCATATATGATGTTATTTACATGATACAATCAATAAGTCACATGCAAGATAACTCAATGTCACATAACGCTCAAGGCCACACATATTACATAAAAAAATGTCAGACAAGGCTAAGGGTTACTCAAAATGGATATTTTGATGTCACATAAGAACATTAGACAACTCAATTTAACACACACAAGAGTTAACATACATCAAAAAATTAAATAATCAAGCAAACATCTCATCATATAACACACAAAAACATCAATAATACATAGAACATGTATGATTGATCTATAATAATTAATGCATGCATCATCACATATATAAAAGTGTAATATATATATATATATATATATATATATTAAATTTTTATATATGTGATGATGACATGCATTAATTATTATAGATTAATCACACACACACACACACACACATATATTACATTTTTATATATGTGATGATGACATACAATAATTATTATAGATTAATCATACATACATACATACATACATACATACATACATACATACATACATACATACATACATACATACATACATACATACATACATATATATATATATATATATATATATATATATATATATATATATATATATATATATATATATATATTACATTTTTATATATGTGATGATGACATACATTAATTAGTATAGATTAATCATACATGTTCTATGCATTATTGATGTTTTTGTGTGTTATATGATGAGATGTTTGCTTGATTATTTCATTTGTTGATTTATGTTAACTCTTGTGTGTGTTAAAATGAGTTGTCTAATGTTCTTATGTGACATTAAAATATCCATTTTGAGTAACCTTAGCCTTTTCTGACATTTTTTTATGTAGTATGTGTGGCCTTGAGCCTTATGTGACATTGAGTTATCTTGCATGTGACTTATTGATTATATCATCTTAAAATAAGAAGTTATACACATCATCACACACACACACACACACACACACACACACACACACACACACACACACACACACACACACTTACTTTTAAAGTAAATCATACACTAACATGTTTAGAGTATGTCATCATAGTAAGAATCAACCATATAAGTATGTATGAAACATGCATCCTAAGAAAATAAGTATCATTTCAATATAGATATATCAACGATAAATTTAATGAATAATAAATATATAAATGAACATCCATACATTTAGTAATAATTACATGGAAAAATTGCATCTTTTAAATTTGTGTAATACTCTCACAAAATACATAACAATAGCCATGTGTATGCCCCAAATATTTGTCAAACATGTCACAATCTGAGTAAATATTGTTACTATTTGTGTAAACTTGTAAAATTATGAATTAATCTATGCCAAAAATTATGATTTTGACCAATAAATATCTAAGACAAGATAATATGTCTAACCCTTTTGAGGTGATAAATTTATAATGTGAGTTAATCATCTCAAAAGAAGAAGTTATACACATCATGCTATATATAGAATATATACTTAAAGTAAATCATACACTAACATGTTGAGGGTATGTCATCATAGTAAGAATCAAACACATAAGTATGTATGAAACATGCATCCTAAGCAAATAAGTATCATGTCAATATATATATATATATATATATATATATATATATATATATATATATATATATATATATATATATATATATATAT
>JARHVA010005358.1:1122500-1220000 GCA_037957365.1 Torreya grandis | reverse complement strand
AAAAATAAACCTTTTCATCAATCAATGATAGTGTATGATTAGAGTTTTAATTTCCTTCATTCTACATAAGAAGAACAATCTAATAAAGCTACCAAAATCATCAAATATAAGAAAAAAAAATCCTTTGTAGTCATTAGCCAAACATCCTTATCCTAAAACCATATAAATACCCTAAGACATTTGATAACAAAATGAAATAAAGGACCTACCATTTAGCACAGGAAGAGATGAAGGAAAGTAAATGGGGAATTGATCCACTCCAAAATTTTATAAAACATTCACTGCCTGGTTAGATTCCTTAAATAAATGATTATCAAAATAAAATATAACTATTTTGAAATCTCTCTATCTCCAAATAATATTTTATACAACTTCTAACATGGATTAAAAACATTTTTGATAACATTTATAATAATCAAATAATCTCCTTCTACCTCTATTTTATATAAACCTTTCTCCCAAGCTAGATGTATCCCTTTAAGTAAGGGAACAACATAAACCTCATTAATAATAGCATTAATAATATAAAATAACCACCCCAAAGGAGCTCCCCATAGGAATTCCAAATTACAAAACCAACCCTTACCATGCCCATATTACCTCTCAAAGATTCATCAAAGTTAAGTTTAATTATATATTGATTTATTAACATCCTTATGACATCAAAATGGTCTTTCTTATGCACCTTTAACCCTAAATTTTGTATAGGTAAAATAATATTTTGTCATTTGTATAAAATTTCAACTTATTACAGACTCAACAAACTTAAATTTATATTAAAATAAAGAAAACATTTACCATAAGCAACAGTTCAATCTTAGCCCAATATCTCTCCCAATGTAATGATTTATATTCAAAAATCACATTATTACTCTCTTTCCAAATATTACATATGACATTTGTTAGAGATTCCTACCAAAGAGAAGAAAGATGCTTTAAATTAGGGGGCCAAGCCAAGAAAATTTCTCTAATGGTACATGGGTTGAACTAAGAAATATGAAGTCTAAAGAGAAGACAAGACCAAATATTTGAAACATAAGAAAAAAGTAAAAAACTATGTTCTACAGCTTCCCCTTCTTGCTTACATGACATAGATCGAGGGTCCAACAAAACCCATTTGCTAAAATCTATCTTATGCAAGAATAGTTTTTAAATAAGTCATCCTAGAAAAATAAGTTACTATAAGTTAACAAATGTTATTACATAATAGTGCTACAAGCCAGTCAAGTTTGATAGCTACTTCCCTTTTCATCATCTTATAAGTAGCTTTAACATTGTAAATTCTAGAATGATCACCTATCTATTTCAGAGAATCGTATTATTTTTTACATAAATTTTACTAGAAAATAAAGTTTGATATAACAATATTTTTTGATATTATGGTACTTCAACATTATCCAACCCTTTCTAAACCCTTGTAAAACCTACAAAAGTATAATAAGTCCCCCAATAATCAAAAACTTTTAAACCCCAAGTTACCTCTAAAATTCCTTGTAAATCATCCATGTCACATGAAAGACAAAGAGCTAATTCATTCTACCAATAATCCTACCAAAAATTTGATGATTCACCATTTTCTACATCCCATGTGAGATTCATAGTAATTATCTTTCTAAAATCCAAAATAAAATTCTAAATGTGAGATCCTAAAAGTGGATTTTCCAAGGTAAAAATTATCTCAATAACCTAAAAATATAAATATTTTCTACAAACTAAATGAATTAAATAAGACATATCTTTCTCATATGATATCCAAGATTGATTATCTCCTAAATCCATGTTTTGAAGCTGTAGGTCCTTTAAGCCCATTTATCTAGCCTCCTTAGATATACAAAAATTAGTCTGTTTAATTGTATTTTTTATGTGTTTTTCCTCCTTACCATGCCTTAATAAATGTCATATTATTTTATTCATTTTGAACATCACACCAATGTTTACCTAAAAAGCATAAAAAATATAAATATTAACTGCTAGAATCACTACCTTTATGAGAATTATCCTTTCATCAAGGTTAAAACATTTAGCCTTCCATCCTACATGTCTTTTCTTCATATTATCAGTGAAATTATGTGCAAGTGTAAACTTTTAATAACCTATAAAAATTATCACCCCAAATATTTACAAGATAGAGTTCCAATAGACATCCCTAAAACCTATAAAAATATTCACAGCCTTTCCCATAGAACATTAATAAAATAATATGTGATTTATGTAGACTATTTTTTTGATTAAATGAAACTTCATTTAAGAGAAAGTTATCTTAATAAATTTTTCCTCTGAGAATTTAGGCACCCTAAAAAAAGTTGTAAAAATTTTCATTCAATTCCACTTAATCATATTTGAACCATTCTAACAGGCATGCTCATCTTAGCAAGCATAAGCACCAAATCATTAAAGAATGAAACACATGAACCCATCATATACAAGAGAAACCCTTAAAGGTGAAAAATCCCACTGATTAACCAAATGAATATATTTCTATAATAAAAAAATAAATCCTTAGTGAAACACCAACTCTACATGGAGAACTAACCCCAACTAGCTCAACACCAACTCAACAAGGCTTTAGCAAGGACCTACTTACAAGGAGGCACGAACCCCCTAGATGACTCAAAATCATCTCAAGAAAATAAAAAACTTGATAAAATTTATAAAACATTATTTATTCTATAATATATTATGATTTTCATCCTCATCTCTTTATTCATTTATGTCTGTCTCAAACTGGTCTTCATCCTTCTTCGCTCAACTAGTCTTTTCCATGGCTTGATTAGGTCTTCTTACCTTGATCCTCATATGCATAAAATCTATCATATATTCATGAGAATTATAAAATGGTCCACATGACATCATTATTATCACCAATGATTTACACCATTCACTTATTCTCCATGCTCTCTAAGCACACCCAAATAGGCCTAAATTGCATTACTTTTATATAAGTCACTTGATCATAGCCTTCTTAGTTGGATACATAATTAAATAAATTAGGTTATAAATAAATAGGTATCATAATATTAAAATAACATGCCTTAATAATTAATCAATCAATACATTAGATCGGCCATATCTCAATTATCCCTTACTCCTCTTTTAGGCTTAACATAGACCTAATAGGTCTTCTTAACAACACGTTACCCTTTGATCTTTATTTAAGTTCATTAAAACAACTAAAATGGAAGGAAAACATAATATTCCACTCCAATATACCTTATAAACCTCCAATTTAGGTCTATAACACATTTTAGGTCCAATCACTATTTGAACCCCTTCTCAAAATCATTGTTCATAAAAGGCCTGTGCATACACAAAAAATCTGTCTTGAAAAACTGAGGCATAAACTCAATTTTACCAAAAAATTATGGTAAAAAATTACATATTTAAAAACCTCATGACCTCAGGGTCATCTCAAAATTAATAAAGTGCTTAAACTCAGGGCATACATGCTCAAACTCTTCTCTACAAGATGCTCACTTAGAACTACCAACTAACTTCAAAACACTATCAAGGAAACATGAACTCTTGAAACAAGATTATATTAAATCAAAGGATTTAAATTAATGAATAATATATTATAAAATATTTTCAATAATCTCAAACAATTAGATCATGAGTTATAATTGAAATTATTGGTCTAGCAGACTAATCTGTTGATCTTCTTTCTAACAAACTCCACTCTGTCAGACAAGACATTTTAGCTTCAATGTTTGAATGTATTATATTTAATTAAAAGGTTATAAAAAATTAGATAGATCATTCAAGACCCAAATAACATCATAATGTATTTCAATTCATCATAATTTCATGAAAACACATTAGGAATCATATTCTCAATTTTGTATGATTTTCTTACTATCTGCATCACCAGGGATGTTAGTGAATAGAAAACTTAGATTAATAACTTTGTAAAACTGAGATATGTAACATACAAAAAAAACTTCATGGATAAAAAATACAAGTCTCTCTCTTTGACCTTCATCTACTTAGCATCTTTAACTTGATCAACTCTATCTTCTACAACAAATCTTTGAAAAATAAACACTTTCATGTAGGGTCTGCCTACTCACCTAAGAAACTGATCATAGTCATAGATGCTTGGGAGATTTTAATATAACCTAAAATAACTTATCTGACCATATCAAATTATTCTATTGTTTTTATAACAATATCTTCAATGTCAGTTCATTGTTAGGGTTCTTTGAGGGTTTAGACCATCTTCTAGTCTTAATGATCATTCATAAATCTTAGCTCTTACATACAAAAACCAATGCTTGTAACTTTGAGTTAGCCTTAATAATATACCAAAAACAACTTATATTTTTAAAACTATGCTATATGTGCCAATGATCACTTGATAAACCTTCTCAGATAGACAACTATTCATTCTATGCACTTGAGAGACCTTGAAGAACTTTTCAAGCCTTTTATTGCAAACCATGAACTAAAAATTTATATGCATACTTAAAAAAATTTACTCACCTTTTTCAATGATCAAATTATCACTCATGTATTATAAATAGATCACGATACCTCATCTAACCACCATCTATCTTTTTACTTTCTATTCCTTGATCTGCAAGTCTCATTAGGCCTTGAATCTGAACTTTTACCCACCATGTAAGCTTCAAATTTAACTCTCTTGTGTTTGAATACCTCTTGTATATGCTCAAAAAACCTCATACACTAAATCTTATTTAGATCTTCCATAGATCATATTTATAATTTTAATGGAGCATCTTCAAAGCTCAATTAAGGATATTCATAACATCTTTAGGGATGATTACATATATCTTTAGATCTAATCTTCTAATATTTTTTAGAGTTATCAATACCTCATATACAAACTCAAACAACCTCTCTCATGATCAAACACTATCAAGCATTCATATCTTCATAGCTCATTTAGAGCATGTTTAGAGATGCTTACATATATCTTCAGAGCATATAGATTCTTCTTTGAATCTCACTTATTTCATCATGCTATCTACACAACATTATCACAAGGTCTAGGTAAAGCATTGTAAGATACTAGACACATGACATACTGACCTGTATGTACTCAATCTAATGCCAGTGACATAACTAGTCACTCATTAAATAATAATCTTAGATAACTAATTTCATATAGCAACAACAACCACTGTAATGGCATAATAACTTATCATACACATACCCCAAAGCTTACTTGACCATGAATCTTTACAAGAAACTTTGACATCAATGACAAAACTTATTCCAACAACTCAATAGTCAATGAAAATGCTCAATAATATCCCCCTTTGTCATTGATGGAAAAAACACTCAAAAATTTATTTCAACCACTCTTGATGCAATCATCTCTTAAACATGATTCTTGTCTTTTTTCCTAATTTATGATCTTTCTCCCCCTTTGACATTAATGACAAAGATCTTCCATAACAATCATTCATTTTAGAATGAACTCAAATTAAAATATTACTTCAACATAAATCAGGCTTTAGTTAATCAACTTGAATAACTCCCCCTCAAACCAAGAATCCACTATGATTTTTTTAATAGTAGACATCTATAATTATTGAAATTGTAATTTCTCTCTTTGAGTTGATACTATCTCTTAGAGACACTAGATGGTACATAGTCTTCAAAAAATTATGGAAATCACTTATGACAATCATTCTTAGGGACTTCTCTCAATCAGGTCACTCTCTTAGATGATCTAACAAAAGCTCAACAAATAGAGTCTATGAAGCATCTCAAACACAATCTCTCCTTAATTCCATTCATTTCAAAAATAAATCACTTTTTTGACAAAGAAATTAGAGTTACCAAGCTCCCCCTTAGACCAAGCATATATTAATTCAAAGAACTATAAACTCAGATCACTTACCTTCCTTGATATGACTGAATGAGATCAAACTTTTTCCCACATACAAGGCTATCCCATTAATGATACATACTATGGAATTAGGAACTCTCCCTTTGTCTTCACAGATAAAGCTTAGTTACTCACACAAATAGATACCAAAAGCTTACCTCTTATATATGAATTATTTGTACTATGACTTTAGATACCTGATAATATCCTTAGATCTCTTATCATGTTACATTATATACTTCAAACCATATATCTATCAATATAGGAATGGATAATATCCATATTCATCTCCTTTCTTTCAAAATATACAACCTGAAATCTTCTCAAAAAGAAACATTCTTTGACTACAACCTCATGCTTATGGTGATATAAGAATGTCTCCATGAAGCTTAATGGAGCCACACCTTTACATAGGGCACTAAAACAACATGAACTCAAGATATTCCTCGATCTCTCTTATATTACAAGACTAAACATTCTTCAACATCCTTTTGGACTTGATTGACACTATAGGCTTGATCTCATCATCAACCATTTAATCATCAATGTGAGATGACAATAAACATTCCTTAATTTATCATCTAAGCCATGATTTATCTCAACAAGTAGTCCACTTGAGTTTGTAGATTGACCATGACTTATCTTTATTATCTTTAGTTTCCATACATTTATTTTCCTTCTTTCTTGCACTATAAAAACATCAAACTTCTTGTTTTCACTTGATGAGTTTCTAACTCTATTAGGATTAAATATTGTAGTTTGTCCTACATTATGATAGATATAATAGATTACATTTTACATACTATTTGACTAATTTAAATTGTGACTCCTTCCATAGTTTCATGAGTACTCATTCATAGAGGGTCTTCTACATTCTCTTGCTCTATGGCCAAACCAACTGCATTGAAAACAATAACCATTGAAATAATTATCATACCTTATGGCATTAGGATGTCCGATTGGTATTTATATGTTGACCTTCTGGTATTCAATAGTCTTCTTTGTGACTTGAGATTCCTCATTTTGGTCTTCTTTGAAACCAAAACCTCTCTTGTCTCTTGTAGACTTTTGACTACTCAAGATGTCATCTAGAGATTTAGTGTTGTTTTAATACTTCAAAAAGCTCTTCGCCTTGCTATACACTTGATCTAACTCAAGTTTTAGGGATTGTACTTTAGTTTCATACTTGATGTATTTTTCCTTTTTAGCCTCTAGGATTGCATTGACCATCTCCATATGTGCCTTAGATTGATTGATAATCTCTTCATATTATTTTGAAGTGTTGCTCATCCTTTCCTAAAAAAACCAATCTATTCCTCATAGTCTTGAAATAATGACTTCAATTTCATGTTATTATTATTCACAAGCTTCAAATATTCTAAGGTACTCATAATATTCGCTTCAAGATCCACTTCAGCTTCTCCTTTTTTCTTTTGTAGTATACTTTTTCATCTGATTCTACATGAACTATAAGGGCTTTCCCATTTGGACAACCCTAATTATCTAATTTTATGTATATGAATAAAGTTTCATTATTATCATACTCATATTCGTTAATACCATCATCACTATCAAATATGTCTAAATCACTTACATCACATGCGTTATCTTCTTTAGTATAAAAAATATTTTTATTTTTTAATGATCCTTTACTTCCTTCATTTTTATTGAAATATTTCTTATTATTGTCAGAATTATAGGCCTCTCTATCATATTTATGAGGTTGATCATGTTTTCATTATGCTCAGATCTATCCTTATTAAGACACTTGGTTATAGAGTGACCAATCTTGCCACATCTAAAACATTTTAATGGTAACTTACCCTTGTACTCACCTGAGCCAAACCTTATCTTTTTAGAAAACATAAATATGATTTCATCATCATCAATATCTAAACATACCTCATCCTTGACCTTCTTGGCATTTGAATTATTCTCAACTTTTAAATTTGCTTCCTTCTTGGGAGGTCTTCCTTTATTAGTTCTAATATCATAGGTAGTCAAGATGCCATGACACCCATCCATCTCTACCTTGTCCAAATCTTGCATTCATTCTACTATAGACACCATGGAGTCAAACTTAAGAGTTAGTGATGTCAACACATTTTTTATAATAGTAGACTCTTTCACTTCTTCTTCCAATCCTATAATGATACTGACAATTTCATCAACCCTTAACTGGTAAGATGTAATAGTTTTATCTTCATTCATCTTAAGGCTTTCAAACTATCTTGTGTGAGTCTACAACATGGAAAAATTCACCTTGGTGTTTCCTTCATAGATGGTATTAAATTTATCCTATATATCTTTGGATATTACATAATGAATTATCCTTAAAATATCTTCTTCTAATAGGCCAAATAGAATGACATTCATTACCTTAGAGTTATTTTCACTTGTCTTCTTAACTACTACACCTATTGGTTGAACTAGGGGAACAATATAATCACCCATAACTAAATACCAAATATCATGTCCTTGTGATATCATATATCTTTTCATTCTAAACTTCTAAAAGGCATAGTTACATTGATTGAACAATAGAACCTTATTAGTAAGAAAACCAGCTTTATCTTGTTGACCAGTGATCCTTGATTCTTAGGATCTCCTTTACTTTTTTAGAATTGATTAAAAAGACCAAAATATGATACCAATTGTTGGAATATAAATGAATGATAGGAGGGGGATGAATTAGTCTTCAAAACTTTTCATGCAATTATGCTTAATCATATATGAACCATTCTAACAAGCATGTTTATTTTAGCAAGCATAAGTACTTAATCATAAAAACATGAAACACATGAACATAAATAATATATTGGAAAACCTTAAAGGGAATAAAACCACTAATAAAGTAAATGGAATAAATTAATATAATATAACTATCAATATTTAGTGAAGCACAAACTCTACATGGAGCACCAACCCCAATTAGCTTAGCACCAACTCAGCCAGGTTAGTAAGAACTCACTTTCAAGGAGGAACCAACCCCATATATGACTCATAACCAATTCAACCACCTAAAAAAATTTATCACCTTCATAAAATTTTATTTATTCTACAATATATTTTTATCTTCATTATCATCTCTTTGCTCACTTTGTCCCTCTCAAACTGGCCTTCAACTTTATTCGCTCAACTATCCCTCTTCATGGATAGATTAGGTATTATGAACTTGATCCTCATATGTAGAACCAATTTTAAATATTAATTAAACTTCAAAAATTGTATTTATAACCTCCTTATTATCACCAATGATATATATCATTTACTTAATCTCCACACTCTCTAAGCACACCTAAATAGGCCTAAACTTCTTTATTTTATACAAGTCACTTGATCATATACTTATTAGTTAGATACATACTTAAATAGCTTAGGTTAGATATTAATAGGTCTTATAATATTAAAATAACATTCCCTTATCATGAATCAATTAATACATTAGGTCAGCCATAACTCAATTAGCCCTTACTCCTCTTTTAAGCTTAATGGAGACCTAATAGGTCATTTTAACAACACATTACCTTGTGATATTACTTGAATCATATTAAAACACCTAAAATGGTAGGAACAGATAATATGACACTCAAATTGACCTTAAACAACTCCAATTTACATCCATAACACCTTTTAGATCCAATCACTATTTGAACCCCTTCTCAAAATCATTGTTGATAAAAGGCTTGTGCATAAATATAAAATACGTATTAAACAACCTAGGATTACACTCAATTTTAAAAAAAAATATGGAAAAAAGTACATATTTAAAAACATCATGATCTTAAGGTCATATCAAACTTTATCATATGCTTTAACTAAGGACATATACGCTCAAACTCTTTTCTACAAGATGTTCACTTAGAACTGCCAAGTAAACTCAAGACATAGTCAAGGAAACTTGAAATTTTGACACCTAATTATATTCATTAAAATGATTTTAATTCATGAAAAAACTATTAAAACATATTTAGAAAAATCTCAACCAATCAGATCATGAGCTCTAATGGAAACTATTGGTCTTGTAGACCAATATGTTTACCTTCTTTCTTACAAACTCTACTCTATCAGACAAGCCATTTTGGCTTCAATGTTTCAAACTCTTATACTAAATTAAAATATTTTTAAAAATATGGATATAAAATTAAATTCCCAAATAGTATCATCATGCACTTCAAATCATCATAATTTCATGAAAACACATCAAGAATTATCTTCTCACTTTTGTCTGATTTTCTTATTATCTACATTACTAGGTCTTTTAGCTACTATCAAACTTGGATCACTAAAATTGAAAAAATAATATCCATAAGATATAAATAAACCTTTGTGGATAAAAATTACATGTCTCACACTATTACCTTCATCGATTTAGTAACTATGACTTGGTTAACTCTATCTTGTAGAATAAATCTTTGAAAGATAAACACTTTCTTTTAGGGTGTGCTCACTCACCTAAGAAACCAAGCACACCTATAGATTATTTGGATAGTTTTTTAGAACCTCAAATCACTTATATAACCATACCAAACCTTTTTGATCTCTTGAAAACAATATCTTCAACATTGGGTCATTATTAGGGTTCTTTGAGGGTTTCGACCGTCTTCCAATCTTACCAACCATTCATAAAACTTAGATCCTCTTTATAGAAACCAATAAATGGAAATTTGAGTGATATACCTTACTCATATACCATGAATATATTATATCCTCATGTATATTATTCATATACCAATGAGAACTTGAAAAACCTTCTTGAGGAGACAACTCTTCATTCTTTGTACTCGAGAGACCTTAAAACAGTTTTCAAGCCTTTTATTTCAAATTGTGAATTGAAACTTTATGCACATGATTAAAACAACTTGAATCACATTTTTAAATGATCATCTACTCACTCATATCTTGAAAACTAATCCTGATACCTTATCTAGCCACCAACTATCTTTTTGCTTTCTATGCATTAACTTGAAAGTCTAATTACGCCTTGAATTTGACCTTCTAGATACCCTATAGGCTTCACCTTGAAAATATCTTGTGTTCTAATACCTATTGTGTATGATAAAATAACCTCATACACTCAATCTTCTTCATAGCTTCCATAGATCATCTTTTTGGTTTCAACAAATCATTGTCAGAGCTCAACTAAGGATCTTAATAGCATCTTCAAAGCTTCTTACACAGATCTTCAAATACGTCTTTATAATCATTTTCAAAGATCTCAACAATTCATGTATAAAATCAATTAACCTCTCTCATACTCAAACACTATTAAACATTCTTCATGGCATTCATATCTTCATATCTTATTCAAATCATCTTTAGAGCTACTTACATAGATCTTCAAAGCATATGAATTATTCTTTAGAGATAAATCATTTCATCATGTTATTTGCACATACCTTCTCACAAGGTTTAGATAAATCTTTGTAAGGTACTAAACACTTGACATACTAACTTGTACTTACTCATGCTAATCTCAATGATATAACTAATCTTTTATCAATCAATACTCTTACATCATTGCTTTCATATAGCAACAACAACCACTACACTCGAATAGGAACTCATCATACACATACCTCAAAGCTCATATGACCATGCATCTTTAAAAGAACTATTAACATCAATGACATTAGATTGACATCAATAATAACACTTATTCCAACAACTCAATAATTGATGATAATTCTCAATGTCCCTCTTAATATCTAATTACAAAAACATACACAATTTCCCTTCAACTTTAGGAGTATGTAGACTTTCATGTGTCATAATAATCCCATACAATATTTTCCTCTACAAAACACAATATACTTTATTTATGGAAATAAAAAGAGGTTAATTTTTTTTTGACCTATCTATAATATCCTTTGAAATAATTTTACAAACCATATTACAAAGATAAATTAGATTGAAATCAACAAAGGACACCATTTTTTTTTTTGTGATTATATAAATGAAAGTGCAATTTAAATCCTAGATAATTTTTTTTGAAATAATAAACTCATTAACCACTCTATCAAATTAACACTAAAAATATCCCATAAAGTTTGAAAAATATCAATTAGGAATACATCTAGACCAAGAGATTTATTATATTTTATTACCTGAATAATAACTAAGATCTCTTCCTCTATAAATGGTTATAGTAAATTATTATTTTTCTCATCAGTAACCAGATAAGGAATGATAAATAAAATTTATCAACAAAATGAATGTTATAGATAACATCTTTAGAAATAAAGTTTTTATAAAACCTAACTCCTTCAAATTTAATTACATCAAGATCACAAAAAAAATTCCCTGACTATTAATAGTTTAAGAAAATATATTAAACTACCTTCTTGAAATTGTATATTGATGACGAAAAATGAATTATTGTCACCTTATTTAATCCAAAATTTCCTATATTTATATTTCCAAAATAATTATTCAAATAATTACACTTCATGAAGCTTATCAGGTAAATCATGTGCCTATTGAAGACACTCACTTATCAAAGGCCCAAAATGATAATTTGAATTTAAAAAAATAATTATTCTTCCAAAATTATTTTTTGTTCAAAAATATTTCCAAGAAATATTTTATTCCATACCTTAAAATATTATTTCAATAATATTATTTTTTGAGAAAACATAAACACACTTGAACCTAGAGTATATCAAAATAATTCCACCACTCCTTAATTATTACCCAAAATATAGGTTTTTAAGCCACATTAATTCAAATTTAAAATTAAATTATTCAATCACTTTATCTATTTTAATATCTAAGGAAATTGATAAATGATCAGAACCAGAAACATTAAGGATATAATTTTTAACAAACAAGTTACCATGAATTCAAGAAGGTGAAATTAGAAATATTGCAACTATTTAGTAATATTATTGGAACCCATCATTAAATTTTTACAAGTGAACATTCCTAATTTTGGTGGAATATGCAATAAAAAATTATAAGAAAAAAATTGCAAAAAAACTTTCTGTGATATAGATTGTTTTGAGAGTCCTCCTCTATAATCATCTAATCCCAAAATTTCATTAAAATACCCTCTGATAATAATTTTATTATTATTGAATTGATTTAGTAGCTATGAAATTATATCCCAATTATTATTTGGACCATAAGCATTTATTAAACTTATATAAATATTATCTTTGTAACAAGTAAAATCATATGCTATCTAATTAATTTCCTTACCCAAGAGAATAAGTTTAATTATCACTAGATTCCAAAATAAAGATAGTCCTCCTAAATTACCTTGAGATCTAAAAAAAACATTTCTAAAATATATAGCTAGAAGTCAAAACTATTTCCACCTCTTATTCACTTGATTTAGTTTATTGTCAAAAAGTAACATTTGCCCTTAGAATATCTTGCCTTCTAGATTGCAATTGATGCATTATTAAATCTCACTTTTTAGGGTAATTCATACCTATAACATTATAAAATAATACTAACATCACAACAATGAAATGTGATTCCCCTTATGTAGTACATCCAAAGTTTAAAATATATTTATACACTATAAAGGTTCATAAAAAAAGTCTAATTTTAACAATTGCACCTCAGATATCCTTAATATAATATTTTTTTTGCATAGTTTGTAAATATTAATTAGAGGATAATTTTATTTTAATTGATACATATTTAGTATGATTTTTTCTCACTTAATTCTAAAATAATATTTTTCAAGTATCAAATAAAATAATATTGAAAATAATTAATGGAACAATGTTACCTTGCCAAAATGAATAAACCACAAATACGAGATGAGATTTGACAAGCATGGAAACTATTTAATAAATAAAGAACTCACAATATTATTATAAATATTACAATAATGAATCTCAAATAATATATCAAGAATAAGCTAAGAGTGATAGAGACAATGGATTTAGGTGAAAATAACATCACAAATATGTAAGATCAAGAATAGGATAAAATGTATTTATAAATATAATAAATGCACACATAAATAAGACTTTGGATAAACCTATAACAAGGACTAGCATAAGGTTAATTCTTAAACACTCCCCTTTAATCTTAATTTAGGGTTACAAAGGTGGAGAAATACTTTTAAAAATAAGGAAAGGATTTGAAATTGTGAAATATTGACCCTTAACAAAAACATCCTTCAAGATAAATTATAATGATTTGAGACAAAAAATAACATAAAGTTCTAAAAAAATTCACAGGAATAAAAGTTTGGTCTTGAGGAATCTCCAAAAATCCTCTTTGGATAATTTTTTTGATTGATGATAGAACAAACACCAATAAGGAGAAATAATCTATAAAACCCTTCAAAATAAACATGCTAACACTAGCATTTAGGTTAAGTAACCAATATTCCATGAAAATATGATCTATATACATAATGTACTAAAAGTATATAAACAAAAAAAAAATGGAGAAAATATAACTTCTATCATAAAGTACATAAACCTGCATGAAAATGAGTTAGTCAAAATAATCAAAGCGTATTTCTTTTTCAATAAAAATCAAGGAATGTATAAAATAGATTTAATTAATCAAAATGAAGATAAATATTATGTGTCGCTTGACAAATATATGTGTTGAGAACAAATAAAATAATAATCAGATAAATAACATCAAAGTATCTAGAAATTCACTAGTTTTATTAATCCAGACAATTTTACCTTTAAGATGTAGGAGATATAGTTGTCTTCCAAAAATTCAATGTGTTGTGTATCTATTTACCAAAAAAATTACTTGGGTGAAATTTACAACATCTAGAGATATGATGCATATATTTTTCATAATGCACACAAGGTTTATCATTTTTAACCATATCATGACTATTCCAAGCATTATAATCAAAAGAATTTGCATTATAAGTCATGCGATGAGGAGGACAATAAGATATAAATTTTCCATGATAAGTAGTTGAATCACAAAAAATGAGACCTTTAAAATTTATATTAGAAGATATAAAAACAAGTTCAATAATACTAGTTACACACTTACCAAGACCAGAACCCAAATAGCCCATATTTCACATTATTCCCTTCCTCTACCTCCTTATTAAAATTATGGCTATCCTATACCACATCAATTTTAGGCAAAATTTGATCTTGTGAGGATATCAAAACTTTATAAGCATAATTATATGCCTTTTTTCCCTCATTTTAAACACATTTAAAAAGAGTTTCATTTCCTTTTCTAATGAAAATAAAATTAGAATCATCAAACATATCCTTCTTATCTTTTTCTTGAAGGTGTAATTCCACATCAATGCCATCTCATTTCTAAAATATTTCAATTTCCCACCATGTTTGGGTCTCCAAATAATATTAATACTTATTTATTATGAATTATTAATATCATGATTTTTATCCCTCTTATTTATTTAGGAAAATCAAAAGATCAACACCTAAAGCAATTTCAGACCCAATTTTCATACTCCACCTTTTTGTGAAAAGGAAGAATCTTTATAACTAAGATGAAAAATGGTAAGAAATTTATGATGATGCCTTAAATTAATTTTAATTCTTTCATATAAGGTCAAAAGTATATGTAACAAACTAGGAGAAATAACCATTGAATTTCCAATCATTTTAAAACTCTCTATCTTTAAAATTATATAGGTAAAACATATAATCTAGTCTAAATTACACTTAAAATTCCTATTAATTATGTTCCTCTAAAATTTAGCTTCCAATAATGAAATTCAATAAACTAATTGAAAACTTTCCATTTTACCTTCCTCAAGATTACATCATTTCCTTTTGAAGAAACAAACCTAATAGAAAAATAACCACTAGGAAAAAAAGAAAAATACTATATAATAATACCATTCCAATTATTATTCAAAAAATATATTAAACTCCCAAATAATATTCTTCCACCATGAATTCCACACATAATGCCACACAAATGTCATTGATCTACAAAAATCTTATGAAGCTAGGTAATTTAACTTGACATTGTTTCTCTGAACACATAAATGATCTTAACTCTTATAGCCTTGCATTGATTTCCCTAGTGGAACAACATTAGATATTACACCCAAATAATAAGAATAATCCTACATCAGATTATTTTAATTCATTAAAGAAGATCACCTTTGATTTGAATTAAAAAAAGAAGATGGCCTAGTTTAAATAAACTTGATAACCCTTTGACCTAGAGGAAAATAATTTACTCTAGTTTCTGAAATAATTTGATAAACTTCATATAATCATAAATTATTATAAAAATATCATGTTTCTTCAAACTTAAAGACATGAAATAATCATAAACACACCATTGTAAGCATAAACTCATTAAAAATATTATAATATCTAACTTCCTTATTTAATAGATCCATATTTACAAGAGAGAAAAATTTAGCTCATCATTCACTAGGAAAATATAGAAGTAACCTTAAGTATTGAAAGTTTATATCAATTCAATTATTTATATAAAATGCTAAAAGAAGACTAGGTGAAAAATACACCTTGAACTGATCATCTAGATATTTCAACAAATAATTAATTGATAAGGAAGATGAAGAGGATGTTGATTTTTTATTAACCCAAAAAAATATTTCTGAAATATTCATTAAAAATTGAAGAGACTATATTATAATCAACATGAAATCCAGGTTTAAATTCATGATTAATATTGACCCATAGTTTATTATCATCCTCCCATTTCAATTTAGAATAATCATGAACATTTTTAAAGATTTAATAATTTGATAAAAAGTATTTTCCACCAAATATATCCCAAAAATAAAGACATCCTTAGTTCAAAGATGATCCAATTTTCTAAAAAAATGGATAATTGAATAATTAATATCTTTAGTTAGGATTTTAAAATAAGGACCCTGAAACTCCACTTCAATCTTAATATTCTTATCCAAACTATGCAAAAAAGATAAAAATAAATCCTTAGGCTTCAAAATATCTTTGATAAAAATTTGAATAAACTCACTTCCCCACTAGAAATCCAATTTTATTTGTTTTTGATCTTTTAAATGAAGAAGATATCATTTAAAAAACATAATAGAAACAAAATCTCTTACCTTCCCTAGCTAATCTGGATTTTCAAATTTTTTTGTAAATGAATCCACAATATCTATACACATCTCCAAATTATAGCCAAGGATAAATCCAAAAAAAATATTGGATTTTATCATCATCTAATTCACTTAGAATAACTCACGGATTATTAGATCTAGGATTATCATCTTCTAACTTATCCAAAATCAAAGACTTTAGAATTTCATTCAAAACCTTAGTTGTACATAAAAGTAAATCTCTAATGTCATCCTCTCTTTAAATTCCTTAAAACTCATCATAAACACCATTCCCATATATATATATATATATATATATATATATATATATATATATATATATATATATATATATATATATATATGATCATCCATAATATTATTAAAAAAAACACTCATCCTTTTCTTTAGATTTCATCCTTGAGGAAAAAAAGGATATCCCTTCATGAGGATCTAGCAAATAGTCCACCTCTTTAACATCACAAATATATTTTACTAAAATATTTTTTTCAGCCTTAAAAAAAAAAAAAATTCACCCTCATTCAAAATATCACTTTGTATATCAGTCGCATCCTAAAAACTCAATCTTCTACAATGGCAAAAAAACCATGTTTTACAGCTTAAAGAACTCCATCTAATGACATACCTATTGAAATACCATTGTGTAATATGAGTAAAATTAACTAAATAATAATTAGTGTAAATTAGTTTACTATGAATAATGTAAATAGTCATATAATTTGAAAACAATGTAAGGTAGCAAGATGTGCCCAATAATAACATGCCCACAATGTAGGAAGGTAGCTTGTAAGTGAAAGGATGTCACACATTTATCTGTCCATGTCATATAAAACCTATTGTCCTATATTTCACTCATGTAGATTTTGAAATATATGTGCATAGGAAAAACTAGATATAAAATGTATTATTTGTGATAAAACATAAATTAATCATGTAAACTAACAATACATGTCATGTACAAGGAATGGTTTTTTATTATTTTTTGATATTTTATTTTAGTTTAATTTTTCTATGTTTTTTAGAATGATATGTAATTATAACCAATGATACCTTCAATATATATCCATAAATTATTCTTAGGTCTATGAATATGCAATTTATATGCCATGGGAGAGGATCAACACACACACACACACACACACACACACACACACACACACACACACACACACACACACACACACACACACACACACACACACACACACACACACACACACACACACACACACACACACACACACACACACACACACACACACACACACACACACACACACACAAATGTCATAATTAAAACATTGATCATGTGCTATATATCCATCATCGCTATCATGATGAACATCTATATTTTTATTAATTATAGTAGTCATAATAACTTTTGAATTATGTTGTATATATAAATTGTGTTTTTATTCATTAAGGAACCATATATGGATTAAACAGGATAAATTGTGCCCCAACTTCACTAATGAGTATAGAACCATCACATAACTCAATATTTTGAATATCGATATGTTATTTTATATTATGTCATAAAATAATGTATTTATATTTTGTATGTCTCATGCATTTGTGATAATCGTAATATGCCTTATTATAAAATCCCTTATACTTAGGCTTACTCATCTCAACCTATTTCTTGAGAGGGCGAGTTATGAGGTTTTAATTAAGTATTATTTTAGTAAAGTATGATAAGGCTTTGGTAGGTATGTGAACTATCTTGTTCAAGGAGATGATAAGATAGACTAATTAATATATTTTGAGACTACAATATTTGTGAATATCTCCTCATACTATAGATATATTACTATGATAGTGCCTTGATATTTAAATATTTAAATGTGATATCATAATTCCTATCACTTTTATATGTGATTCCCCATTCTTTTATTGTAAGAACAATATTTTATCCTTTTTGATAGTTTGAATGGTTATCCATTTTATGCAGAGTAGTAGGTAAGATAATAAAATAATTATAAAAAAATCATATTATAATAGATGGTTTATCTTGAGCACTGAAAATATATAATATGATAAATAGTTATGAATTCATGAGAACTATATTATTTATTGAATATTTCATAAATATTGGGTGTGACTCTATGAATATATTGTAATATGTTATGCCTATTTCTTTCTAGTTAAGATAGATTTTAAAAATAGTTGTATTAGTAGAGTGCTTAACATTGGAGTATTTTTTTTGTAAACTTATATTGTAAAAAGTGTTTTTAATATCATCCGTAGGTGTGTTTAGAAGATTATTTTCATTTTTCCAGCTTTGTTTTTATTACTGATTTTGAATCATCATGGTATTCAACTAGATAAATAGATTTAAAATTAAGACTAAAAAAAAATCATCTATATTCATTTGAAATTGTTAGCGTAAGTTTTTATTTTTACCTATTATTTAATTAGGGAAATTATATATTTGTGCTACAAGGAGTTTTCCTACGTTCGTGGGATAGGCTAGCTTATGTGGAGATGTGTGTCATAGATGTGTCATAGGTGTCATAAGAATGTCATAAGTAACTCCTTTGACTAGCTATTCCAGGTATGGGAGTTACTTCTCTATTCTTAGCACCCTGTCACCACCTTTCACGAAGGAGTTACAGTCTATTTTTGGGGTGCTTTGACCACATTTTATGGAGGAGTTACTTATGTGCTCTCCTATATGTATTCTTCATGTTGGACATCTTACGTTAATGGAATATTGGCTTTTCTCCAAATTGTCTATGCAATTGTCTCTTATTTGATTTCATTTAATTTAGTATTTTGTGGTATTCACTTGCTTCATCCCATGCAACCACGACTCGTGCATCCTCATTATTCAGACCTTGTTGAATCCTTCGATATGGTATCAGAGCCACCCTAGTAAATGGTTGTCTATTTTTCTATTGCTTTCATTGAAATCTAGAGCTTTGTTAAGGCATTTTTTTTGTGAAATTTGAAAATTTTTGGGAGATATTGCTAGTTCTCCATGCTATTTTTCCTTCCATGGCTTTTTTGGTCTCTCCATATACATGCAAGCCTATGATGGCATCATTTCCCAGATATGTGTGATCCAGATCTGCTCCAGGGCTATTTTCCACCACACTTGGCACTGGAAGTGGTTGTTGAAGGTTCTACATTGGAGGAGGTAAACCTTCATTGGACTAGTTTTTTCTCTATTTCAAATCTAAAGGCATTGAATATGTACTTTCACATCATTTATTTGATAGAGGCGTTGCAATTTTGGAAGCTTGACACTCTCAAAATAAGATCTACCTATTCCCTATCATTATTTCCATCAGCGTGTGGAGATCTACTAAAGGCATTCTATGATCTTGGAATTGGAAAGAGAATCTAAGCCTACAAAACCCTGTGTTCCATTTGCACAACTTGCTCATGTGATTGCTTGCAAGAATTTTTGCCAAAACTGCTTTTTTTTTAAAATGGCACACTTTTTCCTTGTTTGGTGTCCCATGTGGGCCCTTAAATACTGAGTATTGAGTATTTTAGACAATTTTTAAGTTTTGATAATTTGGGGGTTTAAATTTAAACTTGTATTTTTGCCTGTCGAAGATGAAGGGTGAGGCCCAGGTTGGAAGGAGGCTAATTCCCCCTCACAAATACCTCCTTTGGATTCCTTGATCTATGCCGAGTCTAACAAGTGGTTGGAGGGCCACTTTCTCTCTCAAAATAGGCATTTTTTAATGTTTTAGTGCTATTTTTTTGCAAAAACACTAGTTTACAGGAAATTGAATCTTTAATATCTTGCAAATGGTAGCTCAAATTTGGGTGCCATTTTTTGCAAAAGTGTTTGTATTTGAATTATCCATAGTGTAGTCTTGTTATTTGTTAAAAATGCACTAGTTTATAAAGTGCCTAAAATTTGGGTCTCCCAGGATGCATTTTTCGCTGAGTTTGACGTCCTGTTTGCTTAAAAGTCTTGCACTGATTACTCTAAGACACATTCTTGGCTGAACTCAATGTATTTTGAGCATGCACTTGCATATTTTGGGGGGGGGGCTCAACATTTTAGGGGGGTGTGATTGCTTTTCACCACTTGCAATATTTGCTTTCATTCTCCTTTCTACATAATTTCACAACTTGCAATCAACACAACTTCACCTAAATTCAGATTAAAATGGATTTTTTTCAACTCAAACTCCTAACATCCTTCAACTATCATGAATGGAAGGTTAAAATGTCAATCATTCTTAGAAGTAAAGGGTTGTATAGGATCACCATGGGTACTGAAGTACAACCCAACACTGATGCTAAAAAGCTCAAGTGGTACAACCATAGTGATGAAGCCTATGGGTTACTAAGCTTGTGCATGTCTCCAGAACTTATCTTCCATTTAGAAACCTCCAAGACTCTCAAATACATAATGGACACCCTAGAAACCTTATTTGGGAAGCTTGATGAGATGAGATTTCATGAGCTCGAAAACAAAATCATAAGTCTAAGTCCTACCAACTTTGACACCTTACAGGACTTCTTCACTAAGTTTAAGGCCCTTAGATTACAATTGAAAGAATGCAGGATAGAGAAGAAAGATGACCAACTCATCGTTTCTATTCTCTCAAAGTTAGGTCCAAGCTATTCAGTCTTTGTGTCCACTTTCCATGCCACAAAAAGTGCCCTTGGCACTACATGGAAAATGCCTTCTTTAGATTCATTCATTGCTGACTTGACTAGGGAACAAGATAATCTAATTAAAATGGGAACAATGAAGTCTACTAAACCCCAAGCTTTGATAGCTGGAAATGGTAAGGATAAGACTTCAACAAAGGAGAAGAAGAAAAAGAACAAGGACCAAGAGAAGAAGAAAGAAAACAACAATCCTGCCAAAAACAACACTGAGTCTTCCTCCTCCAATGCTAAACCTAAGAAGGATAAGGTTAAGTGTGCCTATTGTAAGAAGACAGGGCATGATGAACACAAATGCATGAAGAAACAAATAGATCACCTAACTCATCTTCTAGAGAAGCACAACATAGGTGTTCCTGAGTCCATCAAGTAGAATTCATCTACCCAAGATTCCAACAAGGAAAAAGGCAAGGGTAAAGATAAAGAAAAGGGCAAGGCCCTTGTAGTAACCATAGCTTCTACAACATCATGGGTCATTGATTTGGGTGCTTCTCACCACATGGGCTCTTCACTAGTTGAGTTTTCATCTTTGGAGCCTTGTAGCATGACTTCAATTAGTTTGGGTGATGACACATTAGTTTTTGTTGTAGGGAGAGGGTTAGTTGAAATGGAAGGATGAACATTCAATAATGTTTTAAGTGTTCCTTCTCTTTCAACCAATCTCCTATCAGTGTACCAAATCACTCACATTGGTCGAGGCATGAGAGTTGTGTTTTTTCCAGATTCAGTGGCTATTAGGGAGTTACATAGTGATACTACAGTGGTATTGGGTAGGGTAGATCACCAAGAAAAGTTATACACCTTATCACATTTTTCACCTGATTCTTCTCTAATAGCATTGCTGACTCATTCAGATGGAGTTAGCAAATTATGTCATGAGCGGTTTGGCCACCTTAACTACCGCTACCTTGAGCAATTTTGCAAACATGACATGGTCATTGGCTTACCTCGTGTCTAATTCTCAAAAGGACTTTTTGAGGGGTGATCCCTTGGGAAGCATCCCAAAGCAAAATTTGACAAAGGCAAAGCTTGGAGGGCTTCACAACCTTTGGAGTTAGTCCACAGTGATGTATCAGGACCCTTTCTCAAACCATCTTTCACAAGGGCCAAGTACATCCTCAATTTCATTGATGATTTCTCTAGGTACACTTGGATATATTTTATCAAACAAAAGTCTGAAGTGTTTGAAAATTTTCTAGACTTCAAGGCTCTTGTTGAGAAATAGAGTGAGAAATCCATCAAGGTTCTTTGAACTGATAATGGAGGGGAGTATGTTAGCAATAGCTTTGAGCAATTTTGCACCACAGAGGGGATTGATTTGTAGTGCACAATCACTTATAGTCCTTCATAGAATGGGGTTGTAGAATGCAAAAATAGGTTCTTGAAAGAGATGGGTAGCTATATGATTCACTCCAAATCCTTAGCACCATAGTACTGGGTTAAAGCCATCAATTGTGCTTGCTACATTTAAAACAGGGTTCCTCACAAAGCTTTAAAAGGGATAACACCCTTTGAAGCTTGGCATAAAAGGAAACCTGATGTTGAGCACCTTAGGGCTTTTAGATCCCCAACCATGGCCCACATACTGAAGAAGAAATGCAAAACTATGGAATGTTAGTCCAAGCCTTACATCTTTGTAGGATATCTAGATGGTGTTAAGGGGTATCGCCTTCTAGATACGACCACTCATGAGTTGTTCATTAAGAGAAGTGTCAACTTTCAAGAGAGTCCTAGAGACTCAACACTTAACACTTCTTCTCTCTCATCAGATCTACTTCTTCATGTTGATTCCTCAGATTTAGATCAGCCATAGCAGGTTCCTGAGCCAGAGACATCTTCTTCTTCTTGAAGTTCAGACAGTGAGGACAATGATGTAGAGTCATCCACCTCTAGTCAGTTAGAGGATGAGGAGTTAGCACCTGACTCACCTACTTCTAGGCCACTTTGGGCCAGATAGACACTTGAGAGTGCTAACACTTGGGCAGGAGATCCCATAGATGACAGACGTACTAGGGGCATTTTTAGAGATATCCACATGCTTTCTTTGCCTCAGTTTTAGATCCACAGACTTTTTGATAGGCATCGGGAGTACCTGAGTGGGATAGTGCTATGGAGGAAGAATATTCTTCCTTAATCAAAAATCACACTTGGGACTTGACTTCACTTCCTAAGGGAAGGAAGATGGTTCGATCTAGGTGGATATATCGGACCAAGTTTGTAGCAGATGGGTCAGTTGATAAGTACAAGGTGCGATTGGTTGCCAAGGGTTTCTCACAGGTGGTAGACATTGACTACTCAGAGACCTTTGCACCCATTGCAAAGATGACTTCTATCTGACTCACCTTGGCTATTACCATAACACATGGTCAGGATGTGCACTAGATGGATGTGAAGAGTGCCTTTCTTCATAGAGACCTAGAGGAGGATATCTACATGGAGTAGCCACCAGGATTTGTTCAGTATTTTTCCTTAGTATACAGACTTAGGAAATCTATCTATGGCCTCAAATAGGCCCCTCATGCATGGTACACCAAGATGGATTCCTTCCTTCTCATTATGGGTTTCACTAGGTGCCATTTTGATCCTAATGTCTACTTTTTGCAGTAGGATGACTCGCTCTTGATTCTGGTTCTTTATATTGATGACCTTTTGATCATCGAGAGTTCTTCATCATCTATTGCAGTGGTGAAGGCATCTCTCCAAGATAGATTTGACATGACAGACTTGGGTTTGTTGCACTACTTCCTTGGCATCGAGATCTCACAGTCAGATTTAAAGATTTCTCTTGCATAGCCTAAGTATGCTCTTGACTTATTAGCTCAGTTTTACATGGCTAATTGTAAGCCATCTCTAACTCCCTTTCTATCAAGAGTCAAGCTTGAGGCTAACTATTCTTCACCATTGGTTGATGCCACTCAGTATCGATAACTTGTTGGTAGTCTCATCTACTTGACTCACACCAAGCCTGACATATCATATGCAGTGGGACTTGTCTCTAGATTTATGCAGGAACCTCATGAGCTACATTGTAAAGTAGCTAAGAGGATCTTGCATTACATACAGGGTTCACATAGATATGAGATTCATTATAGATTTGGCATAGAGGTTAACTTGGTTGGATATATAAATTCAGACTAGGCTGGTGATTCACAGACTCGCAAGTCCACTTCTAGTTACAGTTTCTCTCTAGGTTTTGGTCCTATGAGTTGGTCTAGCAAGAAGTAGAATGCTATTTCTATATCATCCATAGAGGTAGAGTATAAGGGAGCTATTAATGTAGCTACTAAGGCTATTTGGCTTTAGGGGATTCTTTTTGAGTTTGGCATTCCTATCAAGCAGCCCACCATCATTTATTGTGACAACCAGAGTACCAATCAAATTTGTAGGAATCTATTTTAGCACTAGCAGACCAAGCACATAGAGATTCACATGCATTTCATTTGAGATCTTATTCATAGTCAGGTCATTGAATTAATCTTTTGCTAGTCTTCAGAGTAGGTTACAGACATCTTCACCAAACCTTTCACCGAGAGTAAGTTCAATCATCTATGATCTCTTCTTGGGGTGCGGTCCACATCTATAGTAGCATCATCTTCATGGGGGGCCTTTTAGCCTTGTCATTTATTTATGTCTCTCTTTTGGGGGGGAGTTTTCTCCCACAAGTTTTCTCCTTTTCTATATCTTATGGGAGATTGCTTTTGTACATGGGTACCTCATCAGGCCTAGTTACCAGGGCCCATTTTATATTTCCACACTGCCCACCTAAGCTTCACTTATGGGGGGGTGTTAGTGTAGGTTTTTATTTTTCCCTATTATTCAATTAGGGAAATTATATATTTGTACTACATGGAGTTTTCCTACATTTGTGGGATAGGCTAGCTTCTGTGGAGATGTGTGTCATAGATGTGTCATAGGTGTCATAAAAATGTCATAAGTAACTCCTTTGACTAGTTATTTTGGGTATGGAAGTTACTTCTCTATTCTTAGCACCCTGTCACCACCTTTCATGGAGGAGTTACAGTCTATTCTTGGGGTGCTTTGACCACCTTTTATGGAGGAGTTACTTACGTGCTCTCCTATATGTATTCTTCACTTTGGCCATCTTACGTTAATGGAATATTAGCTTTTCTCCAAATTTTCTATGTAATTGTCTCTTGTTTGATTTCATTTACTTTAGCATTTTGTGGTATTCACTTGCTTCATCCTGTGCAACCACGACTCATGCATCCTCGTTATTCAGACCTTGGTGAATCCTCTGATAAAAATTAATTATTATTATAAACACTATTATATTTTAACTTGATATCTTGTCTAGATTCTATGAAATAAATAATAAATGAGAATATCATATCTTTTCTTCTTAGATATCTTTTATGATATGTTGTTTAATCAATGCAATTAGCTCATTATTATTTCTTAATTAACCAATTTCATATGTATGTATCTATTTTAGTAGTATTGTCTATGATATAGGCATTATTATAGAATAAAATGCATTTGATTTTGATTTACATTCATTACTAGTATTTTTTTATGTTTCATTATTTTAATGGTATATTATTTATAAGGCATGTATACAAATGAACTTCATGTATAAACTTCACACATTGATGTGAAATATATTGTATATCCTTCATTGCATGTATTCATTGTCTACCTAATATTATGTTATGTTTATCCCTTTTTATAAATAAGGGTAAGGAAAATAGCTTAATCAAATAAGGAATAAACTATTTTAGAATCAAGTTAATTATGTACTTTATATTCAAAAAATATTATGATACATCGATGAATTATGGAAAAATGATAAACATAAAAAGTGCAATGCTAAAAAATAATTTGATTTTTTAAATAGGAATAATTATTAATAATTATATTATTGAATGATACATAGGAAAATATGGGAAGTTTAGGTGCGAAAAAATTCATGATAATACTTAGTTGTGATTCACAAAATTCTAGAAACAACTCTCTATTAGCTTGGGCGCTACCATTGAAATAGGGAAAGAAATGTCAATGGTTCCATCATAAAACTAATGATTTTATATTGTAAATAATAGAGGCCTTTTTTTATAATTTACACTTTTACCTTTTAGGGTTCACTATGTCCTTAAAGATTATTTGTTTGGATTGTACGTATAGGTTATGGATATCATTATGTAGCTCAAAACCCTGGGTGATCTAATTTATGGCATGCCACTTTGAAAAATAGGGGTTATTGGCTTAAGTTAAGTAAATATAACCCTAAAGATCCCTTTTTTAGTGAGCACTACCTACGTACCCAATAATTTTAAGATGGCTTCAAACAGATGTAGTTCTCCCCCTTATGTGGACTTTTGTGTGAATAATTTTACAATATGGTATATGCGAGTGCATATAATGATATATATTATAAATTTAAAGTCAATTCTCATGGGATAATATTTGATTGATTCAAACTTTTAAGAATATTTCTCCTATGACTGATTTAAAATAGGGAAGAATATGGAAGTAGAACATAGTTGTGTGAATGATTAAGTGAACTTGATAGGTACTTGCTTGGTAATTTATAGATGTATATAATGAGTGGGATTTGATTTGTATTTATAACACACCTTTTTAAATTATATCATGGGAGGAATAATTAATAAAAATAAGTTGGCCCATACATATTTAAAAATTTAATTTTTTGTAAAGTACAAATACTAGCATTAGATCTCAAACACTAGTGTCAATGTTAGTGTCTTAGTTTGGATGCCAGTGTCCTAGAGGATACATAATTTATAAAGATATAAAATTTATAGTGTAAGATATATCTCAATTTTTAAGCATACTATGGGCTACAAGTGATCTGGGTAACCAAAATGTTAGGTTTAGACTATAAGATATGAATTTAGGCCTAGTGAAATGTGAAGGCAAGATTTATGGTAGCTAAAAGGTCCTAAACTAAATGATTGATAAATAAATGATATTTTCAAGGTGTAAAATACTAGTTTATTATGTAAAATCCATATTTAACATATACATTTTACAACTCTTCCATCTAGTAATGCACAATGATGAAATTACTAGGTTAAAAGAAAATAAATGCTTACCTTAGTGTGTATAGCAAACCTTATTTTGACTTGAGCCCTATTTGAATTTGATGTTTCCATATTACCTAAAACTAAGAACATGTTATAATGTAATTAGTGTTTATAATATGAAAATTTATTGATTTAAATACTTAAAAAAAAAGAAATCAAGTAAGGAGAACACATGTGTGTCGATGCCACCATATTTCCCCTTAGTAGTTTTCTTTGGTAATGATGCTTCATTTGTAAAGACTTGGAGAAAGGTTCACAACTAAACCTTGGGTATGTGAAGAGGGTAATTGGATGATGATCATACCATCAATCAAATGCAATATTGATTTACACTAGGGCCATTAAGATCACTACATCACACAACTCAAGCGTATACATTATTTAGCCAATCTTTCTTGGGTCAAATGGCTTAAACATATCAACGTACAAAAGGGGAGTAATGAAAAGGCAATTTAGGTCACTAAATATCAATAAAAATACTTAAGGAATCAAATAATACAAATAGATAAAATCTCAAATGGTGCATCTTGGTAAGGTCGATGCATAAATGTGTATATAATATTAATATGAATTTGTGATTTGGTTAATTCGAATGGAATATACACCTTTAATGTGTCTCAAAATGAAGTACATCTCTAAGTATAACCTATGATCTATAAAATGTATATAACATATGTCACAAATCTAAAAAATGTTGTCCTAAATATATGAAAATTGGTGCCAAATGTATAAGATTCTAACCTAAGTGTATATATGTATCATTTAAATTACATTAAATTATGTCAAAATTTTCAACTATGTGTATGTAGACTCGTGTCTCTATGGCAAGCTACATGGATATCCCCTCCTTTTGAGGTGAGGGGAATGATATTTGATATAAACCTTATCTCAAAAGCATAAGACAACCATGTTATATTTTTATTAATCATGTAATGAATAATAATATAATGGAATCATGATTAAGTAAATGTATCAATGGATCTCACAATATCCAAACATAACAATCCCTAAGATGGGTGATATGTGTCATGTAAATGTCTAGGAGTAACAATAAAAATCTCAAAAAATAATCATTTACACAAACAAGAACATTTAATGTCACTCAAAAAGTTCTATGGAAAATGTAAACATGGGGATGTTTAAATGCCACACACTTAAGGGAGAGGACATGTTCAAATGTCCACACACCAAAGAAATAAATGTTAGTGGCACTAAGGTAAAAAATAAATAAACTTGTTAAAATGTTCCATAGTACAAATAATAAAGTATATTTAAGTAATATTAAATAATATGAATAAGTGAAGTATGAGTAATTAACATAATCTTATCATACTAGTCCTTGCATACATAGCATAACATATCTATCACATTGTGTAAGACATAAGCATGAGTATAGACATGTAAAAACATTAGAATATAAGCTCAACATGATAATGCAAAGCAATTATAATATTATATAAACTATATAAATGGTGATAAATAGATGTATTTTCCCACAATGTCTTGTGTCGTGTGGATTGAGTAAAGGTCCAACATCTATATGTGTATGTGTCATGGATATAGTGTATTATTTTATCAAACTAAAGTACCTATGAAACATGTGTGTATAGAAAATAAATGATATGATATCTACATAAAGTAAACAACATATTACAAACCTAGTAAACATGTGAATGATAAATATTTTTGTATTTATGATTTATTTGAATGTATTTGTATTTTCTTGATATTGTTTATTTTTGATTTTTTGTAAGAGTTTAATGATTGGTGATAATCAGATCAATTATATTTTTTAGGATCTAATCTATTGGGGTCATATAGATACATAACATAATTATATTATCCATATATTATTTGATTTGTATCACCATTATGTGGTATATTAATTAAGCTTGAACTATGCAAAAATATAATGCCTTGTTGATTATGATTGATTGTGGAGTGCATTTGGTATAACCATAATATTCCCAATGTAAAAGGGTTTTGATATAAATAAATGATGCCAACTTTTGCAATGATAACCTTAGGTCCAAAATAATTTTGTAATATGATGTATCCCATAAAGTTTTTCCAATCACTATTATAATGTAAGCCAATGATAGTATAACCCATTTGAGACAACATGCTTATATTATAATGTCTCTCTAGTTGTTCATAGTAAATATGATTATGAAAAAAGTAATAACCATATATGAATATTGTAATTTTTAAATCATTTAGTCAAGGAAAATTTTTAATTGCTAGATTTATAAGTGATTCTTGTCAAATTTTTGTAGTAGCAAGGATTTATAGATTTTTTATTATGCTAATAATAACCTCAGGTTTGTATTTTTAGATTTGTTCTTACAATATCATACAAATTTTTATATAATGTAATATGATTTAATGATAGGCATAAAATGGTTTTTCTCATTTATGTAGAAGACATGTTATTGTTCAATGTCACATAGTGGGTAATGTGAAACAACCCCCCCAAAAAATTTGGAATCATATATCAGAGTACACTTTGGACACATGTTAGGCACACTTAAAGGACTTGATAACATAATGAAAATGTTTGATGAACTATATTCATATGTGATTTGAAATAAAGGAGTGGAACTAAGGCAATTCAATAGAGGTAAACAAAAACAAAAGGCACTATGGGGAAGCTAGTTGTTGTTTAAAAGGATTATGGAATTTGGGGCATATCAATGTATGCATACTCTAATAAGTTATGAGCACCATAAGTGGTAGTTGTACTTCCTCATATGACTATTTCTACGTCCTTAATCCTAGGTAAATACCTCACTCTCCTCTTTGGGTTCCATTCCTACTCAAGGTTGGTTAAGTTAAATGATTGGTTTAACTAAGAAGGATGGTTTTTCTATTCTTAAATTATCATTTACGTTATTCATGTGTTAAAATCAAGATACATGTTATATAAATTAGACAAGTACTTAAAATCATAAAAAATATTAATTCACACTTGTTGATTAGAATTCATTTATGAAAATAATTATGTGAAAGAATAAGAGAAACATATTAAGTATGAGATTCCTTAGTGCTACCATCTGGGTTACAACACCCTTCAATGATTAAGGTCATTGCACTATTCATATATCTTTTTATATAAAACATGGTTATTCATAGTAGTTTAATACATATTTATAATTAATATTTCCATTCCATGATATATGTAGCTATTTAAATTGGCATATCCAATGCTATAAAAGATTTAAAGGCATACAAGAAAATAAATCTAACGTTTCTATATAAAAGGAACATCTTGTGCAAAAAGTAATAATTAGTTCAAATAATTATCTATTAAAGAAATAAATCTTTTTAATTCATAAGTTAATGATTTAAATATATAATTATGTTACTAATCCATTGCATTTCAACTAGGCAAACCAAACTTAGCAAGCATATAAAGGAAAAATTTGTGTAATATAATAAATGAAGTGCATTCATGTTTTAAGATGAGTGAAACCCAAATAAAAGTTTCTAGTTAATAAAATATTATAAAAATTTATTGTGGAATCTGAGGCAACCAACCATCAAGTTTGGCTCATGGGAAGGAAGCTAAAGAAATAACATAATTATGAATTTTTCATGGATTGAGATGATATGGGTTGATGCCTAAAAGTGTATCAAAGGTGGTTCTGAGTGTTTAAGAAACACTACTCATTTCTGGATTCAAAGAATCTAATGCATGATTTATAAGTTTTGAAATTCTTGATATTTTTGGTGTAATAATTACAGAACATGTGAAATGTTTCATAGAATTTATAATGTTTTTTTATTGGGAGTAACCATGGCCTAATATCTAACTTGTAAAAATGAAATTAATCAAGACAAATTGAAGTGAATTATGCTCAAAGGACTAAGTCTAAAACCTAAGACAATATGAGTATTTATAATGAAAACTAATGAAAGGTGAATTGACTAAAAAATAATTAGAAAGAAGGATATCACAGAGAAGAAATGTATCGGTGATCTTTATAATAGACATTAAAAAAAAGTTAAAATATCATCCAAATATGCACTTAAAACCAATGTATAACATGAAATAGAATAATCTCAAATCCTACCACACATCAGGAAAACATCTAGGGATGTGAAAATAATAGAAATAAGAACCATATTCACTTTAAATATTTACCCCTGTAAGTAAATAACATTATCACATCTAAAAGAAGGGAAAAGTAAATGAAATGAACCTAAGAACTTTAAATCAATCTAGCATTAGAATAAATTGAAAGATCTACATTTAAAATTGGGCATCCATAATTCATAAGAACCATTAAAATTTGAAATTTAAACCAGACGAGTGAGAGAGAAATCATAGTAGCAATTCACACAAACAAATGAGATAACCTTTTCAGAATTACCTTATTGTATTAATTGATCCAAAATTATCACAAAGTTTTCTTTCTAAAAACTCCCTCTCCTTTTATAATTGATATTACCTCTTATATAGAAAACTAAGGAGGTATGTCAGTCAGTCTTGTCAAATGATATTTGTATAAGTGTTAAGGACAAATGTTTTTCTCAAACCTTCTAGACTATGACATTTCCAAAATGGACTGACCAATACACAATATGATTTAAAAAAATTTGCATGATTTTATAAAAGAATATTCCCTTTTCAAAATAAACATGTTTAGTTACAAAATAATATGCTTTAATCAACAAATTTAACTTTGAGATCCTTTTGGTACTGTAGTCCCCTATTTCTACTATAGCATTTTTATTACTTTATCATGTTGATCATCAATAAGATTTAGGTTTAAGATAGGTTCCATGAAAAACTCATATTATTGATCTGCCAAGTTTCTGAGATATTCATCAACCCTTTCTAATGCTTCCAGGATGCTCTTAACCTCTACAATCTTCTATTTTATAGTAATAGATCACGTTGATAATCTTCATATTCTCAGATTTATCTTTCTTTGGGTCTTATTTTTTACTTCATGCATGACTTGGCTAGATCTATTCTTGAACTCATCATCAGTTATTATACTAATTGGGATGAGTGTAGTGGGATCCTTGATTATGCTCCCCAATATATAGTCCATATTGATTTGTAACTTCTTTCTATTCTTAAAAATATCTTATAAGATCTTAGAGCATTTGCTTAAGGCTTTCATCTTGTATACCAATACTACCATGGTCATATTAAAATGAACCAAGCTGACTATTTTAAAACTAGGGATTTGATCTTCTATCAAAATATTGATCAAATCCTTTACTTTATTATTTTATCTTTTCCATTGGAGGATTTGGTTCATGGTCATAGTAATCCACTGGCTCACCACACCCTACCTGGTCCTTATTGATTTTAAATAACTAAACATATTATGCAAATCAGCTTCAAACATATTGATCATAGCTTCTAGGATAGATAAGATAGACTACACCTACAAGTTATTCCTTTGTTATTTCAATACCTTGATGGTAGCCTTCATGTATTTTATCTATGATTTGTCTAGCTCTAAGACATCCTCTTCAAAAATTGGATCTTCTCCAGGTTTTTATGTTCCTACTTGAGACAAACTAGTTAAAGGTTCTAGTTTTTGGTATGTTATTTCTTCACCATCTATCATGATTTTTTTCTCTATCACCCTCATCAAGCTAGCATTCTTTGGGTCAAACTTGACTCTAATTAAATATTGAGTCACTTGAAGAGTAGGGATATCTACTTGTGCTTTAATTGATTGAATTGGAGTAGTCAATATTCTCTCCTCATCCTCTTATAAATCCAGAATCAATGGCTTCATTTCTTTTTATAAGGGGAAGTTGTATCTGCCACCATGGCCCAAGGATGATACATAGTAGGCACTTAATATAATCTAGGTTTTTAGATGAACCACTCTAGAATAATTAGACCATAAATGATGTTTTATTAATTAAATAGATTTACTTCACTCAAAGGGGGAGTGAAAGTCACTTTGGGTCTCTTAGCTATTAGAACAATGGACATATCAACCTTCCTCTTGGGATGTCAACAAAAACTAAGTCCAATACTTCCTTACCTTTCACTTATTTGGTTTCTTAAACCTGGTCTTCTTCTTCATCTGATTCATAAGTTTTGGATAACATTTTCAATGTATCCTCCATAGACTTATTGGGGTCTAAGGATATAAATGTGATCCTTCTTCCTATACCTAATGTGAAGAGGAATCAATTTCATCTAGTCTTTTCTTCTCATGCCTATGTTTTATATAGACATCAGGTTTTGAATGTACTTGTGGTTGAGCTAATGGAGGTATAATAGGTGTATTACTCAGAAAATGGTATTATTTGGGACATGGCTGCCATCTATCATCAACCTTTTGATTCCTCTCAATTATAGATTCAGGTCTAATTTTGTGATCCTTCAACCTTATAGTGACCTTAGAGTATGAATATGCTTTGGTATAAATAGGGTAAAAAGTACTAGGCTAATGATCACAAGGAACATTTATCGTTCCCTTGGTCTTTAAATGTTCTTTAACCATTAGACAAGGGTGTCATTGTCTAGGCTCATCCAAACATAGATTTAAGGATGTTATATAATTGGATAATACATCAATGTTATCCCACTTATTGAAGATGGTCTTACAAATTATTATTGGGAGGCTATGGAGCAATCCCTTTCTTTTAGTCTTGTAGAGACCATTTATGATATGGAATAGCTGACATGCAACTTATTTCTTAGCTAGATTTTTAGGGATATGAATAGGTAGACTAAGAAGAGAAATTTGTGTTCCCTAAACCTTTATAATAGTATAGTCTAGATATATCCATATATCCCTTATTTTTTCAATAGACTTTTTGATCAATAGGCTGACCCTCACCATTGGAATCCTAGTTATAGCCTCACTTAGGGCTAGATAAACAAAATCACAAATGATTTGAATATGGTCTCTATTGTGCAACTTTGAATAATAATATGAAATGGTTTGGGTTCTAATGGGTGACCATTCCCTCTAGTTTGGGATCTTGATTGTTGCACAAAGAGCATGTAAGAAGTATGACATCATGAAAAATTAGGTTTTCTTCTTGTTTTTTATTATAAAACTCTAATTACACTATGACATGATTATTATTTCACCTAGAGGGGGAAAATTTGCCTTTTCAACCATAAAATATACTATGGTTACCCATACTAGATCAACATAGGTTGTGGCTGCATTTCCATAAAATTTGTTTAACATTGTCGTAATCATCCTTACTCCTAGTTTGAACTAAATAATGGGAATGTTATTACTAAAGTTTTAAAAGACCTGGTTCCAAGAGTATAACCCCATGGCTAAGGTGTCCTTCAAATCATGTTCTTTAGCCCAAGTATTGATTGAGGTTAGGTCAATTTGGGGCGGGGGAAGTTTGTAATAGCATTCAAATGTCATAGTAGAAATATATAAAACTTTTATATGATTGTACTCATTGATTAACATTCCTTTATTAATTTTACCATATTTTAAAAAAGGATAAATAACATATATATAATGGAGTACCTCATGTTTCTCTACTATATAATTAAGGCCCATCATCTATATTACAACTATATCATCATATAGTCTCTTGGTTGAGAGATTTTTTTCCTTTTCCTGGGTAATGGTTGGTCGATTTTCAATGGTCTAGAACAAATTTGACTAGTTATTATCTTGTTCAAAGCATTGGAAATGAATTATGTGTCCCTAAAACTTATGCCTCAATATCTATGGTCAAATAAAGCTCGATGTCTTCCTTTGAAACACCCTTTTGATCTACTATTGTTATGAGTTTTATCAAATTGCTCATTGGTGGACTAAAATTTAGTTTTGGGTTGAATTATCTTTGCATAGGTGATAATTCAATTCTCTTTGGATTGATTACAATGAAAATAAGGTGAAATTAGGGCTTTCATGTGTCAGCACTATTTTGAAGTTTAAATAAGTTTGCACATATCTTTAATGGTAGTATTAGAGTTTAAATTTTGAGCTTCATGACTTAGATTACATTTAGATATCATATTTATACCTTTATATTTATAGGTCCATGAGATATTTCAACCTGACATGTATGTTGATGTGGCACAACCATGTTAGTATATTTATTTATTTATTGTCAACATGTCATTAGGTCTAAGCCCATTGAAAATTCGTCGTTGTCTTGTACCATTGGATCTTGGTTTCATAAATCAATACGCAATATCAATCTCAATCCTTTGGGTTTTATCCTTTACTCTACATACTATTGATTTCTTGACATAATCTCCATGATGGTCATACTTGTCACTTTCTTTCTCTTCCCAGGGCTTCTTTGAATTTTTGACATAATTCTCACTATTGATTAGAATGTATATGCTTATCCACATACTATCAATATTTGAGATAGAAAAAGAGATTTAACTGTGAGCCGTGGTTATGACACTTATCATCTATGTACTTGATCACAAGGCTTTTTGACCTTTTGACCTTACCTCTCACTATTATATCTTATTTTCTTGATCAAATATGCTCCATCAATCTCAGTGCTTGACTTTTTGACTTTTTTATGAGTCCATACGAGTGTTAATGTTTTTATTCTTAGGTTTGCTCATTTCTTGCAAATAAAATAAAATAATTAAGGCTCAAGGAACATACATAACATAGGATAAAGTATTTAACCTAAGGTTTTGGTTACATTAATAAATATGATTAAGAACCTTAGGATAAGATTTTATACTAAGAATGAAATATAATAAAAGGGGCCTTGCATTTAATTAGTCCATACGAATAATAAAAATAACTAAGCAGTCTCAGGACATAAAGGACTTAGGATAAAAATTTTAGGCTAAGGTTTTGGTCATGTTAATAAACATGATCAAAACCTTAAGATAAAATATAAACTAACTCTTAAGCAAATATCAAGTATTCCCATGTAATTTTTGAATAAAATGAACCCATGTAAATTTGAATTCAACTCAAAATAACTTAAGCTAATATAATTAGGTTAAGTTTTTTTAATGATTATAATATGAATTCAACTAATTAATTAAAAGACCATGGTTCAATTAATGGGGTCAAATTAACATTAAGGTTTAAAACCATGGATAGTGTTCACACACTTGAGACTCTATTAAACCTACATCTTGAAACCACATGAAGTAAACATTAGCAACATTAGACAAAATAAGACAAGGATGAAATAAATACATGTTAGTTAAGCTAAATGAGAACTAGGTGTGGATAATATTCTAATAAAGAACTTTGATCGAGTGGTATTTTTAATTCAAAGTATAAATTTGCTAAATTTAAAACAAGGGTCCCCTTTTTTCAAAAATGGGAGTATGGTAACCTCGACAAATGGTGACTTCTAGGGGAACATAGAAATATGTTAGAATTCAAATATTGTGGTCTATACTAATAACTAGGCTACTTATTCCACCTGTTTAAGTATAATTTTTAAGATCAAACCATAATTAAAACAAGACTTACACATGCAAAATTAGGATCAAACATCAAAACTCAGTCATGTTGTGTGTGTGCTTTGATTCAACTTACTGATTGCATGGGATTTAGAGAAAAAAATTCATATTTCATGAGTTTAATCACTAACATTTGACTTATAACATTTTAAATATCCATTAACAATCATGGTTTTTAGAAAGGGTAAGGCTTGGCCATTGATCTACCACTAGCTAGGCATCCATAGCCCTAATTGAGATACCTTTAGCTCCACTCTAGGATTTATTCCACTATTAGCCAGACATCCATAGCCCCAATGGAGGTTACATGAATCACATTTTCTCAAAAATATTTTAGATTTTTAATAAATCTTTTATATTTGTATTTTTTAGATATTTTTGCTCTTTATCAAAGGTTAGGAACCAGATTAGATAGGTTTTAGGGTTTGGTCAAATGTTTGATCTTTAGACAATCATCCTTGGTTGTCAAATTTATCCCAAGTTATGAATATTCTTTAAGTGAAAATATGACTTTGCCTTAATAATTAGAACTTTCATCCTACATATGTAATCCTACTTAGAATCATACTAAGATCAAAATAAGGTTTGAGATTTTAGGGAACAATTAATCTAGATACTAGACCTTATCAATTTCTTAAAACTATAGTATTAAGCTCAAAATTATAGGATCCATGATCAATAGTTTGGAGAAGTCATACTTACATCCCTGATTTGTGAAGTTCCTTTCGAGGAACTAGATAAATCTTGAGCTGAGGAATATCTTAAAACACTTATTGAAATCAAGGAATAATTTAGAGTAGAGAAACAAACAAGAATAAAAATAAATAGAAAGAAAAATAAATAGCAAGCAAATAAATATTTGCAAACACTATGTAAAAATAAGGAACAAGAAGGAAAGTAATTAATCTAAGCCTACCTATATTAACCCTAACTAATCTTACAAATTACTCCATGTACACTTGATGATGGGTATTAGAGAAGTAGTGCTTGAGATATTTCCCATTTTTTGGCAAAGTAAACTCTTATCACTATAAGTCCTTGAGCTTGAAGGTGTATTTTCCTAGTATCTTAGTAATCTGATACAGACTAATCCACAAGGTAGTGAATTTTCCATGCTTCCCTTTAGGTTCAAATGATTTATCCTAAGGAGGAACTAAGTATCCTTACTTGAACACATTAATTTTGGAATGTTTTTCAAACCATCTCTTAATTGTGGTTTGATGTCTATTGAAATTGGCAAAATATTCTTCTCTTGCATCCTCTATTTGAATAGTGTCAAGTAACTTTGAATTTTGTTATTTGACTTAGATAACCCAATAATTTGAGGGTAATGGTTTGATGAAAACTTGAGAAAAATGTTGTTGTCATATGCCCACTCAATCATCTCAATGGATATCAAAGCATGTCCATTCTAAAAAACTAGAGATACTTGTGTTACAGATCTACTACATATAGTTTCCTCTAATAAATTTATCACATCTTCTATCTTGCATTACTTGGGTGCCACTAATTTTATCCATCTGGTATAGTAATTAGTAATAATGAGCAAATAATTATGTCCTTCTAAAGAATTAGGGTTGATGACCCCCAAAAAATCTAATCCCCATTGAACAAAAGGTTTATCAATCATCATTGGCTTCAATGGCATGGTTGTTTTGGGTTCTTTAGTGTTGAATATTTGGCACTAATGACACTCTCTCACATGTTTATAATAATATTTTAATATTTTGGGATAATAATAACTAAACCTACGGATATTATGTGATGTTGTATTTCTAGATAGGTGTCTACTTCCAAGATTTTCAAGGAAATTATTCATGATATTTGATGCTTCCTCTTTAGAAAGACATCTCTGGTATATTCATTCATAATTCTTCCTAAAAGGTACTCCATCTTTGATAAGGAAATTTGTTGCCTTGATCTTTAGAGCTCTAATTTAATCTCTAGTCATCCCTATAGGACAAGAGCCATTAATTAGTAGATGAATAATTAAATCATACCAATCATTGGGTTGAAAACTTTATTGAACCAAACCACTTGTATGACACGTAACTTAAGATTAGTATTGGTAATTAACTGAGTTAGTCCTTGATACCTTAAAAATTTTGTAGTCTTAATTTATAGATAATATTCTTGAATTACAAACATCCATTTACCTCTTCTTTCACCTAATTCATATTGACTAAGCATAAGCTTAGTGGTAGGATCTGGAATTAATGCATGCACCTTATTTCTAAGAATATAATACCTAAATTTCTTTACTACCTTGAAAAAACCACATGTTTGCTTGTCAATTAGAGAATAGTTTAACTCAACATTTTTAAAATTGGTAATCATAAGAGCAATAGTATGATCACATATATCTATCTTCTAAGTTAGGAAAACAACTATTATATGATCAAAAGTAAGGGAATAAAGATAAAATTCTTTTGAAAAATTAGGGCTTATCAACACTGATGTGTGCACTATTTTTTATTTTATGTCCTTGAAGGCTTTTCTAGTTTATTTATTATATGTGATCTTGGCATATTTCTTCAACATGTCCTTTAATGGTCTTACTATTTTTGTAAAACCATAAATAAACTTTCTCACAAATTTTATCTTCCCAAATAAAAATTTCAAATCTTTTATGCTATTAGGGGGTTTTATCTTTGATAAAGCATATACTCTATTAGGGTCTATAGAAATCCCTTATTTAATTATAACATGTCCTAATAATTTTCCTTTAGTAACACAAAAATGCTTTTCTTGGGATTCAGAGAAATTACATATCTTCTACACCTTTCAAATACTTGTTGCATGTGCATGATATGGTCTTCCCTATTTTTAGAGAACATAATCAAGTCATCCATGTAAATGATAATACACTTACCTATTAGCCCATGAAAATCATGCTCTACAGATCTTTGGAAAGTTTCACTGGTAATTATTAGCCCAAATATCATCTTTTTGTAGGCAAAAGTGCCCCACTTAGTTGTGAATGTAGTCTTTAATTTGTCTTGCTTACTCACAAGCACTTGGTTATAACCTAAAAAAACATAAATAAATTACATCATTGTAGAAACACTAATAATTTGAATAACTTGGTCAAATGAAGGTAAAAAATAATTATCTTTTTGAGATGCTCTATTCAAATTTCTATAGTCCACATACAATCTAATTTCCCCATTCTTCTTTCTAACTGGTATTAAGTTAGCTACTTAAGTGCAGTGTCTAATGGGAAAAAATATCTTTGCATCTACTAATTTCTTGACCTTTTTATATATCAGGTGTTCCAACACAAGGCTAACTAGTGTTTGATTTTTCTTAAAATTCTTGTAGACTTATTTTAGTGGTATGGTATGGGTTATTACTATAGGATCAAATATATTTAAGCCCTCATAAGACCATGCTATAAAATCTCTGTACTTGGCTAGCAACTCTTTAGCTTTTCTCAACTCTTCATTAGTGTAGGTTATACTAATATTAACCAGCTGGGGTTGACCTTGATTTCCTAAGTCAACTGCATTGTAATCTTTCCCATTCACCTTGGGAACTTTGATAATTTTAGCTATTTTATCTATATCAAGTAATCTTTCTAAGGCAATTATTCCTTTGGTAATTTTGTTATCACTGAATTGCATAATTATGTCATCAATGTTATCTTTTTCAAGAGCATTTTCATTGACCTTATCATTGATGTGGGACTCAAATACTCCTAAATAGTTCATGAAGTCTAGAATTTGTTGGTCATCACTAAATAATTGAAAATGGTTGTTGGTATTATCATGGACTGAGGGACATGGGACTAACCAAATAATATGTTTTCCTAGATTAGTGCCTTGATTACATATGATATTGGCTATAGTTGAGGCTATCTTATCAGCAAGTTTATTTTCTTCTCTAGGGGTTGAGATAATATTGAAAGCATCAAAGTACTCTATCAAGTCCCATAGTATAAACTTATATTTCTTAAGGTAAGATAATTATCACTGGTATTTGCTTCTAAATTGAGTAACCACTAGTTTTGAGTCACCATACACCAATAGTTCTTTGACCTTATGCTTGATGTAAAATTGTAGTATTAATATTAGAGCCTCATACTCTACCAAGTTATTTGTTCATGAAAACTAAAGTTTGTATGAAGTATTAAATTCTTTCCCAATGGGACTGATCAAAACAATTCCTACTCTAGATCTAGACTTATATCTATCACCATCAAAATATAATTTCCTTATTCTAGATATAGCATGAGTATTTTTAGAGTCACATACCTTAGAGGTGTCAATATTGTAAAATCCTAACATAGAATTAGCCATGTTGACCCTTTAATTCATAACATCATACTTGGTAATGATATGTTTCATCTTGGGCTCTCTTTCAATTTGAATATGATTTGGAACTCCCTTCCATGGAATCCACATATGGGAACAATTAGTGGACATGTAATTGTCTAGATACTTGGTCCAATCTCTACTGAGTAGCATCCCATAAGCATCAAGAATATACATCGCTTTGATGTCTATAAACTATTATATCCTTGGATCAATTGTAAGCTGCATATGAACATTCAATAATTCTCCAATTACTTTAACCATTAATTTATCTAGTTGAGTAATAAACTTATCAAACTTTATTGGAGTTAAACACATTTGCTCATAAATACATTTAGGCATGATGTTAGCAGAAGCATCTAAATCTAGAAAATAGCTATATAAATTTTTACCAAAAATTTTGACTGTTAACAAGAACGGTGGAACATATGCTTTATTATTGTAGATAGAAACATTAGCATTTTCAACCTTGGGTGACTTACCAAGTTTTTTGGATAGAGATTCAAGTAACAAGTCTCTCTACTCAATGATTTGAGTCAATTCATGTAATATGATGTTAGCCTTAATATTCTTCATATCCTCAACTATATTGTATCCATCCCTAATAGAAACATTAGATGAATCAACATTGTGCTTAGAAGCACTTCCCTTCTGAGGATCTAGATTGTTATTAGTTGTAGGATCAAGAGGAGTGTCAAAGTTATTTGGTGGAATTGAAGTGGTAAAAGGTTACTTTGATTCCCTATTCCTTAGGTGATAGGTCTTCTTCAAATACTGTTGAAAGGAATGAACCTCCTCATGAGTATCCTCAAGCTCATTTTCCTCTTGGAAAGGGAAATCAAATGTCTATACCATCAAGGTTATATCAGTAGACTTTGATGACCTCAAAGATCTAGATGTACCTAAAAAATTATCTCTATTAGGAACACCTTCATATGTATTCGGTTCATCTTGAAACAAATCAAAAGCATTACAAAATTTTTTATAATCAAACTCACCATGTTTAGAAGTATTTTGACCCCTACAATATTCAGTTAGAGAAACATCATAAATATTAATCGTAGGATAATTCTTGCTTGATAATGACTCATTATTATTATCATTTCTATTATTACCATTATGAAACTAGTTTTTAGGTCTATTGAAACTCTAATAAGATTAACTTATATTGGAATTTTTCCCAGTATTGCCTACTTGATTTTGTAATTGAAGGAAGCCAGTGCTCAATTTTTTGACCCATATTAAGTATGGATTCATTCTCATTCTTTGGTGCCTCTTAGTTATGAATTTGAGTATTATCACTAGTTGTTGTTAATACCAAAGTTCTATGTTCTTGGGGATGAAATCCACTTGTAATACTGTTTAAGAATCCTATGTTTTGTCCATGATAGGCATGAGTCAATGGAAATTAGTTCAAGACTAGTTTTTGATGCAAAGAAGGTACATTCTAATCGGCATTAGGAATGACATTCAGTGTAGGTAAATTAGTATTGATATTGGGAATGGTATACACAAGTTGACCTTGAGGTTGCATTTTGTTGGGTGAATATTTTTTCAATCAGCTAACTAATAGGAAAAATAGGTCTTTTTAACGATAGCATAGGGAAATTGGTCATCTAGATGTGCAAGTTTACTACATCAAAATGGGGCAAAGCTCTCCTCTCATCAAGGGGAGGTTCCTTGTAAATATGCAAGAGCTATATACTATATATTTAAGTAGAAAATAACACTCAAGGGTAGGATAAACCATTCATCTCTCTATTTTCAAAGATGATGTTCACAAATCAAATTAGAAATCTTGATGAAATTATAAAAGACACTCCTCTTCTTTCAGAAGTGATGTTTAGCAGACAAAAGGAAACTTTTTGGTAGTGACAAGTAACTTTAACAGGGTGCAGTAACACAACAGGATGAAATGTAGCACAAAGTCTCCACCTCAACTGTGAAAGAGTGAAATACAAGGGAAAATGAGGTCACAAAGTCATCCCAAGGTCCTTTACACAGAAATAGAATATGAAGGATAATGAGGGCACAAATTTGTCCCAAGATCCTTTACACAGGAATAGAAAGAAAACACACTAAAGGCAATTGTGGGGGCACAAAATCTCTCCACAGCTAACTTCAGGACACCTTCCTGATTACTTTCACTAATTCTACTTATTTAATTAAATGGACAAAAAACATATTAAGGAAATAGACATAAGAACAATTTCCTTAACAACCAAGCTATTCCAGCACAAAGTCTAAAAAGTCACTTGTTTTGTTATTCAAATAACTAAATATTATCAACAATCTGAGCTCAAAGTCTCAGTAATGCTTTTCAATTTGGGCAAAGTTTTGTTTCTGATAACCGAGAGAGATATCCAAAACAATAAGAGAGAGTCCAATATATAGTACTCCAAGAAAGAATTGGGTGCTTTGTTTAACAAAAATGTGTTATGATGCATTTAATGCCTTTAATGTATTTTAAATTCTATCCATGGGTTATGTTGGAATCAAGCATCAGTATTTAATACAGGTTGCCTGATGTGTTTCTTGATGTGCACATAGCTATTTTCTTTACTCAATGTAGAAAAATGGGTCACGCCATTGAATGTTTGCGCTCTTCCAATGTCCACATAGTGGGCTACTTTACCTTCTAGAAACATATCCTATGCATGGATATTTATGATCTTTCTCCATCATTCCCCCTTTCCTTGTTGTATTTTGTCCTTATCTATGCGATCTGAGCTCTCAGGCTATCTCTTTAGCTGGTCATTGAATTTGTTCACAGGATATGTGTTATTTTTAAAAATTAATGCATATTTCATTATCTTAAATTTGACATCTACAGGGATGTCAATGGTTCAATCACTTCCCTAGTTCAATCACTTTCTTCATCTTTGATTAAACCATCCCTTTTTCCGATGCTTTCTTTAATCTTTAAACCAATGTTTTCTGCCCTCTACAAGGATACTTGTTCTTGGTTCACTACCCTCCACAACAGAACTTGTTCTTTCAGCTTTGGGACAGTCCTTTGAACCATCCATGTTGAACCTTTAAACCATTAAACTATTGAACCATTTTGGTTCAAGGTTCAACAGTTCAATGGTTCAATCATTTTATTGCTCTTTGTCTAGAGCTTCCTTTGAACCATTAACCCTATGAACCTTCGAACCTTTGAATCATTGAACCATTTTGGTTCAAGGTTCAATCAGCTCAATGGTTCATATTTTGAGCTTTGAGAAAAGTCTATTTTGCTCATCACCTGCCCTCTACAAGGGTACTTTAGCTTGTGGGCTTTGGGGCAGTCCTTTGAACCATCTACTTGAACCTACTGATTAAACCTTTGAATCTTCCTTTGAAACTATCTATCACTACCTTTTTCTTTGCTTGAGGCTGCTTTCCACTAATCTCAGCAAACAACACTTGGTGGCATCCATTGGGTTTTACAAAGAACATGTGGTGACTTCTATTTTTTTAGATACCTTTTGAGAGTCCTATAGAAGATGACACATGTTGGCTTCCACCGAAATCCTAGAGACACTATGGAAACATTCGAGACTCTTTTAGATTTATGTAGATGATGACATGTGGCACATTTTGCTTAATTTTAGCCACTCACCTAGGACCCACCATAGTCCTTACTCAGTAAAAGGAAGAAGCTACAGATGTTGACACATGGTGACTTTTGCTGAGTTTTGTAGATGACACATGGCACATTCTGCTACTTTGAAAGTTACTAGAAACTACATCTCGGTAGATGACACATGGTAGCTTCTACTACACTTTGTAAGGGACACATGGCAAGTTCTACTACAACTTGATGAGGGACATGTGGCACATTTCAGGGTTTTATTTCCTCAGCAAGTTTTCTATTTTGGTAGACTTTTCCTTTAGACAAAAATTTTGAAGGAATTCTTTAAGACAAATTGTCTAAAGGGAATCTTCCTTCACTTTGCCTTTACTTTTCATCATGTTTTCTGTCGGGTGAATTTCTTTGGACAAAAAGTCTGAAGGATTTTCGCCTTAACCATTTTGCCATGAGAACTTTTCTGAAGGAATTCCCTGTGTCCACATTTGCTTGCTACCCTCTTTAAGGGTAGTCATCTTGGTTCATTTCCCTTCACAAGGGCACTTTTTCCTTTGACTTTGCCTTAGTTGATTTTCTGCCAATCTCAATAGGTGACACATGGTAACATCCACTTATCTTATAGAGAATTTGGATGCCTTTTGAGAGTCTTACGAAAGATGACACATGGTAGCTTCCACTAAGCTTTAGAAACACAATAGAAACACTTGGGACTCACTTGGATTCATGTGGATGTTGAAACTTGGTGCACTCCATTTCTCTTACAAGGGACACATGGCAAGTTTCTCTATTTTGATAAGCAAATCATAATGTGTCTTGGCAGATGACACTTGGCAGCTTTTGTAGTTTCTTCATGATAGAAATAATGGCTAAGTGTTGAACCTATTTCTCTCCTATAGAGTCTGTAGAAACTAACCTATGAAGTCTGTAGAAATGAGCTTGTAGAACTGGTGGAGTTCATAAAAATGAATTAGTAGAATTGAGTCCATAGATTCAAGCCTACAGAGTCTGTAGAAATATGAAAAAGCCTAAAAAATGGATAATTTGAATGCCCAAAACAATTTTTGAGAAGGGGAGAGATGATTTTGGTCTTTTGGACCAAAATAGTTCAAATGTTGTCCAAAAAATGAGTGATATTTTTTAGGGGACAATAGCTAGCTCTAGTTGGGGAACTTCCTTCAGTTGAGATAGCTGAAGGGAGTAGAAACTAGAACCTTTAGTGCCTTAAAGTATGCCATTGGGCTATGGAGTCATGCTACCTAAAAAGAAAAGTGATAAAAACAAAAATGAAAGCACAAAAATAGAACTAAAGACTATACAAATATACATATGTACAAGTTGATCTTATCTGATACTTCATAGATTGAAGTGCTTCAGATGTTGCCCATTGTAAGGTAGAGAGAAGAGCGTGATGTCTTGATATTTCAATAAGAAGCTATTCTCACCATTGAACTGATGGATAATAAATAGGCCTCTCCAAAGAGAATCAAACTTCCCATGCATCCCCTTTGGTTCTCTTCTCTTGTCCCACATTAGGACTTGATCTCTAACCTGGAAATCACAATTTTTTGCCTTCTAATCGAAGAGCTTCTTCAATAGACTTTGATGTGCAACAATTCAGTCCACTACCATAGTTATCTACTCATCTAGCTCAGTCAAGCACATGATCCTCTTATAATGGAGCTTTCATATGTCTGATCTTCAATTGCCTTAGCTAATTTTAATGCTGGTAATTCTAAAGTGATTGGTATCTCATCATTGATCCCATAAAGAAGTTGGAAAGGGGACATACCAATTGCCATTTTTTGTGTAATTCTATCTACCCACAAAGCATCAACCAATGATTTATGCCATGTCCTTTGGTTGTCATCCACCATCTTATTGATGATAGTCATTAGGTTCTTGTTACTTGATTTAGCTTGTCCATTCCCTTGTGAAAAGTAATCAGAAGAGTGAGAGAGGGTGATCCCATAGTAAAAATAAAACTGAGTAATCTCCTAAGAAATGAAACAAGTTGCATTATTTTTGACAATCTTGGTTGGGAACCCATACTTAGAAATGATATTTTCCTTGAAGAAATTACCCACTACTTCAAAAGTAGCATGCTTGGTTGGGATAGCTTTCACCCACTTGGTGAAGTATTCAATTGTCATAAGGACATAATCATGTCCAGCACTTGAAGATGGGTTTACAGCTCTAATAAAATCAATTCCCCATTTCTAGAATGGCTCTTCTATGACCATTGGTTTGAGAGGAAGGGAAACTAACTTAGGTCTTCCAACAAATTACTGGCATAGTTCACATTTCCTTACACACTTGTATACATCTTGACAAAGAGTAGGCCAATAATACCTAGCTCACAAAATCTTGTAGGTAGTTACAGGAGTAAAAAAATGTCCTCCATAGGCTATATTTTGGAAGGATTTCAAAAGTTGGCTTTGTTTCTCCTTGTCCACACAATGAAGGAACACTCCATCGAGGCTCCTCTTGTATAGGCCGTTGTCCCAAAGGACAAAATTGGCAGCTTTCAACTTGATAGTTCTCCTTTCTTTATAAGATAGGTGAGCAAGACACTCACCATAAGTAAGAAAATGAGCAATATCTGAATACCACTCCTTCATGGTAGAGACAAAGAGAACTATCAATGTGTCTTCCTCCTCTATTTCTTCATGCTCTATTTATTTTGGTTTGTTATCAACAATTAATTGACATAGGCCTTTTCTTTATACCAGCTTTGTTGGCTTGATGAGTAGATCAAACTCTTGGATCTTTGCAATCCAATTGCCTCTCTTCATCCCAAACTCTTGCTGAGTTAGTATGGATTTGACTGTGGTATCAGGAACCAAGGTAGTAGTGTGAGAATTCAAGATGTAGAAGTGGAAATGCTTGATTGCCTTCACCACTGCATAAGCATGCTTCTCCATGTTTGAGTAATTCAGCTCATGAGCTTTGAGAGGGTAGCTCATGAAAGAAATGGGAGATTCCATACCTTCTTTATTCTATTGAACCAGAATTGCTGAAAGCATGTGTTTAGAAGCATAAATATATATGATGAACTCTTTGTTATAGTCTGAACAAACCAAAATTGGGGCGTGGGCAATAGCAGTCTTGATATCCTCAAATGCTGACTTGCCTTCTTCAATCTAGCTGAAGGTGGTTTTTCCCTTCATCATGTTCACAATATGATGAGTCTTCTCAGCAAACTCAGGAATGAACCTTCATAAGAAATTCACCTTTCCAAAGAAAGAGTGAACAACAGTCTTACTTGTAGATAAGGTAAGCTCTTGGATAGACTTGACTCTGTCTGAGTCAATCTTTATGCCTTCTTTGGACACAATGTGTCCAAAAAGTTTACCCTATGTTACTCCAAAAATAGACTTCTTTGGGTTCAAGGAAATACCATTCTGGCGGTATCACTTTGTCACTTGTTGCAAGTGGCATATATGATCTTGGTGATGCTTAGAAAAGATGGTCAAGTCATCAAGATAAAATACAATGAACTTACCCATCTCATCCTTGAAAATAAGGTCCATTGCTCTCTGAAAGGTGGCCCCAGCATTTATCAAGGCAAAATGCATCCTTCTATATGAAAACATACCCCAAGGTGTGGTGAAGGCAGTCTTGTGTTGGTCTGCTTCACTAACTTCAACTTGATTGTATCCTGAGAAGCCATCTAGCATTGATAACATCTCTAAACCGATCACTGTCTAGATCACTTGATTCATGATGGGCAAAGGAAAGTTATCCTTTAAATATGATTGATTCAGATTCCTAAAATCTACACAGATGAATTTTTTTCCATTCTTCTTCCTTACAGGAACTATGTTGGCAATCCATGTGAAATGATGGATTGGAAAAATTATCCTAGCATTCAATATTTTCTATATCTCAGATAGAATAATACCTGATATCTTTGGATTATACTACCAAGATTTATACTTGTAAGGCACAAAATCATCCTTGATATGAATTTCATGTTAAATTTCCTCAGGCCTAAGTGACTTTAGATCATCATAAGAGTATGCCAAAACATCCATGTAATGGCAAAGCAGATCAGTAAATTTAAGTTTCTCATCCAGAGTACAACACTTCCTAATGTTCACCATCTTGGGATTTTCTTTAGTACCCAAAGTTATCTGATCAAACCCCTGGGGGAGTTTGAATCCATTTGTTGCTATCTGATGAACCTATCATGCTTATAAAATAGTTTTTCAATAGAAACTAGTCCTTTAGGAATCTTATTCCCTTTTAGCTATAGGAATTCTTCACCTATGTCTGAATTCATTTTAGGAGTTGATTCATGTTTCTAGAGCTTACTACCTTCAAAGTGAAGATGTTCGAAGTTGTCTTTTTGTTCCAAAAAGGTGATGATTTGGTTGTTTCCATTGAACACTTGCCAATGATTGGAATTATTGGGCACACTTGGTCTAAAGACCAATTCAATAGTGTACGTGTTTCCTTTGAAGTCTAGGTGATGAACTAAGAGAGTTGCTAAAATAGCCAGTGCATCAGCTCGATCATTAAATTCCCTAGGTATGGTAGAGATGTTGAAAGCATCAAATCTTTCAATTTGATCTCAGACTAGATTGTAGTAGTGGCATAATCTCTCATTTTTGGTCTGATAGAGGTTCTTTACTTGACAAACTACCTGTTTGACATCTCCTTTGGCATGAAGGAGTTTAATGTTTTTATCTCGAGCAACCTTCAATCCAAGCAATAGAGATTCGTACTCAGTTGTGTTGTTGGTGTTGCTAAATTGTAACTTGTATGAATAAGGGAAAATATCTCCTTGAGGAGATATCAACACAATCCCAGCCCTTGAGCTGGTAAAAGAATTGCTACCATCAAATTCTGGGATCCAAACATCATAAGAAACTGATCTTTTTTTAGATTTCTCTTTATTTAGAAGGGGGAATTATTCTGTGCTTGCACTATGTTCTCTCACATCTACTATTTGATTTGATTTGATTTTTAGACTGTCATTTTTAGAAGTTTCATCAGCTAAAATAGGAATATCTTTTGTGGTTAAGAAGTAATTACCCATGCCTAAAGATTCAAATAGAATTTGAGCTTTAGGGGCTAATGTCTGAGTGACAACATATTTTGATTCCTTTTTAGGAAGTAGCCTCTACATGATGCCTTTGATAGGGATCCTCGCTTCAAATAGGTCCATGTTCAATTCTCCTCCAATGTATTTGCAAAAAATTTGCCCTAGAAGAATGCCATATGAGGCTAGAACATCAGCCACCTGGACTGTCATCTTGATTCTTTTGTCTGGGAATGTTGCAAATGCAAATTGGGCATCCTTGATTTGTCCTAGCAGAGGTACTTGTTTGCTCTCCATGGAAAAAAATCTCCCAAAGGTTTTGGTCCATGTGAGTCCAAGAGATTCTACCACCTTGGTAGGCATGACATTGTCTGAAGCTCTAGAATCAATGATGTAATTGCTCAATTTGTGACCATTTATCAATAGGAAAACATAGAAAGTCTCTATTTTCCTAGGGGCAGCTGGAGGAGTAATGACAATATTTTTTGGGATGGACATGTTCCTTGGGGAATCATGAGTTACCTTCCTAATCTCTTGTCTTACAGGGACAACTTTATTCTTCACACACTAAACTAACCTATCCAACTGCTCGAGATTGGATTGCAAGAATTCAAATTTAGACATTTGAATTTTGGTCTTCTTGACATGATCAATTATGTCAAATGACTGAAATAGACTAGGAAGAGGAGAACGTAGTTCATCTTTCTAGTTTTTAGGAGGGGGAGGACTGGTCTATGGAATTGAAGTTGAAGATGGATGAATGCTTGATGTACTTACCTTTTTATTACTCATTAGGTCCTTTGACAAGAAAGGTAGAGAAGTTCCTTGTTTGGCAATTGAAATTGCAAGCTGAGAACTTTCCCCTATTTTTCCTTTATCAACTTGCTGGGCTGACTAGTTTTAGGACCAGGTGAATACATCATATGATCCATCAACTGCTTTTCCTTTACCTCTTGGTTCATCTTGGTAATTTAGGAAACTAATGTTGGAGTCTTCAACTAACTATTTTTGATCTTATATAAGGAGATTAGCATCATTTTCTTGGTTCAATTCAAGTTGGAAAGAGAAATTAGATTATGTTACAAGATATCCAACTGCTGAATTGGTTGGGGGTGCTTCAATGGCAAGTTTCCCCTATGGGAGAGGAAGATGATTTGGTTGTCCTTGATTTCTAGCAGCATTGCCTTGGTATGACTGATTGGGGAATGTCCTTATTGACATTTCTCTATACAAAGGAGCTAAATATATCTCTTGTGTCATTTGCTTCCTGAGAGCTAACAACTCATTTTCCAACTTCTGCACCATTAGATCAGTGGTACCTATAGATGGGTATTCAGAAGATGAGGCAAATTTACCTTTGGTAAGATGTCTCCTTATCTTTTTTTCCAAGATAAGGTCATCTTTTACCTCAGTAGCCAAGTCTTGAGCTACATCAAGGTCTATTTGGATATCACGTCTTAGCAAAAAACTCACTTCAAGCAGTTGAGAGTTGATGAAGAAACATTTGACATTTTCAGGTGTTGGTTGAGTAAGTGCAAGAATTTTGTTCCTTAGCTTATTGAACTTAGCAATGAAATCTCTAATTGGTTCATGAGGATATTTCTTCATTTGTGTGAATTGAGCCAATAGGGCATGTGCATCTTTTGCATGTTTGAATTTGGCTTCAAACTTGGCTTTGAGGGTGTTTCAGTCAGTCACAGTCTAGGCTTGCAAATGATAAAACCAATCTACAATAGCACCTTTTAAATTTTACATGAACATCCTGACTGCTACATCCTCATACTCCACACCTATTACACCACAAGCTATGCTAAAGGCTGCAATATGTTCATCAGGATGAACCTTCCCATCACCATAAAACTTGGGGAAATTTTTCCTTGAACTATGTGGTAGCTCATGTAGAGGTGGAGTTAAATTGAGTTGGCCAAAAGAGTTACCCCAAGGACCTTGAACTGCCATTGTATGACTATGAAAAAGTGGAATAACAAATCTTAGAGGGGTAAGTATTGACAAAACTTTTTTGATAATGGAAATGGAGGCTTTGCCTAATAATGGAGACTTGACTTTAGTAAGAGGAAAGCTCCTAGTTCATTGGAGGCAAGATGGTGAAGGAAATGGATCAAAATTACTTTGATATACCAACTTTAATATAGGGTCAACAATAGCTTTAGCCCTTTAGCTTCACGTATACCATGGATCTGCCAGATTGTAAAACAAAAATAGGAAAGAATTGGCCCTGCTTCAGCTTGAAGCTTGAGGCTTCAAACTGCATTTTCTATCCCAGTTGACGTGGAGGTGGAGGGAGATGGTAGGGATATAATGATAATGGGTAAGACACAAAATGGAGTTGCTATAGTCTATAATGGATAATGGTAGGAACTGCTTCAATCTGAAACTTGAGGCTTTAGATTGCACATAAATCCTTAACAGAGTCTCCAAAAAACTGTTGGGTGAATATTTTGTCAATCAACTAACTAATGGGAAAAATAAGTCTTTTCAACCACAACATAGGGAAATTGGTCATCCAGATGTGCAAGTTTACTACATCAAAAAGGGACAAATCTCTCCTCTCATCAAGGGAAGGTTCCCTGTAAATATGTAGGAGCTATATACTATATATATAAGTAGAAAATAACACTCAAGGGTAGGATAAACCATCCATCTCTCTTTTTTTAGAGATGATGATCACAAATAAAATTAGAAATCCTAATGAAATGACAAAAGACACTCCTCTTCTTTCAGAAGTGCTATTCAACAGACAAAAGGAAAACTTTGGGTAGTAACAAATAACTGTAACAAGGCACAATAACATAGCATGATGACATATAGCACAAAGTCTCCACCTCAACTACCAAAGAGTGAAATAAAAGGGACAATGAGGGTACAAAGTCATCCTAAGGTCCTTTACACAGAAATAGAATATGAAGGATAATTAGGGCACAAAGTCATCCCAAGATCCTTTACATAAGAATAGAAAGAAAACACACTAAAGGCAATTATGGGGGCACAAAGTCTCTCCATAGCTAACTTCAGGACACCTTCCTGATTACTTTCACTAATTATGCTTATTTAATTAAATGGACAAAAAATGTATTTAGGAAATAGACATAAGAACAATTTCCTCAACAACCAATCTATTCTAGCACAAAGTCTAAAAAGTCACTTGTTTTCCTATTCAAATAACTAAATATGATCAACAATTTGATCTCAAAGTCTCAGTAATGATTTTCAATTTGGGCATAGTTTTGTTTCTGATACCTGAGAGAGATATCCAAAATGATAAGAGAGAGTCCAATATATAGTACTCTAAGAAAGACTTGAGTGCTTTGTTTCACAAAAATGTGTTATGATGCATTCAATGCCCTTAATGCATTTTAAATTTTATCCATGGGTTATGCTAGAATCGAGCATCAGTCTTTAATATAGGATGCCTGATGTGTTTCCTGATGTGCACACAACTATTTTCTTTACTCGATGCAAAAAAATGGGTCACACTATTGAATGTTCACACTCTTCTGATGTCCACCTGGTGGGCTACTTTACCTTCTAGAAACATATCCTATGCACAGATATTTTTGATCTTTCTCCATTGTTCCCCCTTTCCTTGCTGTATTTCATCCTTATCTATGCAATTTGAGCTCTTGGGTTATCACTTTAGCTGGTCACTAAATTTGTTTATAGGATATGTGATATTTTTAAAAATCAACATATATTTAATTATCTTAAATTTGACATCTATAGGGATGTCAATGGTTCAATTGCTTTCCTAGTTGAATCATTTCCCTAGTTCAATCACTTTCTTGGTCTTTGATTGAACCATCCCTCTGTGTGGCACTTTCTTTAATCTTTGAACCAATGTTTTCTACCCTCTGCAAGGGTACTTGTTCTTACTTCATTGCCCTCCACAAAGGCACTTATTCTTTCAGCTTTGGGACACTCCTTTAAACTATCCACATTGAACCTTTAAACCATTAAACCATTGAACCATTTTGGTTCAAGGTTCAATGGTTCAATCACTTTATTGCTCTTTATCTAGAGATTCCTTTGAACCATTGAACCCGTGAACCTTTGAACATTTGAACCGTTGAACCATTTTGGTTCAAGGTTCAATCAGTTCATTGGTTCATCTTTTAGGATTTGAGAAAGGTCTATTTTGTTCATCACCTACCCTCTGCAAGGGTACTTTGGCCTATGGAATTTGGGGCACTCCTTTGAATCGTCCACTTGAACCTATCGATTGAACCTTTGAATCTTCCTTTGAAACTATCCATTGCTACCTTTTTCTTTGCTTGAGGCTGCTTTCTACTGATCTCAGCAAGTGACACTTGGCAACATTTGCTGGGCTTTACAAAGGACACGTGGTGACTTTCACTATTTTTTTAGATACCTTTTGAGAATCCTATGAAAGATGACACATGTCATCTTCCACTGAGCTCCTAAAGACACTATGGAAACATTAAGGACTCATTTGGATTTACGTGGATGATGACACGTTGTGCATTTCACTTGAGTTTAGCCACTCACCCAAGACCCACCACAGTCCTTAATCAATAAAAGGAAGAAGTTATGGATGTTGACATGTGGTGACTTCCACTGAGTTTTGTAGATGACACATGGCATGTTCCACTACTTTATAAGTTACTAGAAACTATGTCTCAGCAGATGACATGTGGCAGCTTCCGCTGCACTTTGTAAGGGAGGTGTGGCAAGTTCTGCTACAACTTGATGAGGGACATGTCACATGTTTTAGGCTTTTATTTCCTCAGCAAGTTTCTATTTTGGTAGACTTTTCATTCACACAAAAAATTTGAAAGAATTATTTCAGATAATTTGTCCGAAGTAAATCTTCCTTCGCTTTGCCTCTACTTTTCATCAGGTTTTCTATCAGGTGAATTTCTTCGAACAAAAAGTCTGAAGAATTTTTGCCTTAACCATTTTGCCACAGGAAATTTTTTGAAGGAATTCCCTGTGTCCACTTTTGGTCACTACCCTCCACAAGGGCACTCAGCTTGGTTCATTGCCCTCCGTAAGGGCACTTTTTCCTTTGGGTTTACCTTAGTTGATTTTCTATCGATCTCAATAGGTGACACGTGGCAGCATCCACTTATCTTATAGAGACTTTGGATGCCTTTTGAGAGTCTTATGGAATATAACATGTGGCAGCTTTCGCTAAGCTTTAGAAACACTATAGAAACACTTGGGACTCACTTGGATTCATGTGGATGTTGACACTTGGCACGCTCCATTTATCTTACAAGGGACACATGGCAAGTTCTGTTGCTTTGAGAAGTAAATCATAATGTGTCTGGACAGATGACACTTGGTAGCTTTTGTAGTTTCTTCATGATAGAAATAATGGCTAAGTGTTGAACCTATTTCTCTCCTGTAGAGTTCGTAAAAACTAACCTATGAAGTCTATAGAAATGAGCTTGTAGAACTGGCTGAGTCTATAGAAATGAATTAGTAGAAATGAGTCCATAGATTCAAGCCTATAGAGTCTGTAAAAATCTGAAAAAGCATGAAAAATGGATAATTTGAATGCCCAGAACAAATTTTGAGAACGGGAGAGATGATTTTGGTCTTTTAGACCAAAATAGTTCAAATGTTGTCCCAAAAATGAGTGATATTTTTTTGGGGGACAACACATTTGATCATTGTTTATTATAACTTCAGCATAGGCTAAGGCCAATGTGTTTTTAACACTAATAGATTTTTTAAGAAACACTTAAGTCATGGCATCTAGAGCATCCTTGTAAATTTATAAAGCCAAGGCTTCATCAGGTCTATAAGGAGCTATGGTTGTACTAAACATATTTCAGAATCTATCATTAAAGGATCTTATGGTCTCACTAGAATATCTTTTCACCATGGTGAATTATCGATAAATAATGTAAGGAATAATGATCTTACAAAATTGATCAATGAAAATTATATTAAAATCATTTCAATTGGTGATATAATTTCCAGGAAGGTTGAAAAAGCACTCATATACAACATCTTTTCAAGTAAATGGAAACAATATACATGCTACATCTTCATGAACTACATTCAACAATATTAAATTATCTTTGAAACTTCTAATATTTTTTTCAACTGTGATTGCACCATTAGGACTGAAAGATGGCAAATATTTGTCAAGATTTTAGGGTAGGTCATTTACCTAACTAGTCACATTGATGGAAGATCCACCTAACTAAGCCATACTTTAATAATTATTGAACACAAAAGCACCTTATAACTGAAAGAGTACCAATTTATCTTTAAATATAACTGAAAGAGTAGCAATTTATCTTCATTGAACTCATAGAGAGATTTCCATAGATGTAAATTTCTCTAGAAAAAAATTCTCTTTCTTATTCTTTATTGACAAAATTCATACAAAATAATATGATTATCTCATACTCAAACTTTTGGATTTCTTAAACCACTTGTATTATTTCCAAAATAATAACCCTCCCCTAACATGCAGGCCTACTCATCTCTTTATACAATTTCAAGATGCATAATTATAACAGGAAACAACTTCCTAAATTCACATGTGTTGTGTTAAAAATGGAAGCTATTGAATAATAACTTTCTCAAACCTCTCCTTCATGGCATGCAATGATCAATGACATGTAGTGTTTTTTTCACTCCTTATTTGGATTTATTACAAACACTTTTCATGTAGCAAAAATTTAGATAAAGTAATTCACTTTTAAAAAATGACTCTAAGTAACGGTGCTTTAGCTAAGTTACCTAAGACATTGAAATTTACAAAATAATTTCATGTTTACAAGTAAATCATAAAATGATATTACTTTTACATAGTTATTACTGAAAACAAGATTATTTTTAGAATGCTTATGAAGAAAGAAAACAAAATAATTTATTAAAGACTCAAGGCAAAATTAATATACTACGTGAACTTGATTCGTACATTTTTATCTATACTTGATGTGTTGGGATATCATTGATTAGATTGCTGCATCATCTAATTTAGAAATCAATTGTATTTTTGTTTCAAAGCTCTACATCTCTCTTTCAATCCTTTTACAATGAGATTTAGTTTTCTCAATCAAATGCCCAAGTCTCTTCAATTCTTCCTGACATTCGATCAACACTTTGACAGGTTTAGTTATGAAAGGAGTGATAGATTTTTCCATCCTCTATTTGTCTAACTATTCAGTTATTCTTAGGACATTTCTTGACCATATACCTGTGAGCCCAAAGAGAGAGTCTTCTAGATTGGTATTATCACCATGCGAATCTTCTTCTAACTTCTTCATTTCTTCTCCTATGCCTAAAATAATGTCTAAATGAAAGGATACAAGATATTCTTCTTTTTTAATATTCTTTGTAGAAGGATCAATCTATTCGTTAATTAAAATTTTATCATCTAAATTCACCATTCCCTAAAGACTTTCCTATTGAAGTTTAGAAAATTCATTTTCATTTTCCAATTCAGATCTAGTTGCTCTGACTTCTACTACTTTATTCAAAATATTAGTTTGAGCATCCTTAATGAGTGGGAAGAATCTCTGAGCCTCTTGCTTCATTTTGTCAACTGAATTTTCAATAGCCTTAGCCTTTTCCCCAGTCTCTTCCATTTCAATAATCACTTATTGAGAAATCACTACTTTCGGAAGCAATACTTGTTGATGAGAATATTTTGCCACTTTGGCAACTATTTGGCATAATTGATCATTTTTCTCCTTCAACTTAGCTTTAGTATCTTTTTCTTCATCCATATTCCTAAAGAGAGTGCTAATTAAAGTCTGAGTATCTTGTTTTAACCTTTCAATTGTAACCTCTCTAAGAGATACCCTTGTAATTGCTAGATTATCATCATAAACTTCTCCTTTATTATCTCCTTATGGGAGAACTACTATCTCTACAAATTTCTATCCCAAATATTCAATTATCAATTTTTAAGTGAATTTTAATTGCTTGGGTTTTCTTTCCCCTTTTATCCATACTTTTTAACAATTACAAATTTATCTCCTCAAGATTGATCACTTCCTTTGATTCTAGAGTTGTTTGCAAAGCCAACCAAGATGAGAAGTCTATGTTAGTGAAAGTGATTGAATGAGTAACCATTTTTTGTTTTTCATTCTTAATTGATAGCTCTTATGAAGGAAATTTTTATGAAGAGAGTCCTTGTGCCTAATTGTCATATTGTAATTTTTGTGTTGAATCTCTCTCTACCTCTACGTCTACCTCCTTTTCTTTCTCTATTTATTTTTTACTTTATCTGTCTCATCTACTATCTTTTAATTAACTTCTCTTTCAGGCCTTGCTACTTATGTTTCCTTCTCCTTCTCTAATATTTCTTCTTGTGATGGGAGCACCTCTTCAGTAGTTACCTTTTCAGGTTCTTTTTCCATATGAGGTGGTTCTTCTGATGGAGGTGGTGGCATTATAACATGTAAATTAGAAGGAAGAGGAGGATTACTTGCCTCTTTTTGAGTGGAATTCTTGGAATACATAGTGACATAAACCTTGGGAGATGGCGTAAGAATTGAATGGTCTAGGGAAGAAGTAGTGGGAGAAGCAGAAGTTGGAATGAAATACGTAACGGGGGTAGAAGAGACCAATAGTGAAGTGGAAAATATAGGTTGAATTGGTTATTTATCTTTTGCTATTGATAAAGTATCATCAACATTCTTCTTCAGCTTTAATTTATTTAAGGGACCATGACTACTTTTTCCTTGCACTATCTCTTTTCTCTTTTGCCCCACACGTGTAGTCTCACTTATCAATTCCTTCATGCAATAACACTTATTAAGAAACCAATTGGAAGTCATTACCAAAACATTTAAAGTCCTTTCAACAATTGTCTTATCATTATCATCTCCAAAAAATAATTGCTAGATGTGGGGCACCATCCTCTCCTGATACATGAAATGTATCACTTGTAATAATATCATCATCTTCCATATCCTTAGGAATGGAGGATAAATCAAATGCTTGAATCTGATCCACATTTAATCTATTATTATCTTTTATTCTTACTTCAAACTCATCCCTATAGTCCATCCAAAAATATTAAAGTGCTGGGTTATGCATATACTCAAGAGAAATAGTACTCGAAGCAACACCTCTATAATAAAATTTTTCCCTAGCATCAAAATGTGTTTGAGTGTAATGGTGATATATTTAATTCTATACATTCCTAGCTTTATAAATGCTAGGACAATGATAGTGACCAATTATAATAGGAAAATTAATGGTTGCCTTATGATCTTTAGACTATAAATCATGCATCTCAACCAATTACATGCTCATCTCTATAAGGATCCACTTGTGACTTTGATATCTTAGCATCTTGACATATGATCCTATAAAACTTGCTATTCTGAGATAGGTGAAATTAAGAAATTGAATGAAAATGAAACCATATAGTGAGACTGCATCCCATGCCTCATCTGATACTCTTCTTTGTTTTAAAGATTTATCCAACTTACAAATAAGTTCATAGAAGAAACCATCATTCACTACAATGTAATCCTTGTAGTATTATTCAAGGACCAACTAAGGATAAAATTCATATATCGATACTATTGACAATGTACCATTGGTCCTTAACCTTGATAAACCTCCACTGGAGGCTACTATATATACAATATATGAAGTCATCTTTAAAGTAAAAGTCTATAACACATTCTTCAGTTATTGATCTATGTTATCACTGATCATTCTTTCCCAATCAATCTTAGAAGAACTACGAGTTACATCAATGGTCCTAATATAGGCATACATCTAGGGTAAAAACCATTTGGCATTCCTTTGTCCATTGATTTTTCATAATAATTGAATGATATCATCTACCTCTTGAGCAAAATTAGATCTAACAATGTGATTGGTGAACCTTGAAAGTTGTTTTATCTTCAAGTAATATGTATTCATACTCTTAATACATTATACTATTTTAGTCTCCCATTGTTTCTCAATTGTCTCCATTAAAATATCAATCACTTTTGGTGAGGTTGGAATCTTAAAATAATAGTTAAGATATTAGACATCTAGCTTCATAATCACATTCTTAGCGATATCTCTTACTACCCTAGATAGGGAGTCATAGTAATTATAACATGCTAGAAAAAAATTAGGAAGCTAAGCTGAACCTAGGAAAGTGTCTTCCTAAAGAATCCCACTATTAGTCATGGGATGTAAAAGTGGAGTCTTTGGAATGGTGCTTGATCATTCCAAAATCCTAGTCACAGATATGTGCCCCATATCTGTATCACTTATTTCTATCAACTTTGATGATATGCATGACTCAATAGGGTAACATTTCTATTCATACTTAATTTTTGGTTCTTAAACTTTGACCCTCTTTGCCTTTTATTTCCCCTTCTTTCTTGGATCTGGAATCTCCTTGAGTGCTAACTTTGGGGCCTCCTCAATGATCCTGCCTTGTACTCCTATTTTTACTATTTCTTCCTCTGACCTTCCTGATCCCTCTGATATAGACATTTACTATTTTAAACTATAAAAAAGATTGAAAAGTGATTAAATACACTTCCTAACTACTTCAACTAATTTATAAATTTAAGAAATAGGGTTAACTTATATCTCTTTATCTCTAAACAAGTTCTAAATTTTAAGGAATTAGCATCTTCAAAAGCTTAAGTAACTTGATTTTAAGTAACAATATTTAACACATATAGGTTTGTCTTCAAAGGCAAGTAATTTTGAACTTTTCATATTGAATAACTTCATGTTTACAAAAGCAAAGAACCTCAGGTTATTTACAAAGGATGACTTTGAGTTTTTGAAAATGGATTACTTTGACTTCTCCCAAACATAAGATTTTGGATTTACAATGTTATAAGACTTAAATTTTTTGATAGCTAGTTACTTATAAGTATAAACCCAAAGTAATGAATATTAACAAACCTAAAGAAGTAATGAGGAAATGGAAATCCAAAGTAGTCATGACTAGTGTTTTGTAGGTTTGATGAGGGTCAAGACTTTGGGTTCTTGTGGGTAAGCAAATTCACTTAAGAAACCTGAAGTAAGAAAAAGGGGAAGAAAAACATGATTAGGTAAGATTTTAATGTGGTTTGGGTTTTTCTAAATCAATTAATTAGAATAATAAATCCAAGTTAGGAGTAATGAAGATCGTGATTGGGTAGGGCCTTTGTGAATCAAGGTTTTCAGGGCAAGTTACTAGGCATCACAAACTCGAAGTAAGGGAGATTGGTAAACCTAATTAGGTAGGGAAATTTTAGGAAACCAAGGGATTCTTGGATATTTTTTTATTGTTTTGGGTTTTACCATGAATAAAACATGAAAAGAGTTTATAATTTCAATTATATAGTTAAAAAGAATAATTTTATCAATAAATTAGAAAAGAAACAGAACAAAACAACCTTGACAGTAGACAAAACATGGTGTCATGGGAAATAAATTTTAAGAAATAAAATTACATAAAAGAAGCAAACAAGAAAATAAAAAATATTCTAAAAATAATCTACTAACCTCAACTGCAAATGGGTCAAGAATAAAATCACTCAAAATCCCTTCAAAGAATGAAAATGCACAGCACGAGATTCATAGGGGAAACTACTTGATTTAGTGAGTTTGAAATGAGGTAGAATTTACCCAATTTATATATATGTCAATGCATTTATTTCAAGTGTTTAAAATCAATTTCAACCTCATTTATAAATTGGGGGTTTCAAACCACTTTACTTATACTAGCTTTTTAAGTAAAGCACTTCCACAATCTTGATTAGGTCTCAGCCCATGAGTAAGTTGGGTTTGTAAACCTGAGGTGATTTTACATATAAATTTTATAAGTTAAGTAACCCAAAAATTTTTATTAGGTATATAGAGTGTTAGTTGGGTTTCTGAGACTACTTAGCTTATTTTATTTCTTAAGTAAAGTACATTGAGAAACTTGATTAGAACTAGGAAGTATTTGTTGGGTTTTTGGGATAAATTAACTTATTTTCAAGGAAGTGAAGTAAATTAGAGAACCCAATTTACACTAAAAATGATCTAAGTTACCGTTAGATTATTTCAACTACTAAAATGGATAAGTAAAAGGATTTGAGTGATTTTTTTAAGCAGATGCCTTTAGTCCTTTGGAGTAATTAGGAGTAACTAAGGAAAGAAAACAATAAAATGAAAAAAAACATTATTATAACCCAAGTTATTTATTTATAAGACTAGCTTCAAGTAGTACAACTGACACACACAAGACCAAAATGCAAAAAAATTCAAAAAGGGGGTTCCCCAAAATCTTGAAGTGTCAAATTTTGAGGACACCATAGTTCCATCTTGTAAACCTTGAGTATTATTTAAAATATGACTTAAAAACCTTATATTTAAAAATATGAATGATATTTATCTCAATTCTCATAAATAACAATCTAATTCTTATATATGAGTAGATTTTCACATTTAAGATTCTTAAGTTAAGCAAGCTTTGCCCAAATTTATATAAATCTCTTCAAAAGAGAACTATCTTTGATTGAATAAGTTCAAAGACACATCTAAAGTTGAGAATATTAATGATATTTACATATATAAGTTCAAATAAACCTAAATTTGTAAAGTTTTAATCAATCTTTGAGCTAATTTGTCATCACTAATTTCAAACACATCAAAATTACAAAGCTTAAACTACCTTTGCAACTATTTACCATGAATCTTCAAAGAATGGCAATCTTCAGCTAAATGATCCTAAGGATTGATCTTAAAACATGAATATCAATTATCTTTACACAATTGAGCTAAGAAAAACACAATTATGCAAAGAATTCACTGATTCTTTAATAAAATTTACTGAAATTATTGAAGATACTATAAATTCACATAGATCAACTAAAGACCCTCCTTCTAGTGCCAGTGAAGCATGATTTATATTAATGCCTAAAAGTGTATCATAGGTGATTCTGAGTGTTTAAGAAACACTACTCCTTTCTGGATTCAAATAATCCAATGCATGAATTGTAGGTTATGATATTCTTGATATATTTGGTGTAATAATTGCAGAACAAGTGATCTATTTCACAAAATTTATAATATTTGGTTATTAGGAGCAATTGTGGCATAGTAGCTAACATTTAAAATTGAAAGTAATCTAAAGAAGAAATGTATTACTCATTTTCATTACAGACATTATTACAAAGTTCCAATATTATCAAAATATGCACTTAAAATAATGTATAGTATGAAATAACATCATGTCAAATCTTATCACACATTAGGCAAACATCTAAGTGAAAAGAATGCAAATAAGAACAAGATTCACTTTAAAGATTTACCCGTGCATGAAAATAAGATTAGCACATCTACAAGAAGGGAAAATAAAACAAAATGAACTTAATAACTTTCAATCAATATAGAATTAACATAAATTGATAGATCTACATTTAAAATTGCACATCCAAAATTTATAAGAACCATTAAAATATTAAATTTAAACTAGACATGTGAGGGAGAAACCATAATAATAATTCACACAAATAAATGAGATAATCTTTTCAGAATTCTCTACTTGCATTAATTTCTCAAAAATTATCATAAAATTTTCTTGCTCAAAACTCCCTCTTCCTTTAGTATTAATAGTACCCCTTATATATAAAACTAAGGAGGTATGTCAGTCAGTGTTTTCAAATGATATTTGTACAAGTGCTTAGGACATTTGTCCTTCTATGACCTTTTAGACTATGACATTTCCTAAATGGATTGACCTATATGTAATGTGCTTTACAAAGATTCATGTGATTTTACAAAATAATATTCCTTTTTCAAAATATACATGTCTAGTTACAAAAGAATATGCTTTAAACAAATTTAACTTTGAGATCCTTTTACTGCTATAGTCCCCTATTTATGTTATAAGATTTTATTGCTTCATCATGTTGATCATCAATTAGCTTTAGGTTGATGATAGGTTACATGAAGAGTTTATATTCTTGATACTCTAAGATTTTGAGATCTTTATCAACCCTTTTTAATGATTCCTTGATGATCTTAGCCTCTACAATCTTCTCTTCTATAGTAAAGATCATGTCCATGATCTTAATGTTGTTAGCTCATATCATTCCTTGGATCTAATTTTTTACTTCATACATGATTTGGATGGATCTATGCTAAAACTCATCATTAGTTATTAGACCAATGGGGATAAGTGTAGTGGGATCCTTGATTATGCTCCCCAATATATCATCCATCCTATTTTGTAATTACTTTCCATCCTTAGAAAGATATTTTAGGATCTTGGACCATTTTCTCAAGCTTTTGATATTGTCTACCAATACTTCCATGGCCATATTCAAATGATCCAAGCTGACTATTTTGAAACTAGGGATTTGATCATTTATCAAAATATTGATGAAATCCTTTACTTTATACTTTTAAATCTATCATTGGTGGATTTGGTTGATGGCCATAGTTCTCTATTAGCTCACCAAATATTACCTAGACCTTATTGATTTTAAATAATTGAACATATCATACAAAGCAGCCTGAAACATATTGATCATAACTTCTGCGATAAATGGGATAGACTGTTCATTCAAGTTATTCCTTTGTTATTTTAAGGCCTTGATGGAATATTTGATTTTCTATGTCTATTCTTTGGCTAAATCTAAGACATCCTCTTCAAAAATTGGATCTTCTATAGGTTTCTATCTTCCTACTTGAGTCAAACCAGCCAAAGGTTCTATTTTTTGATATGTTATTTATTCACCATTTGTCATGATCTTTTCTTCTATTAACCTCATCAAGACAATAGTTTTTGGGTCAAAATTGACTCTAACTAAATATTGAGTCACTTGAGGAGCAAGGATATCTAATTATGCTTCACTTGATTGACCTAGAGCAACCAATATTCTCTCGTCTTCCTCTTGTAAAACCATAATCCATGGATTCATTTTTTATTGCGAGGGGATGTTGGTAACCTTCACAATGGTCTAAGGATGATGCATAATAGGCACTCTCTATAATATAGGTCCATAGATGAACCACTATGTAATAGTTGGATCATAAATGATGTTTTCTTCACTAAATATATTGACTTCACTAAAAGGAGGAGTGAAAGTCACTTTGAGTCTCTTATCTTTGGTAATAATGGCTAGCTCAACCTTCCTCTTAGGCATGTCAATAAGAACTAAGTCCAATACTTCCTTCCCTTTCTCTTCCTTAGTTTCTTCAACTTGGAATTTTTCATCATCTAATTTATAAGTGTTTGATTACATTTTCAATGCATCCTCTATAGACTCATTGGGGTTTAGGGATACCATGTGAACTTCTTCTAAAGGAGATACTTTTTCCTCTACCTAAGCTAAACAAGAAATAATATCATTTGGCATTTTCTCCTTAGGCCTATGCTCAATCAGGACTTTAGGTTTGGGCTTTGCTTCTGGTTGAGATGGTGAAGGTTAAGCAAATGTACTACTTATCAAATGATATTATCTAGGCCCCAACTTCCATCTATCGTCAACCTTTTGATTCCTCTCAAGTCTAGATTTAGGTCTAAGTTTGCGTTCCTTCAACCTTCTAGTGATCTTAGAGTATGAATATGCTTTGATGTAAATAGGTTCAAAATCACTAGGGTAATGATCATAAGGCACATTTAGCATTACCTTGGTCTTTAAATGTTCTCTAATCCTTAGACAAGGGTCCCACTATTTAATCTCATCTAACTATAGATTGAAGGATGTTCTATGCTTAGATGTTTCCTTAATGATCTTCCACTACTTGAAGATGGTCCTACCAATTGTTATTAGGAGGTTGTGGAGCAGTCCCTTTCTTTTGGTCTTACAGAGACCATCTATGTGATGGAATAGTTGATATGTATCTTCTTGCTCAGCTATCTTATTAAGGACATGAATAAGTAGCTTGAGAGGAAAAAATTGTGTTCTCTTAACCCTTATAACATTGTATTTTAGATATAGCCATATATCCCCTATTGATTCAATAGAATTTTTGGTCAATGGGCTAACCCTCACCATTAGAATCCTAGTTATACCCTCAATTATGGTTGCATAAACATAGTCACAAATGAATTAAATATGGTCTTTGTATTTAAATATGTGTAGCTTTGAATAATAATATGAAATAGTTTGGGTTGTAATGGGTGATAATTCCCTTTGGTTTGGGATCTTGGTTGTTGCATAGAGATAATCTAAGAGGTATGACATCATGAACAATTAGGTTTTCTTCTTGTTCCTAATTGAAAAAATCTACCTACTCAATCAAATGCTTATTATTTGACATAGAGGTAGAACACTTACCTTTTCAACAATAAAATAGATTATGGGTACATATACTATATCAACATAGGTTCTCGTTGCATTTCTACATAATTTGTTTAACATTGTCATAATCATCATTACCCCTAGTCTAAACTAACTAATGGGGATGTTCTAATGGAAGTTTGAAAATACTTGGTTCCCAGAGTATAACCACATAGCTAGGGTGTCCTTCAAATCATGTTATTTATCCCAAGTACTGATTAAGGTTAGGTTATTTTGGGGTGGGGGTAGTTTTTAATATAATTCAAATGCCACAAAGGATATATATACAAAATTTATATGATTGTGATCATTGATTAACATGGCTTTATCAATTTTACAATATTTAAAAATAAGAACAAGAATGTCAATCCAATGGAGTACATAGGGTTTTGTTGTTGCATAATGAAGGCCCATCATCTAGATTATAACTATATCATCATACAGTCTCTTAGATAAAAGATTTTTCTCCTCTTCCTAGGTAATGGATAGTTGATTTTCAATGGTCCAAAATAAATTTGAAGAGTTGTTGTCTCTGATGTTTAAAACATTGGTAATGAATTACATGTCCTAAACACTCATCCCTCAACATCTATGGTCAAATAAATCTTGACATCTTGCTTTGAAAAATATTTTCAATCTACCATTGCTATGAGTTTTATCAAATTTCTCACTTGTAGACTACAATTTATTTCTAGGTTGAATTATCTTTGCATAGGCAATAATTCAATTCTTATTGGCTCAATTACAATGAAACATAGTTAAATTAGGGATTCCGTAAATTCTCAGACTTTTTGAAGTTTAAACAAGTTTTTATAGAGCTTTACTGGTGGTAGTGGATATTGAAATGTGATCTTCATGTATTATATTGTATTTAGATCTCATAGTTATACCTTTGCATTTTTAGCACCATGAGATCTTTTAATCTGACATGTATACTAGTGTGGCACAACCATGTCATTTCATTTATTTATTTTCTAAATGTGACTATTGTCCCTTAAGACATGTGTCAACACCTCATTGGTTCTAGGACCATTAAAAATTCCCATTTGTCTCATACCATTAAACCTTGGTTACATGGATCAAGGTAAATTGTCTATCTCAATCCTCTGGGTTCTGTCCTTTGCTCTATGTACCATTGATTTCTTGACATAGTCTCTATGATGGTGACACTTATCACTTTATCACTCTTCTCAAGGCTTCTTTGATGTTTTGACTTAATGCTCACCATTGATCAAAATGTGTTTGCTCAACCACATACCATCAATCTTCAAGATAGTACTTGAGATTTAACTGTGAGCCATGATTGTGACTTTTTTCATCTCCACACTTGATCATAGGAATTTTAACCTTTTCACATTGCATTTCACTATTGGATCTTATTTTCCAAATCAAATGCACTCTATTAATCCAGGGGCTTGACATATTGAATTTTTATGAGTCCTCACGAGTGTGACACTTTTCATTATCAGTTTTTCTTCATTCCTAAAAATAAAGTAAAATAAGTAGGGCTCGAGGAACATATAGAACCTAGGATAAAGTCTTTAACCTAAGGTTTTGGTCACATTAATAAATGAGATTAAGAATTTTAACATAATATTTTAGACTATGACATATAATAAAAGGGACCTTGCATTTAATTAGTTCATGTAAATAAGAAAAAGAACTAAAGGGTCTCGGGACATAAAGGACTTAGCATTAAATTTTTAAGAATAAGGTTTTGGTCATGTTAATAAACATGATCAATACCTTAGGATAAAATATAAACTAAGTCTTAAGAAAATATAAAGTGTTCGCATGCAATTTTTGAATAAAATGAACCTGTGTAAATTTGAATTCAATTCAAAAGAACTTAAGTTAACATAATCAGATTAAGGGTTTGTAATGATTATAATATGAATTCAACTAATCGATTAAAATATCAGGGTTCAATGAAAGGGGTCAAATTAACATAAAGGTTCAAAATCCTGAACAATGCTCACACACTTGAGATTCTATTAGACTTGCATCTTGAAACAACATGAAGTAGCCATTAAAAACATTAGGTAAAATAAGACAAGTATCTAATGGAGACATGTTAGTTAAGCTAAATGAGAACTAGGTGTGGATGATTTTCAAATAAAGAACTCTAATCAAGTAGCATTTTTGACTCAAAGCACAATTTGCAAAACTAGAAACAAGGGTCCCCATTTTTTAGAAATGGAAGTATGTTGACCTCAAAAAAAGGATAACTATTTATCACTTTATACTACATTATAGTTTTCATAAAAATTATTCATCTAATGAAGTAAATAATACAAGAAACATATTGTACATGATCATCTATTGATTTATAAGAATTAATTAAACATTAGTTATTTTGCTAATTGATATAAATATTTACTAATTACTTTAAAATTTCATAATCCAAAATAATTTCTAGAAATGATATTTTATAATTTTAAATGGAAAACATAACTTTCATGTAACTAATAGGTTTGAAGTGAATGATATTGGAAGTATTTATTTTATTTTTTACATAGTCTAGCTATCAAGCTTATGTATTGTTGCAAGTGTTAGATGTTCTAAATACAACTATGTACTTATGAATGAGAGTAACAAGTTATCCAATTAATAATTCAGCTGATGCAAGTTTCTATGCCACTTCCATCTTATTTCATTCTGAATTTAAACAACTAATGTAAAGTCTCTATATATATGTGTTCCATGAAATGGTAAAAGTTTAAAAAATTATTAATTTCTATCTTATTCCCGTCAAACTTTTTCATTCTAAATTATACAATTATAGATATAATGTAAAATTTATACATATTTATATTTCCATAGAATGACAAAATGAAATAAATATTAACCACTAGAAGAATGCAATTTATATATATTTCAATTTCTTCTAACTAAACCAGATTTATGGAAATAGATCTACATAAAAACATCTAAGTAATTCTCATTAAAATTTATTAATAAATATTCTTAAAGAAATTTATATCTAACAACTGATAAAACATGAAAAACTCATTCTTATACAAATATGTTATATAAATGAAGAAATAATATAGCGATGGACAATGTAGGATCAATGAAGAAATAATAATCTAGGAATTGATTACTTTACACATTTAAATATGAATAAGGATTATTAAGTCAAAGTAGGATTAGTATCCATACACTGGTGATATATTTAATCAATTTTAGTTTGTTAGGATCATAAGGAATAAAGGATTAACTCAATAATAATATAAGATACCTCTATAACATCTTCAACTAATACATAGTTTATTCCTTAAATATTCTAATTTCATAATCTATGAATGACTTTGATTAAAAACCAATGAGATCACTATAAGAACCAAAACCAATATCTATAATGTATGTCATCTATGTTAATTAAATAAATAAATACATTTGTTATCATATTCTATGCAAAGTCATCAAAGCAAGGAGTTGAACTTGATCCACCTGATCAGGGCCAACCCACCCCACCATCCCTATGAGACCTCCATCAGTGGCCTTTACCACCCAAACCATCAAATTGGTGGTGGTTATGGTAACCAAGAATATGTAATTAAATCTAATCACATTAATCTTCGAACAAAATACATAATAGAAAAAAGACACGTACAACATAATCAATTCATTCCAAGGTGAGATGGGAATAATTAATGCAACTAAATATAGATTAAGAGTGAGGATGGTTAACTTAGACCATCAAATGATAAAGAATAGATTAATCATAATCTATTATATATCTTTTGAGTTTATCCTACTTGAAACTCCATATAATTCCTTGATCAATATTTAATCATCTGCATCCATAATATATACTTGTAAATATTCAGTTCTAGTCCAGGAATGAAAATAATTTAAATAATGAAATAATCAGATTTAATTAATAATTATTAATCCAAACATAATTAATATTATTAATCATTATTAAATCAACACAACATAAAGCAACTAGTTAGATTTCCACATTTCACAAGTCTAAAACTGTCTTAAGGAACTAAGTCAAAGAATAAATCAAGCTACATTAAAAAAATATAATCCTTTATGAATCATAGGCTTCGTTAGACAAATTATTGAAATATTGAAGTTAAGGCTTGGCATAGTCAAAGAAACAATATGTCATGATTGAATAATGATCACCCTTGAACCAAGATACGAATAACATAACCAAATTAAAGTTAAGATTCAACAAATACAACACCTAAGGTTGAATGACAAATTACATTGAACTGTGTAAGGCTAAAATGAACAACCCAATCATAAAATAAACACACTCACATATATCACATAGTACACACACACACACACACACACACACACACACACATTTATGTGTGTATACTTACATATGTACATATATAAAAATAAACCTTAATATTTTTATAAAAGAGAACCAATGACACAGTTAAAATTAAAATAATCCCAATATCAATTCAAAATGATTTATGGTCATAAAATAGACTAGGCTCAAAGATCAACCATACAAAATCTATAATCAAATAACCCAGAATCCATAAAATCAAAGTCATGACTTACCTACATAAAGAGACTATTATACCACAAATTATTCTAAATGGAAGTGATTGATTTAAATAATATAATAATTCAATGTTAAACTGATTGACACAACCCATGAAAAAATCATAATAACCAAGATACCATATAACTCAAACAAAATAATAGTATAATTAGACCCCAAAACAATTAATCATGCCCAAAAGTTCCTTATTAATATGAACAAGATTATTAGAATTCAAAACTAGCATAACATATGAAAACTTATCCATGTTTAAGTAAAAAACACCAAAATGGTTCACCCAACAAAATCAGAAAACAACACAACCCTTCATTTTTTTCCAGAACATAGTTGTATAACCATGAAAGACATAGTGGTTATATACAATAATTCTAACACACTAGGCTTAACAATCTTTAAATATTTTTCCATTAGAAATAAATACAAACATCTTTATATAACATGCAGATAACACCTCAAAACATTTTCCACTTGAACCCATGCGAATAGCCTTAGTCTATACAACACATTCACATATATACATATAAAACAAGGAAAACCTCTCAAAATATTTTCTATAAGATACAATTGAATAAGTAGTCATCAAAACACAGTCATTTTTTTGAAAAATGCTAAACTTATCATTCTTTATCATTTTTTATGATATAATAAAACATAGACATTAAAATGATTACACAGACAATATATCAAAAAACACAAAGCTTTCCAACCCTTAAGACATGTAGCCATTATGAAATAAACACAATAATTTAATATTTATATAACACAAAAAGATTCATCAAAGTCCATAACCTATTCAACTACATAATGATATAAATATATATCTAATGTGTATATGTTTATTGGAGTTTGATAAGTAATAAACATATCAATATATATCATTTGATGGGTTTGTGTATGTAACTAGAATTCCAAAGGTTTCTAGCTATATGTACAGCCTTAAAAATCTTTATCATTATATCCACATAGTAGAAAAAATCAAACTAGAAAACTCAAAAGAACTTATTTACAAACATGCATAAGATTCCAGAAAAAGATGAAAATCTTCTAGTACTCACCACACATCATTGTTTTTCTTTCCAAACTAACCATCTTGCCATTAAAACCAAGTGAACCATTTTATTGTTTGAATTCCAAATTATCCATCTTTTTAACATTCTATCTATCATCCACCTTCACCATTCTTTATGTTCATTTCCCCATAACCCCAATCAATTCATATTAAACTCTAAGAGGAGAGAGAAACCCATCATACCTTAAGGCAATCAATACCAACCTTATCATTAATGGTAAGCCTAGAAGGATCAACGATAAATCAACCCTCATCTGATAGAAAATAGGATTAGTGTTAATCAAACCCAATTAAACATAACCAAATGGTTTAACATTGAAACCTTCACTTTAATGCCACTTGCCTCATTAAATGAGGCTAACATACTTCCCTCACAAACCATCGACCTAGGTTGATATGATAATACAATATCATAATCACATTCAATCCAAGTTTAAATCAAATCATGACTATATAGTTGTTAAAATAATATGCCATCACCTTAATAGGTTCTAGGTCAAAGGGGGGGTTAGGATAGACATGAAAGTGACAAGGGTTTCTAAGGTATTTATGTCTAGGTGGGTTTAGCTAGGTTAGGTATAGAATCAAATAGGTTGATAAGGTTTAATAGAGAATAGGAGTGATTTATAAAGCCTATAGGAATATATAATAAAGGTGCATATATGAAAAAGGCTATAGATAACAAAATAAATAATAGAAAAAATAATGAACCATAACATTAATTAATGACTTATAACAGAACTGGAAAGTACAATGCTAATTACAAAGAAAAGGACCATAGATGACAAACACAATAACCAAATCAAATTATCTAAAGGATAACCAAATAATAGTACACCTGTCATACATGTTATCATGCTTAGAAATCATTGTTCTAGGTTTATGGCCTCCATCACTACCTAGATCATAGACAAAACCTATAACCACCAAAATGGCATAATCACATTTATCATAAATAAATAATAAATATAGATTATAAAATAATCATAAAAAATAATAAATAATCCATAACATAACTAATCATATAAATAAGTACACAACCAACACTACTATAGAAAGTACCATAGATAATCCATCTAAATAATAACTGAAATTAGTCTACCATCATAATGTCAATGTAATAATAACAAAAATATATATAATGAAAATATAGAATCATAACATCCTTCCCCTCTAGGAAGGAAGCCATCCTAGTGACTTAATAAAAAAGCTATGCATAATTTTGTTTGAAAACATGAGCATCTTCCCAAGTGGCACTTATTTTGGTGATAGGGTCCCATTGCACTAAAACTTACTATATGTCCTTATTATGCAGTGTAATGATAAATGGTCCAGGATTCTCATTGGTTCCAATTGGATCTTTTCCTCTTCTATGAATTGTAAATGTTTCTAATCCAAAACATGAGATGGATCAGATATATACTTTCTTCATAATGAAACATGAAAAACATCATGAATCCTTGAAAGAGAAGGAAGAAGTGCTAGTCAGTAAGCAGCAAGGATAATCTTATACACTATGTCAAAAAGCCCCACAAAATGTGGTGATAAATGACAAGCCTTTCTAAATTTAATATAACTTTTATGTAGTCTAATGCGTAAAAAAATTTATCACCCACATTGATTTCCCATAAAGTTCTCTTAAGGTCTGCATAGCTTTTCTACTTGTCCAAAGCTATTGTTCAAATTTTGCCTTATTATTTCCATCTATCTTTTATATTACAACAAAAAATTATTCCCATTAACTACCCTATTTTCTATGTTGTCCTAATTGATATGCTTTTTACACTTGCATCTATATAAGGCTTCAAATGGAGCCATCTTAAAAGCTGAATGGTAGGAATTATTATATGCAAATTCAACTAGATGAAGGTAATCCTCCCATTTTTTTTGTTGATCCATTACATAAATTTGTAACATGTCTTCAATCACTTGGTTGAATCACTATGTTTTCCCATTTGTTTCTAGATTACACAAAGAGCTAAAATTTAGCTTTGTTCTTAAGGCTATAGTTAAATTACAACAAAACCTTAAAGTAAATAGTTTATCCAAATATGATATGATCACCTTAAGTATGACATGGATTCTTATGACTTACTTGAAAACTCATTATGCAAATATAGATTCATCATCTATAAAATTTATAGCAATAAAATGGCCAAATTTAGTTGCTTTATCAATCACTACTATGATTATCTCATGCTTGTTGAATGATTATGGTAGTGCTGCAATAAAATCAAGTGAGACTACAACCCACATATCTTTTAGAATATCATGAGGGTAGAACAACCCTCCTAGATGGTAATTCTTAGCCTTAACCCACTAGTATTCCAAACATTTTGTGACAAAGTTACTGACATCATTCTTTAACCCAGGCTAAAAATAGATCTTTTGCAACTCATGTATCATTTTTGTAACACTTGAATGAGCATATTAAGGTGTTGGATGTAATTTTTTAAGTCATCCATAATGGGGACATAAATTTTGTTTTTATACCTAATCAAGTCATAATTTATCAAGTCATCCATCCTAGGGACATAAATTTTGTTTTTATACCTAATCATTCCATTTTTTTCATCAAAAAATTTAGAAAATATTTTTATGAAAGGTTCACCAGCCATACCTTTTCTTACTTAATGATAGAATACATCAACAAGTTGTTCCAAAATAGAACTTATAAAATTTCCATATAACACCAATAAAGTAGCAACCTATGTGCATTTACTAAGTGAATTAGCCACATGGTTCTTCTTTCCTTTGACATATGATATATTCATGTCAAAATTGCTCAAAAATTCCAGCAACTGGCACTAGGGTGCATTTAGATCTACTTGAGAGAATAAATACTCAAGACTTATATGATGAAATTTTACTTGGAAAGGCTTTCCCAATAAGAAATGTTTCCATTTCTTAAGTTCATAGACAATGACAACAACTTCCATGTCATGTGTAGGATAATTATTTTCATTTCTTTTAATTTTTGTGACTCATAAGCCACAACCTTGCCATCTTGAAGCAAGATACCACCATAACCTTCTTTGGAAGCATCAACCCAAACTTCAAAGTTACCATTTAGATTTGGTATAATCAAAATAGGAGTTGTACTAAGCATCCCCTTAAATTTGACATAAGATTCCTCACACTAAGAAGTTTATACAAAATTCATTTCTTTACACTATAAAAAAGGGATGGGATAGGCTAGACTAGATATATTTTTAACAAAGAACCAGTAATAACCAACCAACCCCATGACTCTTTGTACTTCATGCACATTGGAAGGAGTAGGCCAATCTTTTATATCTTAGATATTAGTGGGGTCAACATAAATGCCTTTTTTGGAAATAATATGTCCTAAATAATGAATTTTAGACTCATAAAATGCACAATTGGATAATTTTCCATAAATATTAAGCTATTTTAGTCTTTGCATTACTAGACAAAGGTGTTGATCATGTTTAGCCTCATCCTTAGAGTAAATTAGAATATCATCTAGAAAAACTAGTACAAACTTATGAAACTAATCTCTAAATATGTTGTTCACAAGGTTAATGAAGGATTCAGGTGCATTGGTTAAGATGAAAGGTAGAACCATAAAGTCATAGTATCTATATCAATTTCTCAATGTAATTTTATGAATATCCTCTTCCTTGATGTATAATTGATGGTAACTAGACCTCAAGTCAATATTAAAAATATTGTATCACCTTTCATTTGGTTGAACAAATCATTGATTATTGGCAAAGGGTAGTGGTTTTTGATTTTTATCTTATTAAACATGCAATAATCAATTCAAAGCTTTAGAGTACAATCTTTTTTCATAATGACTAACATAACACCCCAAGGAGACACACTTGGCCGTATTATTCCATAATCTAAAATTTCTTATAGCTAAACTTTTAATTCTTATAGATCAATGACATTCATGCATTAAGGTTCTTTATATGTAGGGGAAGATCTAGGTATGATGTTAATAGAAAAATCAAATTCCTGCTTAGGTGGAAATCCAGGAAATTTTTTAGGAAAGACATACATAAACTCCCTTGGTATAGGAAAATCTACATGTTATAGCTCCTTTTCATTAGATATTTCCTATAGTTGTACTGTATAGAGATTACAACTCTTCCTAATAACTCTTTTCAACTATAGGGATGAAAGGGTTTTATGTTTTATTAACCCTTGCATACCTTTAAATTCTATAATTTGGCTAAGGTTATTGATACATCACACTCCTTTTTCCACACAATCAAGTGTGGCTTGATGTTCATGTATCCAATCCATCCCAAAGATGATATCATAAGACCCTAAAAGTGTGAAAAATATATCTACCTTAGTCTTGAAAACCCCAGAATAGGCACTTTCTTGCTAGTACTGAATTCCACTTTCCAACCTTTTCTTGTCAAGACTAGTTTACTACTATATTGTTTAGCCACAAAAAGAAAAATAAAATAGCCCATTTCACTAGAATAAATCAATATAGTTGAAGGAAAACCATTAATCATACCTTAGGTCTCAATAGGAGTGGCTTGTAATTCATCATTGTGATTATCAATAAAAACATATACCCTATCGTTCACTATTTGGCCTAATTTCAGTTTAGGATAGTCTTTTTTTAAATTATTGTAACCACATCCCAAATATATAATTATTTAATAGGATGCTACTGGAATAGTGTTATCACATGTGGTAGGTCCATGTGAGTTGGTTTCATGTTGCTTCTTCTTATAAGAACTATATTTGGTAGATTCATGGGACTTGAAATTCTTGCTCTGATTAGAAAATCTACTAAATTCTTATTACCTCATGAAAATATGTGGTTCGAGTCAAATTTTCTAAAGTTATTATTCATGATAGAAATTTTCTTGTCCTTATACTTCTTCTTATTAGACTTGAATTCTTTCCTTGCCCGTTGGTGAGACTTTTCTTTCTCCTCAGCCTTGTATGCTGATTTCATGGCTACAACCAAAGTTTTTAGATTTTTCATGTTAACATCATGCATCAAAATCTCCTTAATCCCAATCTTTAACTTATTAATCTTAGTTTCTTCATCATGCATATAGTTTACATGATCTAATAAGTTCAAGAATTTATTCTCATATTTGGTAACATACATGTTGTCTTACTTTAAGAGCTAAAAATTAGGGATTTTATGCTCCTTATAATTTTCATTCAGGTACCTCTTAAAAAATTAAGTCTCAAAAATAGACAAATATATTTTAGGGCTGATATCCTTCAATATCACAAAGGTGGTTCCACCATAATGTTATAGGTCCTACTAGTTGATAGGTTGCTACTATGGCTTTCACATTGGAAGGCATATTATAAAAATTAAATTACTTTTGCAAGTGTACCAACTAAGAATAAACTACATCACTTGATTATTCATCTACTTGATGATTGGGTTAACTGTGGTCAAAGGCAATTCTTGTATTATAGGTCCTTACCTTTGTCCCATTTCAAGTTAGGGTACTTCCTCTTGGGATACCCCCTTAGGATGATTCAATCTTTGTTCTTAGTTATATATCATCCCTTACAAAGTGTTAAGGACTATCAAGATACCATTAAGATTTTCCTCATGTTTATCAATTAGAATTCCACCAAATTCTTCAACATGGGGTACCTTGATATTATTGTTATAATTATTCATAGGCAGTTCATCTAGGTTGTGAATGGGGATGTAGCCTCAACAACCCCTTCCATGTCCTTGACCTTTGGGCCTAACTAGGTTGAAATTCAAAATCTTTATGTGGATTTTACCTCTACTTACATGTATAATAACCATCCTAAGAAATCATAAGTGATAACTTATAATATTATAATTAATAGAAGAAAATAATTATTTCCAGAGTTCCATCGAGTAGAACACTACTTTGATATTAAATGAAATAACCCCAATTTTTTTTTGAAATCATATATCAGAGTATACTTTGGACACATGTTATTTCCACTTAAAGGATTTGATAATGTAATTAAAACATTCAATGAACCATACACGTATGTATTTAGAATCGAAGGAGTGGAATTGAGGCAATTTGCTTGAGGTAAAGACTTACATAAATCACTATGGGAAAGTTGGTTTTTGTTGAGAAGGATAATGTATTCTGGGGTGTATCAATATATGCATGATATTATAAATCCCAAGTGCTATAAGTGACACTTGTAATTCTTTATAGGACCATTTCTAGGCCCTTAACCCTAGGTAAACATCTCACTCTCCTTAGTGGGTTCTAGTCTCATTTAATGATGGTTAAGTTAAAGGATTAGTTTAATTGAGAAGGATAGATTTGTTGTTCTTAAGTTACTATTTAGGTTATTCATGTGTTAAAATCAAGATACATGCTATATAAATTAGATAAGTACATAAAATTAGTAAAAAGGATTAATTCACACTTGTCGATTTGAATACATTTATTTATCTAATTATGTGAAAGCACAAGAGAAATAGATTAAGTATGGGATTCCTTAGTGCTACCAGTCAGGTTATAACACCCTTCAACCTTTAACTTCATTTCACTATTCATACATCATTTTATATCAAACATGGTTATTCATAATAGTTCAAGGCATAGTTATAACTTTAATATTTCCATTCCATATACTATGCAACTATTTAAATTGGCATAGTTAATGCTATAAAAGATTTTAAGGCATACAATAAAATAAATATAAGATTTATATATAAAATGAATATCATAATAATGAGTTCAAGCGGTTATATATTCAAGAAACAACTATTTTTAATTCATACATAGATGCTTTAAAGATATAAATATGTTACAAATCCATTGCAATTCAACAAGGAAAACCAAAACCAACAAACATATAATGGTCAAATTTGAGCAATATAAGCAACAAAGTTCATTCAAGTTTCAAGATGAGTGGAACCCAAATAAAAAGTTCCTCTTAATAAAATATTATAAAACTTTATGTTGGAAACCAACCAATAGGTTTGTCTCATGGGAAGGAAACTAAAGAAATAACGTAAGTATAACTTTTGCATGGATTGAGATGATACGATAACTATTTATCATTTTTAACTGCACTATAGTTTCCATAAAAATTATTCATCTAACCAAGTAAATAAGACAAGAAAAGTATTATACATGAACAATTATTGCTTTATAAGAATTAGTTAAACATTATTTATTTTGCTAATTAAAATAAATATTTACAAGTTACTTTCAGATTTCATAATCCAACCTAATTTTGAGAAATGATATTTTATAACTTTAAATGGAAAAAATACCTTACACACAACCAATAGGTCTGAAGTGCATTATAGAGGAAGTATATATTTTATTTTTCACATTGTCTAACTATAAATCTTGTGTATTGTTGCAAGGGTTAGATGTTCCAAATGAAACTATGTACTTATGAATGAGACTAACAAGTTATCCAATTAATAATTTAGCTAATTCAAGTTTATATGCCACTTCTATCTTCTTTAATTTGGAATTTAAACAACTAATGTAAAGTCTAAGAATATTAATAATTGTTTTAAGTTTTACCATTTCATTTGGAATTTAAACAACTAATGTAAAGTCTCTATGTATATGTATTCTATGAAATGGTAAAACTTAAAACAATTATTAATTTATATATTATTCCCATCAAACCTATTCATTCTGAATTATACAACTATAGATATAATGTAAAACATCTACATATTTATATTTCCATAGAGTGGCAAACTGAAATAAATATTAACCACTTTAAGAAAATAATTAATATCTATTTTAATTTCTTCTAATTGGAATAAATTTCTAGAAATAGATCTAACATAAAAACATTTATGTAATTCTCATTAAGATTTAATAATAATATTATTAAAGATGTTTATATCTAACAACTAACAAAATTTAACAAAATCATTCTCACACAAACATGTTATATAGATGAAAAAATAATATACGGATAAATAAGCATCTAGGAATTGATTTCTTTATACATCTAAATCTGACTAAGGATTATTAAATAAACATAGGCTTAGTATGTATATACTGGTGATCTACTTAATAAATTATATTTTGTTAGGATCATAACGAATAAAATATTATCTTAATAATAATATAAAATACTTGTATAATAGCTTCAAATAATTTAATTTATTCATTCAATATTCCAATTTCATAATCTATGAATAACGTTTATTAGAAATCAATGAGATCACTATAATAACCAAAACTAGCATATATAATCTATGTTATCCATGTTAATCAAATCAATAAATACATTCAATACCATATTTCATACGAAGTCATCGAAGCAATGAGTTAAACTCGATCCTGCTTATTAGGACAAACCCTTTCCGCTAGCCCTATGAGCTCTCCATCAGTGGCCCTTACCACCCAAACCATTAACAAGATGGTGGATGTGGTAACTAGGAATAGGTAATGATTTTTTACCACATCGATCACCAATTAAAAGATATAATAGAAAAAGACACATACAACATAATCAATTCATTCCAAGGTGAGATAGGAATAATTAAACCAATTAAGTATAGACTCAGAGTAGAGGATGGTTAACTTAAACCATTAAATGATATAGAATATATTAATCCTAATCCATTATATATATTTTTATTTTATCTAACATGAAATCCCATCTAATTCTTCAATTAGTATATAATAATCCACACCCACAACATATACTTCTAAATATTCAGGCCTAGTCTAGGAATAAAAATACACACATTCTAACAATGTAAGAAAAATAATTCAAATAATGACATAATAATATTTAATTAATAATTATTAAACCAAACATAATAGATAAAATTAATCATTATTAATTCAACACAATATAAATCAACTAGTCTGACTTCCACATGTCACAAGTCTAAAACCATCCTAAGAAAATTAAGTTGGAGCATTAATCAAGGTACATTAAAATAAAAGAATCCTTTATTACTCGAAGGCTTCATTAGATAGGTTATTGAAATATTGAAGTTAAGGCTTGTCATAGTTAATAAAATGATGTGGTATGATTGAAAAATGATCACTCTTGAATTGAGATAAAAATAGCATAACCCAATAAAAGTCAGGATCAGACAAATCTGACACCCAAGGTTGAATGATAGATTATGGTAAAATGCCTAAGGATCAAATGTACAACCCAATAAAAAAGAAACATAGTCACTTATGTCACAGTGTATAAAAATCTATAATATATGTGTGTGTGTGTGTGTACTTATGTTTATACATACATACATAACTACACACATACATACATATATAAAAATAAACCTTAATAGTTTGATAAAGGAGAACCAATTACATAGTTACCATTAATAAAATCCCAATATCAATTTAAAATGATCTATAGACATAAAAGATACAAGGCTTGAACATCAACCATACATAGTTTATAATCAAATAACCCAAAATCCATAAAATCAATGTCTCAACTTACCTACATAGAGAGATGATTATACCACAACCTATTCCAAATAAAAATGATGAAATTAAAAAATTTAATGATTCAATGTTAAACATGTTGACACATCCCATCATAAAATCATAATGACCAAGATACCATACAACTTGAATAAAATATTAGTATAATCAGACTCCAAAACATAAATCATAATGACCAATATACCATACAACTTGAGTAAAATATTAGTATAATCAGACTCCAAAACAATTAATCATTCCCAAAAGTCCCATATAAATATGAAAAAGGTTATAAGAATGTAGAACTGGCATAACATATGAAAACCCATCCATCCTTAAGTCCTAAAACACAAAAACGGGTCACTCAATAAACTTAGAAAACAACATGACCCTTCATTTTTTTAAGAACATAGTTACATAACCATCAATGACATAGTTATTATATACAATAATTCTAACACACTAGGATTAATAATCATTAAATATTTCATCATTAGAAATAAATAAAAACATCTTTTTATAACACATAGACAACATCTCAAAACATTTTCCACTTTAACCCATGAGAACACCATTAGTCTATACAAATCATTCACATATATACATATAGAACCAAGAAACCCTCTTAGAAGCTTTTCTATAAGACACAATCGAATAAGATGTAGTCATCAAAACACATACTCATTTTTTTCTAAAAATACTAAACTTATAATTCTTTCTTATTTTTTGCCAATATAATAATACATAGACATTAAAATAATTTCATAGATAATATATCAAAAAATAAAAATCTTTCCAACCCTTAAGACATCCAACTATTATAAATGAAACACAACCATTTAATACGTAGACAACACACAAATATTCATCATAGTCCATAACCCATTCGAATGCATAATGATATTGATATATATCTAATGTATATATGCTTATTGTAATTTTATAAGTAAGAAATATATCAACATATCATTATGATCGGTCTACATATGTACCTAAAAATTTGATGGCATCTAGCTGTATAAGCATCCTTAAAAATATTTATCATTATATCCACACAATAGTGAAAATCAAACCATAAAACTCAAAAAGACTTACAAACATACAGGCGATTCCAGAAAAAGATGCAAAGCTTTTAAGACTCACCACACATCACTATTATTCTTTCCAAACTAACCAGCTTATCATTAAAACCAAGTGAATTGTTTTACTATTTACATTCCAAATTATCCATCTTCCTAACATTTTATCTATCATCTACCTTCCTTAATCTTTCCATTCATTCCCCCATACTCCTAATCACTTTTTATTAAATTATGGGAGGAGAGAGAAACCCTCTATATCCCAAGGTAATGCACTTAAATGTTACCATTAATGGTGAGTCTAGAAGGCTCGATGACAAAGAATTCCTCATCTAATAGAAAAGAGGATTAGTGTAAATCAAACTTGATTAAACATAATCAAGCCATTTAACATTGAAACCTTGATCATAATGCCACCTACCTCATTAAATGAGGTTAACATACTTCCATCATAAATCATCAACCTAGGTTGATATGATAATAAAATATCGTAATCACATTCAATACAAGTTTAAATCAAACCATGACTATATAGTCATTATAATAATATTTCATCACCTTAATAGGTGTTAGGTTAAGGAGTGGGGGGTTAGGATAGACATGAAGGTAAAAAGGGTTTCTAAGGGGTTTAGGTCCAAGTGAGTTTATCTAGCTTAGGTTAAAAATAAAATAGGTTGATAGGGTTTAATAGATAACAAGAGTGATTCAAAAAGTATACAAGAATAGAGAAGGAAGCTATGTGTATGAAAAAGGCTACAACAAACAAAATAAATAACAAAAAATATAAAAAAACATAACAATACATAATGACTTATAATAGAACTGATAAAGTACAACATCAATTCGAAACACAATGACCACATTCAATAAACACAACAAAAAAATCAAATTATCCAAATAAATCAAATAATATATACCTTTCAGGCATGCTGACGTGCTCAAAAATCACTTTTTTGGTTTTATGGCCTCTATTACCTACCTAGCTCATAGACAAAATGTGTAACCACCAAAATGGCATAATCACATTATGTCATAAAATAATGTTAAATATATATTATAAAATCATCATGAATAGTAATAATAATCCATAACATAATTAATCATAGAAATAAGTACACAACCAACACTGTTGTAACTAGTACCATATATAAATCATCTAAATCATAGCTAAAACTAATATAGCATCATAATGTTAATATAATAACAAAAAAATATATGTAATGAAAATATAATATTGTAACATAATGTAATAGGTTTATTTTACAATAACACTGGCAAAAGTATTGCAAGTGTATCTTTATGTGGCTAAATTTGGATTGCTTGCACAACATGTTTGTTAGTTGTTACCACTTTATTGATTAAATTATGCAAAGGTGCCACACAATGAATTGGAATGAATTTTTTTTTTGCATTATATTATTTTGTAAATTTACATTCATCATAAGTTTAACTAATCTTAGAAATAAGGGTAAGTATAATATCCTACTCAACTAAGGAATAAACTATGCTAGAAGCAGGCCATTTAAATATTTAAGATTCATAATATATTCTGATAAATTGCTTAATTATGAAAATATGCTAAATATGGAAAGTGCAATATAAAATAGGAATAAGATTTATTAAACATGAAAAAGTAATAATAATTATCTTATTTAGCAATGCACACACATATATATGAAGTGTAAGTGCATAAATAATCAAGATGATGATAGATTATGATTCATTATATTAAGTACATCAACACTCTATTAGCCTAAACACTACCATCGAAATAAAGACACTAGCATTGATGTTTTTATCTTAAAAATTATACTATGATCCTATACAAAATACAAGTCCTTTTACAGAAATTACACATATGGTCATTAAGGTTCATTGTCACCTTGCAGATTATTTATCTAGATCTTGTACATAAGTTATGGATATTAGTATGTAGCTCCAATCCATAGGTCCTCTAATATCAGGAATGCCACTTTGAAAAAATGGGTTAGTGGGATCAAATGAAGTTGAGATGACCTAAAAGACCAATTTTTCATTGAATGTTGCCTACATATCCAACACTCTAAAGAGGACCTTAGACTAATATAGTTTTCCCATTTATGTTGCCTTGTGTGTGAACAATTATGATATATAATATATGCAAGTGGATGTAATCATAGATAATGTAACTTAAAAAATATTCCTCATATGGTACTCTTTGAATGATTCATACCTATAAGAAGATTAAATGTATGATTAATCTATAAATAGGGAGGAATAGGGTAATATAACTCAATTATATGAATGATTAAGTGAGCTTGATAAGTACATGATTTGTAATTGATAGATGTCTATAATGAGTGGGTTTTGGTTTATTTCTATACTATACATTTTTAAATGATCTCATGGGAAGGTTAATTAGGAAAAATGGGACTACCCATACATACTTAAAGATTTTAAAATTTTATTGGTTTAGGCACAGACATTAGCATTAGACCAAGGACACTAGTGTCTTAGTCTAGATGGTAGTGTCTTAGAGGATAGATAATGGTTGAATATATGGAACTGATAGTATAAGATATATACTATGTTTCAATCATATTATGGGGTATAGGTTATCTATATAGATTAGGGTTAGACTCTATGATAAGTATTTGGGTATAGTGAGATGGTGAACATGAGCCTTGGGGTAACAGAAAGGTCCTAAACTAAAGGGTTGAGCCATGAGTGATATCTTCTAAGTGTAAAAATCTATTTTATCATAAATAATCTATATTTATCATCTATAATTTATTGGAAGTGGTTATAAATTACATAAAATAGAGTAGATAAAGTGATAATCCCTATTGTGACATCCATTGGAATGGAGCCTAGACATTGGTGAGGCACATCATTAAATCTTATAATGTTATTATATGATTTTTGGATAAATTCCTTATTGATAACTAATGTTTGAAAAAAAAAATATTGCATATAATAGTCTTGATCCATTATCTATTTAATCATTCTTGATTTTGTTATTTTATATTTTCACTTTAATAAACAATTGGAGATGATGATCTATAGTATGCTAAGGAGGAAACTAATATATTTTGTAAAATATCATGTCTTAAATACCATTTAGTGTATTAATAATATATACAAAACAAGAAAGATATGCATATTTATTTAATTTTATGTCACATAAAGTTGCACATAGAATGCCTTTATAGACAGGTGACCTCTTTAATAGTTTTAACATAGAGATTTTAGTAAGAATATTTCTAATTTTATCAGTGATATTTTATGTCTTGGTTGGATTGGTTTTTTGAGTGGGTGTTGTTTGTGAATGATGAAAAATAATTTGAATTCAATCTACTACACATGATGAGGAACCCTACCCCTTATATTTTCAAAAGCATGGACTAGAAGATCCTATATAAGGATACATTTAGTAATGGGAGAATGATGGTAGATATCATGATCTTGAGTTTTATATGGATGAGAAACAAAAATTAATCACTGGTGCCCTTTGACATCTGGTAGTAACTAGAATAATCAAAAATTTAATATTTAAACAATTTGAATCATTAAGCATGGTAATAAAAAATAACAAATAATTTTGACATTTTTTGTATTATATTTGATTCTAATATGCTCTAAGATGATATTTTAACATATAATATATTTCTCTATTCTATAAAAAATCAATTAGTCATTACATATATATAGGAAAATTCTTTCATATAAACTAGCATAATCATCTCTCTAAAAATGACTCATCATATCCATATGATCACTCTCCAACAATAATAAAACTATACCTGAAATACTATTATTACACTTAACATTATTACTCTTAAACATTATATTTTAAAAACTAACTAAATATACTTATTAGTGAATTATTACTCATGCCTATTAGTGAATTATTACTCACACAATTATTCACATTACAATCTTAACTCAAATTAAATGTGAGTTGTATTTTTATCAACATCCCCCCGCGTGCCCTCCCCGTGCCCTAGACACACCACCCAACCCCCCCCCCCCCCCCCCCCCCCCCCCCCCCCCCCACCCCACCACACCCACACACACACACAAAACTAATAATTACATGGTACTTTTTTTTTACATGTCTTGATGAAGGTAGAGAAGGAACAACATCAACCTCTCATCAAACATCCACTGTCAAGAACATCATCAATACAATTCAATGTGGGAACTGTGAACAAAAGTATCTACTATCAACCATTCATTAAGGAAACATCATCAAACTATACATTGTGTAAACTATAAGTAGGAACCATCTATCCAACCTTCACTCATGCATCTACTAAACACCTTTTTTATAAAACACATCATGTGATAAAATGAGAAATAGACCTATTATTTATCAAACATACAAATAATAATAATAAATTAAAAATACATGAAATAAAATTAAAATGAGGATTAAATCATCATTATCACTTTTATAGCGTCTACACATGATTATTGCCACTCAATATCATTTATCATAGATATCCACTACTGTGACTAGAAATCAACTTTAACATAATAATTTTTGCTAATGAGAGGCATAGAAAGCCTCCTTCGTCCAATGCCTCCAACCTCCTTGATGTCACTACATCCTCAACAAATTTTAACTTGAAGCACATTTTGAAATAGTTATTTAATGAAAAAATACAGCCCTAATAATTTTGACACACATTAAACATGGACATTAGGTTCACCCAACAATGCATTCATTAAAATATAGGGTATGAGTTTTATTTTTATGACTAAATTACATATTAAACATGAAACTCTAATAAAATCACACTAGAAATAACTATAACCAGATAGTTTTATAAACTAATAGTTTAAAAAATTAATTAAAAATATGAACATGCCTAATAGAATACTTAAATACTAAATGTAAAAAGTAGACTTTTTATAATCATATATTAAAAACTGCTATTATAAAACATTGGACACTGATTAATATAGAGACTAAGACACAATTATGGGACTTATAAACATGGATATATAGTAATAAAGTGAAATAAAACCTCAATTTACATTCACTCACCTTCAATTAATATTCATACACTCACCAAGTGTCATACGAATGGTGAAAACAAATGTTGGAATGAAAGCAATCAAGAGACTATAGCTTATGTCTAGAAAAATGGGATGACTACACCTGTGGTTTTACTCTACACATTAGTGATTCAATAATTTATTTTATTTACTACTCATAATCTTGATCAAGAATATTATTACTAGAGTTTTGGTAACCTAGATGTATTATGTAGTTATTGAAAATTACATGACATATTGTATCAGATACTCATCCATTACCAATGCAGAATTTTCATTGAATGGTGAAAATATACAAGAAAAAGAAGATTTGGAGATTAAATCTTAGCAGGTGGAAGATGAATAAAGTCTTATGTAAACAAAAATTCATGCATACCAAACACATTTTTATCTAAATGTTGAATGGATCAAAACTAAGTTCAATTCTAGATCAATATTGAATGGTATTGGGTAGATCAAGAACTATAATTAAAAACATCAATAATAAAAACACAAATAAAACATCAAACCAAATGCATATATAGTTTAACCTCCTACATAAATATGATACATATAATAGAAACTGAATGCTTAAAAACTATCATATAGGTAATAACTTCTAAAACCATGAGATTATGTCATAGGATGGAACTAGTGATTATCATGGATCTAGTAGATGCTTGTTGTCATCCCAATATAATTATTTATGCATACAATCACAACAGAGTTTGAAATCCAAGATGTATATATTATCATAATCTATGTAAGTAAAGCCTATATAAAATAATCTCACTAATAATTATATATCAAATAATTCAAATCATTAATCTATAGAAATAATATAGTATATGACAATGCCTCATTCAAATTCTTAATCCTCTATATTAGGTACAAGTCTAAATAATATATTTTTGATACCACTGATAGATTTTGTAAGAGTTAATACATAGATTTATCTCATAAAAACTTGTATAAAAACAAATACTCAAAGATAATATTTGTGCACATAATATATTACTCTATTCTATATTAAATCATTCAAGAATTACATATATATAGGAAAATTATTTCCTATAAACATGGATAATATTATCTCCGCAAATGACTCATCATATCCCTATCATCACTGTCAAATAATAAAAAACTTATATGTGTAATATTATTTTTACACACAAATAAATGATTGTTAAATATTTTATTTTAACATGTAACTAAATATACCTATTATTGAATTATTACTTGTGTAATTATTCACATCACAATGTTCACTCAAATTACACATGAGTGTTATTTTTTCTAACAAGTTATAATATTACTAAACACATTAGAGTGTAACTAACAAACTATAATAACTTGTTATTTATGGAAAACAATTTGAGAATTGATAACCTAACTTGTTTCACTTATGTTTAGGTATGTGGTGGGTTATAACATCAATATACATTTTGGTGCTAACAAGTCTGTGTGAATATCTATTATTTCCTTCTCCTTTATTCAAACCCTAGATGTGCACTAAATAAAACTACAAAACCAAGAAAAAAATTTAAAGGGAAGGTTTTCACTAACCATAAATACACCATACATGACTAAATACTTCCTACATATCTAATAATTTTAAGAGGGAAGTCAAATTGATCGTAGTTATCCCACATAACTGAGTGTGTTCAATCATTTTTAATTTTAGTATGTAATGTAATCCGATTTATGGATTTGAACAATATATAACTTGTGACTTTAAATTACAAATGGTATTTAGAATTAGATCAAATTCCTCTCTTTCAAGGGGCTTAAAAATTCTTAGCTTTAGGATAGTTCCTCTAAATATGTAGAGTCATTATTAGTTATCATTAGATATGTGCTCAATAGATATTAGTTAGGTTGTCTTAGGATTTATATTTTTATATAGTTGAATATTTGGGTAATTTCCTCTACTATGACATGAGAAATGTATAAGATAACTCTTTTGAAAAAAATTAATTTTGGAAACTAGTTGTTAAAGGGTGAGGTGATAAACTTGGCTTATGTGAATAATTCCATGTTGGTAGACCTAGCTAAGAGGGCATGTACCTATCCAAAAAAAATGAAAATGATCTAAGGCCACTAGATATATTAAGATTGATATTTAATAGTTTGGGAAAAGTCTTAAAAAATCATGTGTAATATTAACAATAATTTTGAAGGTCTATCCCATATATGGATACACGACTACGAGGAGTCATAAATAATATCAATGTGTGTGAGCATAAGTCAAGCAACTTACATTTTGGTGAAATTAAACATCTGCAAGTGCATAATACTAGATATATGAGTGTCTATACATGATTGTATGTGTCTGATGATTTTGATTCTTATTTAAAATAATCCATTTTTGTTTAGTCTTTTTTTAAAGAAAATAATGACATGAATGTTATGGGTATTTAGACTATAGGTAGTTTCATCTATTAAATTCTTTAAACTTATTTCTTAGTCTTCCTAGGGTGTTTAGTAATGATGGGGTTTGTTGAGGTTGTGTTTTTAGAAATAACCATTATGGTAATTTCCCCAAAAACAAGGCTAATTAAGCTAATTATCCCTTAAGTTGGTAGACAATGACCTCGTGTCATTTATAACTCCATTCTCATGAACCAATTATGTACTCACATTCATATATGAATTATAATGTTTCACATGGGTGTACATTATCAACTATAAGAGTGGATTCCTTGAACATTTCAAGGACTTCAAGCCATTTTTTTAGAATAAATATTATATTTATATCAAGAAGAGATACACACATATAATGTGGGGAGTATGTATCTAAGGCATTTTAACCTTTTTTATTGTTCATACCATTCATCATAAGTACACCCTACACCCCTCCATAAAATGGCATTGTATAGAGGAAAAATAAGACATTGAATGAGATGGTCAATTGTATGATGTATTTCAAAAACTTAAAATTTGTGTTTTGGTTTGAGGCATTGAATAGTGTCAATCATTCACAACCACATGTCATACAAGGCAATGTAGGACATGACTCTTTAGGAATCTTCATCCTATGCTAAGCCCTAGGTTTATTCATTTAGATTATTTAGTAGTGAGTTTTATTCATTAATTATAAATGATAAATGCAATGATATGGAGGATAATAGTAAACCAATCATATTCATTTTGACTTTGAGTATGTGAAGCCTTATAATTTATTTGACCTAGTCACTCAAGATGTTTCATTTCAATGGGTTGTTTGGCTCATGACATTCACACTTTGAATATTTTATCTACATATTATTTTTCACTCACCCATCCTTTTTAATCATCACTTTAGGATTATTTATTTATTATTTTTGATAGTGATATTTTTGTTAATCTATCACCACCGATACATTCTACACATTTTATGCCTAAAATTAAGATTGAACTACTCAAAAGACATCAAGTTTTTGAAAGCTGATCCTTTTAACACATTAAAATCATATACATATAGTTGAAGATAGTATTTTGAGTCATCATCTTTCAAAATATACACAAAGTTTTAGAATAAAAAATTATACCCGAGTGGGATGAAGTTATAGTAGAATATTATTCTTTTATGATGAGAAGTATCACATACAATTGAGTTTAACTTCTTGATGGAAAAATATTAGTTCATTTTAAGAGGGTATACAAGATGAAATATGTAGTTAATGGGTCTCTAAAAAATTACAATGCACATTTTGTGGCCAAGAGTTTCTCATAGGTTGAGGGGATTGACTAATTTGAAACATTTTCTGATGTTTACAAAATGGATTTTTTTTCACTTTGTCCTTTCTATAGTTGAATCAAAAGGATGGTTAGTGCATTACTAATGCATAAAAAGAGGCTAAATTTTTGGATGCCATAAATTTTGATTCATAGCTCCATTTGGTCCCATATTCATATCAAAATGATCATCTCAAAACATTCAGTGTGGACATAATTGGGATTATTTGGTTATGGACATTTTTGATATTTTTGTAGGCCATACGTGACCATCTGAGGGTCTAAAATTTAGTTTAATATTATTTTTTATATTTTTAAAATTTTAGAAATTATCTATTTTTGTAACCAAAGTTAAAATTTAGTTGATATTCATCTAATAGATTAATTTTAGTGTTTAGTTTATTTTCGGAGATTTTTAGAGCTACATGCACTTTCATGCGTAACTAAAAATAGTAATAATTAAAAAATAGTAGGTTGAATTTTATTTATTTTTAGAATTCCATATATCACATGTCAACTCTAATTTGAAGTTGAGGATTATTTGTGCATGGTTTATAAATATTTGAATCATTCAATATGGATAAACATAGGTTATTATTTCATAATCTTTACATATTGATGCTTTATTGTCTTTATAATGATTGAGTTAATTATTTGGTATCCGTCCAAGTTAAAATATTGAAAGTGTAAGAGATGGTGAGAGGATGAGGAGGAATTGCATAGATGAAATGGAATATGCAAGACATATAAAATTAAGTATAAAAATTAACCAAGATCATTATAAATTAAAAATAAAGGAGAACAAAAGATGATGTCAAAAATGACATAGATCATGAAGAACAAATTTCATAAGAGGAACAACATGAACAAGCTCCATCAATGGAAGAGATGATGGTTAGAGATTTAGAAAGAAGGAACAAAGGAATTAAGGATGAAATTCCATATTTTGGAGGAAGTTTAAAACTAGAGGAGTTGATAGATTAGATGAAAAACATGATTTTTTTTTAATGGAAAACTATGAGAGAAGACAAGAAGATAAATTTTACATGCATGAAATTAAAGCATCATGATATGATTTGGTGGGATAACTTGAAAAAATAAAGATAAAAAAAAGCTAAAAATAAAATCAAATCATGGAAAAATATGGAGAAGAAGCTGAGGGAGAAATTTATTCTTGTGGATTATGTACAAAACCTATACATAAGATTCCAAAATTTGAAGTAGAAGGATCAAAGTATACAAGAGTATACAAATGAGTTTTATAAGAATTCAAAATGAGAGAATCATGATGAAATAGAAGCAAAGATGGATATAAGGTATGTAAATGATTTTGAAGTTTTCTCTTCAAGATGAATTAAGTGTGCATAGAATGCTTTGCATGGAAGAAGCTTATTAATTTAACCTTTTATGGTTTTACACACGTAAATCATATATTTATATTAAAGGGATGAGATGTATAAAATAGTCAAATAATATGTAATTATTAATTACTAATTTATTATAGATTTTAACCTTATTTGAATTTCTAAAAATAGTAATAAATAGGCATAAATATAGACTTATCTGAAAAGTGACCATCGTGGATGATTTGGGTTCTAAAAACTAAGTTATAGACAGTTCTGAGTGTCATAAATAGGATTCTATAATTTTTTTATGCATTGTATAATAACACCCCATATAGATAGTAATTATATGTTGCTATAGTGTCCTCAAAGTGGTGTTAGTGTCCCCTTTATAGGGATGTTCTTATTTTTTAGCAATACATGCACCTCTATTTTTGTTCCTATGCACATGAAACCTAAAACTCTATGTTGTGCCTAGAAAACTTAATTTAGTGTGTAAATACTAATCCTCTTTACAATTATTGCATGATCAATAATTGTGTGCTCATTGGTAGGATATGATAGACATCCTCAACACCCACTATGAAGAGAGTTTCTACGTACCAATACTCCGAAGAGGGATCAAGCCTAATGTTGTTCTCCCTCCTAGTGCTTGATGAAAGTACAAGTTAATGATAGAATGAGAATGGAGTTAGATTACTTGAATGTTTTTGAACCTTGAAATATATAAAAATTGGGCATAGGGTTTTTATATATGGTAGTATGCAAAAGTAGGGTAGAATAGATATCAAACACCTTAATTTTACTCAACTTGTCTAAGGTTTGAATGTGATTTTGTATCTTTTTTCCATCTAGTGAGTAAGATTCAAATAGAATTATATTTATAGGGATCTATAGCTTTCATAAATAATAAAATGCACCTAGGATGACCTTGAGAGGGGAACACATTTGAAAAGTATATGTTTGGAAGAGTTAGGACTAAGGACAATAATGCCTAGTTGGGGACACTAGTTCCATCTGGTTGTAGTGTCCCAAGTGTATTACTAATGTCCATCTAGTAGACTATTAGGAATTTTTTTTTGGGATATAAGAAGATATTCCTATGACTGCATTTTGGCTTTCTGTAGATGTTTGTGGTCTACACAATGACTAGAAAAGTGTGGCAAAGGATCTAGGATAGTTTTAGGGATAAAATAGGAATAAAGTTACTCAAGTATAACTTTTAGAATCTAATTAACACATTTATATGATTACACTTATCAGTTATATTTTAAGGTAGATGAACAAAAAATAGGGAACATTTCATGAGAATATCGATTGGGCTAAGAAGAGAACAATCCCATCTAATAAGGGGACAATGTGTATTTAATAAAAATAGTCGTGGGTGTAATACCACTAAAATATAATCATAACATGGTGTAGAAAGATATGAAGATAGTAGAAAAGGTTTTTAATACTAGCAAAGAGGAAAAGGATTTCAGAGAGCAAGAAGTTATAGTGATGGTAGAGGTTTATTTCCAAATTAATGTAGGAATTATGTTAATTGAAAATGTTGAGAAGAAGGCCATAGAGAGTTTGAGTGTCCACACTATGAAGATAAAAAAAATGAGGAAAGAGGATCGACCAAGAGTGAATTTAGCTGAAGCAAAAACATAAGAGCAAAATATAAAAATTGCATGAGTATATATTGGAGAAAATATCATGATGAGAACAATAATGATTTCTCCAAGGAAAAAAAATGTGTGGAATAAAAAGGATGGTGATTTATTGTTGTGAAAAATATCATTTGAACAAAGTGTACTATAGGAGGTAAGATATGTATAGTAATTATAGATGGTGGTAGTTGTGAAAATAAAGTTTCTAAGGACATGATTGAGAAACTAGGTTTTTAGTGTGAAAAGCATCTTAATACTTAATGGATTTGATGATTTAATAAATGGAATTAAGTTATATTAGATAAAATGTGCTTAATAAAGTTTTATATAGGTAAAAATTACAAGCATGAAATATGGTGTGATGTTAAACTAATCGATACATGCCATGTATTATTGGTAAGGCTATAGCAGTTTAATATAAAAGTAATTCATGGTGGATCAAAGAAAACATATAGCTTCTTGAAAAGTGGTATAAAGGTAGTTTTATTACCTCTTAAAGAAGAAGGGTAGGCTAAAATCATGCTAATTTCAAAAGAATTTATCATAGACATGAAGATGACATGTTAATGTTATGCATTAATAACAAAGAAAGAAGATACAAAAATAGTGAAAGTACTAGAAGAATTATTAGTACTATTGAAAGAATATGGAGATGTTATACTTTATGAGTTACTAGATAGTCTACCACCAAAGAGATATATTCAATATCATATAGATTTGATTCTAGGATCATCTCTACCTAATCAAGTAGCTTATAGGATGAGTCCAATAGAGCATGTATAATTGAATAAGTAGGTTACTGAATTGGTGAGGAAAGGTGTAATAAGGGAGACCATGAGTCCTTGTGCAACACAATGTTGCTAACCCTAACTAAAGATGGATGGTGGAGGATATGTGTGGGTAGAAAAGCAATCAATAAAATTAAATTCAAATATAAATTTACTGTAACTCTTCAAACGGAGATAATTATGTATTTTAGTTGGGTCTCTAAGAGACAATATTATAAGAGAATAGCATAGTGGTGGTTTGGTTGGACCTTTTGGTAAGACAAAGAAAATAAATTTAGTGGAGAAGTATTTTTGGACAAATATAAAGAGAGTTGTGCCAAGATATGTTGTAATGTCTAGGATATGTCAATTATCAAAAGGAAATGCAAAAAATGTAGGGTTTTAAATGCCATTATTAGTATTAAGAGGACTATAGATAGATTTGAGTATTGATTCTATGTTCAGATTACCAAACACACATGGAGGTAATGATTCAATTTTTGTTGTTGTAGATATTTTTTTGGGATGGTTCATTTTATTTCATGTAAAAAAACCCATACCATTTTGAGGATATTGTGACATTACATGGTCTTCCAAATACCATGACATTAGATAGAGAGATAAAATTTATAAGTCATTTATGTTTGAATTTATGGAGGAAGATGGGGACTAAGCTAAAAGTTAGTAGTGAATGCAACCACTAAATACATAGATAGACAAAAGATGTAAATAGAAGCTTGGAAAATTTATTGAGATGCACCGTTGGAGGGATGCCTAAGTGATGAGACTTAGATTTACCACAAATTGAGTTTGTAAATAATAGTTAAATTAAAAAATCAATAATACAATCAACATTTATGATTATTTATGGGAAAAATCCTATGAGTGTCTTAGATTTGGTATAGTTACTAATTGTATAATGAGTTAGTGATGATGCATATGCATTTACATAACATATATAATAGTTATAAAAATATGTAAGAAAAATATAGGAAGTTAATGAAAAGTATAAATTAAAAATAGATGTCAGAAGAAGGTTAAATTTTTTTTAATAAGGATATTTAGTGAGAGTTTGCTTAAGGAAAGAGATATTTCCCAAAGGCACGAACAAAAATTTAAATTACAAGAAAATTGGACCATGCAAAATTGTGAAGAAAATCAATGACAATGCTTATGAAGTGAGTCTGTCACATAATAATGATATGTCTCTAGTATTTAATGTTTCAAATTTATATGATTTATATGAATAATATGTTGAGGATAAATAATATAATTAATTAAATTGGAAGCAACATGTTCCAAAGAAGAGGAAAGGAAATATAGTATAGGTTTTGGATAAGAAGATAATAAACATAAGGGAAAGAAGTTATGACAAGTATTTGGTTTAGTGAGAAGGATTAAAATAGGAAGAAAATGATTGGTTTAAAAAATGGGATCTAAAGAATATTTATAAGATCAAATGGTAGTAGTAAAATTAGAGCAAATCATAAGAGTTGAGTTGTTTCCAACAAGCGGAGAATGGTGCAAAAATAGAGGATAAACTTTTGGAGGCCATAACTTTTGATCCGTAGCTCTGATTGAGTGCATCTTCATGAGAAAATGATTGTATTAATAGTTTTAGTGAAACCATAACCTGCCCTATACAATTATGGACATTTTTGATATTTTTTGGATGAAATACATGATTATCTAAGGGTTTTAAATTGTAGTTTAATATTATTTTTAGTATTTTTCTATTTTTAGAAACTAGATATTTTTATAACGAGACTTGAAATTTAGTTGATATTATTACAATAGGTTAATTATAGTGTTTTGTTTATTTTTATAAATTTTTAGAGTTGCACTCACTTGCATGCATAACATACTAAAAATAACAATTGATAAAAATAGTAGGTCAAGTTTTATTTATTTTTAAAGTTTCAAATTTTACATTTTGACTCCAATTCTGAGTTGAGACTTATTTATGCATGGTTTGATATATTTTAATCATTAAATATAAATTAGTACATGTTATTATTTTAGAAGCTTTACCTATTGGTGTTTTAATTTTTTGATAGTAATCAGGGTCATTAATTACATGTTGATTTTTATAAGGAAATTTATTTGGAGAATCCATAGGGTATTTATATGATTATATAGATTTTTTGTAAACTTTGTCACTCAATATATGGTATCAATAAATGTTCATAAACCTTGGAATGATAAAATGGATATTTTTTTTATAATTTATTATAGTTTTACATGTTTTCATTTAGAACCTACAATTTGTATCTATAAGACTAGAGATGACCTTTTGATATGTGTTCTATATGTTGATGAGCTAATAATTAGAGAAATTTCCCCTTCAAGGATTTAGGACATAAAATATAGTCTGATGGAGTAGTTGAACATGACATATTTGGTATTTTTACAATACTTTCTTGGGTTACATATCATAAAGTGTTATAATGGAATATTCTTTTATTAGTAGAAGTATTCTCATGATTGACTTTATTGATTTGACATACATGATTGCAATAATTTCACCACACCTTTTAATTCAAGGGTTACATATAAAACCAATTACACTAAACCGAAAGTTGATCCTTCTTTGTATTAAAATTTGATGGGTAGGGTATTGTACCTAACACACAATCATCCTAATATTTCCTTTATAATTTTCCTTGTCTCTAGTTGCTCTCATGATCCTCAAAAGAGTCAATAAAAAGAAAATAAACATATTTTGAGGTAC
>JARHVA010005358.1:1010000-1117500 GCA_037957365.1 Torreya grandis | reverse complement strand
ATATATATATATATATTTACACACATTATATATATATTTACACACATGCATGCACGCACGGGCACACACACACACACACATTTTATATTAAAGAGATTGTTTATATAGAACTTTGTTTCATATTAATTATTTTTTAATAGATGATATAATTGTATTCATAAATTAATCAAACATATTAAATAATTATTGAACAAAAATATTTATAAAATAATAGAGATCAAATTATTTAAAGGTTTTCTTCATATCTCTCATAATCTCATTGTGTGTGTGTGTGTGTGTGTGTGTGTGTGTGTAATATTAAAGATAAATATGATTATATAAAACTCTGTTTCATATTAATTATTTTTTAATTAAAGATAAAATTATATTCTTAAATTAATAAAATATATTAAAAAATTATCAATCAAAAAATATTTATGAAAGTATATAGATCTAAGTATATATAGGTTGTTTCGTATCTCTCATGATTATGGAATTTTTTTTTCATATTAATTATTTTTTAATTGAAGATACAATTATATTATTAAATTAATAAAATATATTAGATAATTATCAATAAAAAAATATTTATAAAAGTATATAGATCTAAGTATTTATAGGTTTGTTAATTTTTTTTTTTGTGAAAGTATAGAGATCTAAGTATTTAGGGGTTTGTTTTTCATCTCTCTCTCTCTCTCTCTCTCTCTCTCTCTCTCTCTCTCTCTCTCTCTCTCTCTCTCTCTCTCTCTCTCTCTCTCTCTCTCTCTCTCTCTCTCTCTCTCTCTCACACACACACACACACACACACACATGTGTGTGGTATTAAAGAGATATGAAATTATATAAAACTTTGTTTTGTATTAATTATTATTATATTTTTATAGAACTTTATAATCATATCTCTCTTTAATTTAGGGTGTGTGTCAAATCTCTATTATATATATATATATATAATACTGTTCAAATAATTACAAATCATGAATAATTAAGCCTCCAGTTGGAATTAGAGTTGACATGCAAAATTAAAAACTCTCTATATAAATAAAACCCAACCTAATTTTTTAAGCAATTGCTATTTTTAGTAAGTTTGACATGAAATCATGTGCAACTGTACAAATATTTAAAAATATACTACACACTAAAATTATCCTATTGGATGAATATTAGCCTAAGTTAAAATCTGAAACCTTAAAAAATAAACAATTTATAAATTTAGCAAAATACTAAAAATAATATTAAACTACAATTTTAGACCCTTAGAAGGTAGTATATGGCCTCTAAAAAATATCCAAAACATTTAATAAATTTAAGGGGGTTATGGATGCATTTGAATTTTTGATACAATTTTTTTGGTGCAAAGATATTCTTAATCAAAGCTATAGATCAAAAGTTATGGCCTCCACAAATTTGACATTTTTTCTAAATCATTCTCCTCTGGTTAAAACTAACTTAGTTCCTAGAAGTTAATTTTATTGTATTTATGCTACTTCTTATGATCAATATTATTTATCATCCATTCTATAATCCAAGTGTTTTCTTCCTTCTATAATCCTTCCCACTATAGTAAATACTTATTATAACTTCCTTGCCTTGTATTTAATTTGTTATTATCCAGAACCTGCAATATATATATTTTATTCTTCTTTGGAACCTATTTCTTCTAATATAATTATTCATATTATTCACCTTCACCATATAATCTATGGATATCATATAAGTATGAAACATTAAATAATGGAGATATCAAAATTCTATGGTTAACTCACCTTATGTGTATTGTCATTGATTTTTTTTTCAAAATTTTATATGGTCAATTTTTCTTATACTTCAACTTGTTAAATGTGAATTTTGGAAATCTCTCTTTCCTCAAGTAAACCATCACTAAATATCCTTCTTCATATCCTTTTGACCTTCTTCTGACATCTGCGTCTACTTTATACTTCTCATCCTTTTCCTTCAATTTTGTTCTTACTTCTTATAACTATTGTATATTTTTTACAAATACTTTTACATCATCACTAGCTCATTTTACAATTGGTAGTTGTATCAAATATAAAACACTCATAGAATTTCTCCCATAAACAATATAAAATGATAGTTTTTCTATTAATATATTTACTAAACTATTATATGCAAACTCAACATATGATAAAGCCAAGTCCCATTGCTTAGGCTTCTCTCTAACTATGCATCTCAATAAATTTACCAAGTTTTTGTTTAAAAATTATATCTATCCATTTATTTGGAGATGGTATGCACAACTTAATTGTATCCTAGTCCATATCTTCTTCCATAAATTCCTCCAAAAATGACTTAGAAATTTTGTGTCGCTATCTGATGTAATGGTTTTCAAAACACCATGCAATCTCACGATATCCTTAAAAAATAATTATGGAACTTTAGTGGAAACATTGATTCTCTTAGCAAAATTGTATATAACAACAAAAATTGAATTGTGAACTCTATGTGTGTTTGGTAATGCCATCATAAAATCTATACTTGAATCTATCTATTGTCCTCTTAAAATAAGTAATGGCATGTACAACCCTATATTTTAGCTATCTCCTTTTTCTCCTCGACATATCTTTCACCTTGAAATATATATTTTCACATATCTCTTCATCTTTGGCCAAAAATACTTCTTCTCTACCAAAGCTATTGTCTTTGGATTACCAAAATGTCTATCCAAACCACCGCTATGTAATTCTCTTATTATATTGTATTTTAGAGACCTAATTAGAATACATAATTATTTTCATTTGAAGAGATAACCATCCTACCTAATATACTCTTCATAAATATTACTTGCATCACCTGTCAATGGATTCTTTCATTGCTTAATTATGTTTCAAAAATATGGATCAATATCATATGCTTATTTAATAAATTCAAATCCAACTAGTTCACTCACCATGGTAGTTATCAGCCTCACTTGCCTTCTCAAAGCTTCAGCTACCTGACTCTATTTTCTTAATTTGTGCTTAAACACAAAAGTATAACCTTGAAAGAAATACATACAATTGCATTGATACTATTTTACTTCTTTCGAGTGTTTGCTTACTTTAAAGCCTCATGATAAGTAAATAGGATAAACTCATTAGGTACTAGGTAATTCCTCCAATGTGTTAATTCTTGTACAATGTAATAAAATATAACATCATAATTAGAATAATTAGTTCTTTCCTCATTTAATTTCTCATTTAAATATGTTATTAACTTCCCTTCTTTCCTTAACACAACAGCAATTCCCACAAACAAAGCATCACAATCAAACTCAAATACTTTGATAAAATATGGTAATGCTAAAACAGTTTTTTCTATAATTTTTTTCTTTAATAAATTTTATCTTTCTATTGTTGTCTTGGTCCATGAAAATCCTTTTCATCTCATACAATTTTTTATTGGTGAAAAAATACTACTAAATTTATTAATAAAATATATGTAAAAAGTTGATAACCCATAGAAACTTCTTACCTTGGTGATGCTCTTTGGGATAGGCCACTCAACAATCAAATTTAATTTTTATTCATCCATTCTTATACTATTTGTTAAAACTATAAATCCTAAAAATACCAAACTGTTCTTCATAAACCTACATTTCTTCAAATTCACATAGATCTTCTCTTTTTTTGACAATTCTAATACCATTCTCAAATATTATAAGTGATCTTATTTTGTCTTAATGAATATTAAAATATCATCAAAATAAACCACAAAAAACTTATCAATGTATTCTCATAGCACTATATTCATCAGCCCTTAAAAATGTGTTGGGTGTATTAAATAACCCGAATGGCATCACCATCCACTCATAAAAACCATCTATAGTATTGAATTCTATTTAACATTCATATCCTTCACAAATATGAATCTAATAGAATCCACTTGGATCAATCTTGATAAAATATTTTTCTTCTACAAGAACATCCATCATTTCATCTAAACGAGTTATTGGAAACCTATACTTGATTATAATTTTATTGATTTATGTAATGTCCACACACATCCTCCACCCTCCATGATTTTTTAGAGTTAGCAACATTGGTGTTGCACATAGGCTCATGCTCTCCCTTACTACACCCTTCTTCACCAATTTAGTAACCTATTTATTTAATTATGCATATTATATTAGAGTCATCCTATAAGCTACTTGATTGGGTAGATCTAATCCTAGAATAAAATCAATATGATGTTGAATATATATTTTTGGTTGTAAACCATCTTGTAGATCATTAAGTATAACATATTTCTATTCTTTCAACACAACTTCTTCTACTGGTATTTTCACCAATTTTATGTCTTCTTTATTCACTACTAATGCATATCAACAACTTGTCTTCATTCCTTTGATAAATTATTTTTTAGTTATCAAGATTTTGACCTTCCCTTCTTATTTAAGAGGTAACAAAAATACCTTCATACCACCTTTCTATAAACTATATGTGTTCTTTACTTTATGATGTATTGATTTTATATCAAACTACTCCAACATTTTTAATAACACATGGCATGCATCCTTTGGTATAATATCACACCATATTTTATCCTTGCAAGTTTTACCTATATAGAAATTTATTAAGTAACTTTTATCTATTGTAACTTTATTTCATTTCTTAAACCATGAAATCCAATAAGGATTAGGATGTTTTTCAGACTGCAAACATAGTTTCTCAATCATATCTATAGAAATCATATTATCACAACTAAAACCATCTATAATTTCATTGCATATCTTGCCTCTTGAAGTACACCTTATTAAAAATATATTTGTTTATAGTGATGCATCACCATCTTCTTTAATCTACACATTTTTTCCTTGGACCAACAGTTATTCTTCTCATCATGAGATTTTATCCAATATCTACTATTAAAACTTTAATATTTTGCTCTCTTATTTTAACTTTAAATAAATTCACTCTTGGGGGATCTCTTGCCTTTTATATTGAACTTGGTAGTGTGTATAGTCAACCACTCTATAGCCTTCTTATTCACATCTATGAAAAATATAACACCTATGTTGATTTAGAAACCATTTTCTACAACCACCATAGCTTTGTCCTCTCTGAAATCCTCTTCCTCTTTGTTTGCCTTGTCTATTATCTTCTTATCTTTCTACACCATGTGATTATTCTCTTCTAGCAAGATTGAACACACCTCTATTTCTATTAAATCCACCTCATCCCCTTATTGGAGTGGAATGTCCACTTTTAGGCCCAATAGATTTCCTTCTGAGATTATGTCTATTTTATTTTTCTCATACTTTAAAAGTTAATTGATAAAATTCTTCCATGTAAATTATTTTATGTATGTTTTATTCATCTTGAATAAAAAAATTCAAACCATTTACATTCCTTGTAGCCATCTATTCTTATGTTTTATCATGATCCACTCGTATAGAAATCATGTAAAACTCATCTATATACTCTCATATACCATGATCCTTCTACCTTAAATTTTATAATATTTTATATAGGATTTGTACATAATCTATAGGAAAAAATTTCTCCCTTAACTTATTCTCCATACTTATTTCATGAGTTGATTTTCTCTATCTTTCATTTTTCTAATAATCCCATCAAATCATTGCATGAACTTTCAATTTCGTGCATGCAAAATTTACCTTCGTTCATGAACTAAATAATGAACATGAATACTGTCAAGATAATAAAATTATCAATAGGCAATGCTTCTAAAAAATAACATATTGATTATAGAATGATTCAAATAATTAAAAATCATTAATAAATAAGCTTCAACTTAGAATTAAGTTGACATGAAAAATTAATAACTCTAAAAATAAATAAAAATCAACCTACTATTTTTAACAACTACTAATTTTAGTAAGTTTCACATGTAACAATGTTTACCTATACAAATATCTAAATAAACTAAAAACTTATATTAACTATTGAATGAACATCATCTAAATTTTAAGTTTAGTTATAAAAATAGATAATTTCTAAATTTAGAAAAAATAATGAAAATAATATAAAACATAATTTATGACCCTCAAATAGTTGCATATGGCCTTTGAAAATATCAAAAATATATCATTACTAGAAGGTTAAGTTATGATTGCATTAAATTTTTTGAGATTGCCTTTTTAGTGTGAAGATGGGTTCATACAAAGTTATGAATAAAAATTTATAACTTTTGGAAGTTCAACCTCTTTTTATGCATCAAGATGTAATTATGTAAATATATTTTTTGTATTAAAGAGAGATGTGATTATATGTAAATATAATTATTTATTTTATTTATTTATATATATATATATATATATATATATATATATATATATATATATATATATATATATATATATATATATATATATGATCACATTTCTCGTATTATACACACATGCCAAAGATATTTGAATACACACACGCACACATATAAATAAAGCAAGAGAGAGGTGAATATATATAATACAAGAGAGATGTATATATTCATATATTCACATAAATTTATATTAAAAATAAATGCTATAATATTATTGATGTGATTATATATATAATTTCATAATAAAGAGAGATGATTATATAAGATAAAGATGTGATTATATAGGATTTCGTATTAATAGAGATATGATTATATAGGAGAAAGATGTGATTTTATAAGACTTTAAGAAAGAACGTGCACACGTGTGTGTTTTTCATATTAAACAAATGCAATTATATTAAGCTTTGTTTAATATTAATTATTTTTTAATTGAGTATAAAATAATATTATTAAATTTATAAAAATATTCTAGTGGTGTTTGAGGATGGAATTTTAGAAAAGGTTCTTTGAAATGAGGTTTGGTTTGCTAAAATGGGTTTAATCTTAGATTTAATAGCTTCTAGTTGAGCCTTCCTACCTTTCATTAATGGATCTCAAAGTCTTGACAATCTTTTTTGATAGATAATTTGGATATTTACCCCTATGTCAGGGAATTCTTTATTGTGTTCTTCGATAGATTGACAGATCGCAACACAATGGCTCAAGTTAATCCTTGGTCTTCGGACCAGCATCTCCTCATTCTTAAACCAAACTGATTATATAGCTTGGGAGATTGCAATAAGATGATTATATAGAGGTTTGTTTTGTATTACTATAAAGTAAAGGGATGGTGTGAAAGTAAAGAGATGATGTGATTATATAAAATTTTGTTCATGTGTGATGATATAAAAATTTGATTAATATTATTTCACTGAAATTATAATTATATTTTTAAATTAATAAATTATATTAGATAATTGGCAATCAAAATAATAAAAATATAAATATATATAAGTTTACTTTGTAATAAAGATATATGATTATATATATAAATTTGTTTCATATTAAAGAGTAAAATATATGAGATAATTGTAAATCAAAATAAGAAAATGTTATTATTATTATTTTTTTAATTAAAGAGATGTGATTATATATAAATTTGATATATAAGAGATATGAATATATATAAATTTATTCTGTATTCAAAGAGATGTGATTATATATTAAAGAGGGATTAAAGAGAAGTGTGTATATATATATATATATATTGTATTTAAGTAAGATGTAATTATATAAAGATAAAGAAAGACATGAGACATGAGTATATAAAAATTAAAATATATGGCAAAGAAAGATTAAAGAGGGGTGATTATATACAAATTTGTTTCACATTAAAGAGATGTAATGAACCCGTATATTATTAAGATAAAATTATCTAATAGTTATAATATTGCTGAAACAATAATGTATTAATTATATTGAATAATTGAAATAATTACAAACTATGTATAAATAAATTTTATTTCAAAATTAAAATTGATATTTAAAATTTAAAACTTTAAAAAATAAAAAATAAAAAAGTCAACCTGTCATTTTTAACAGGTGCTATTTTAACAAGTGCTATTTTAAAAGTTTGTTTCGTCTTATATAAAGATGTGACTATTGTTTAAGAGGCATATTTCGTCTTAATTTAGCTTTGTGACTCTTAATTTAGTTTAGATTCTTCTAAAGCTTTTATGACGGCCAGTTTGGGTTATGAATGTTTACTCTTTCTAAACAAGAGTCTGTTTTTCCTTATAAATAGTGGTGGTGAGAGCATGTAAATTAGTCAAAGCTGGGTGTAGCACAGTAATGGTGAGAGCATAGAAATGAGCCAAAAGAAGAAATAACAAAAAATCTATGTTTTGAATAACGGGAGTAAACAAGGTTGAAATAAATAAATATGTAGTCTTTATTGAAGCCTCGAGCTGATTTACAACTGCTCTTCCCTCACATTTACTCCGCAAAATGCACACGATTATGTGCTCATGGTTTCTTAAAACAAGCAGCTCGGTGAAAACGGAGACGAGGCATTTTATTTATGTTTATAATATACTATACGCGAGTTTCCACTCTACCAAACTTTTCCGGGCATGAAAATGCCTGCAAACACAAAAACAAACAATAATAATTAGTTATATAAACTGAATTCTTCTGCATTGAACAAAATGGTTTATGAATGAGGAGTTTGTTGTCTTACGGGAAGCTTGTGCTCTGTGTCGTTGGATGTCGCATTGGCTGGGCTCGACATTGCAGAGCTGAGTTAGCACTCTTGCTCTTTGTAACATCATCTCTTCTTGTTGCCTTCCATATTGATTATCTTCTCCTCCTCCTCCCTGTGCTCGGTTGAACATTTTTTGAATAGCGTCGCAGCGGCATTGCCGATCCATTCGTCTGAGCTGCTGGCAGCACGTATCAGAGGGCCGGTCCTGCTCCTGCTCCCCCTGTTGTTCTCCTCTTACGAATTCCATGCACTGATACAGTCGCTGGGGATCACAAGATTGTTCCCCTCTCTGGTTGTCTTTCTTACTCTCATCGTAGTCTGCTAATGTGAAGGGGACTGAAGAGATTAGCAGTACAAGGGCTACTACTATGAATTTCATTAACTGGCTCTTCATTGTTACTTTGCGATCTCAGTATGTACTTCAATAAAGCGTGTATATATAGGGAGGCGGGTGGAAACACGTACAGGCCATGCAGGTGGAGCTTTTGGAGAAGTAACACGCAAACGGAATCTTGCAGGGTGACATAAAAAATGTAAGCTGCAGGCGGCGTCCAGACAGCGAGCTTAATGACTCGTGTTTATGATTTCAGTACGAGGACGAGCTTCTTTGGACGGTGGCCTTAGTTTTAAAAGCCGGAAAAACATATTCGAATTTACGGTTTTCATTCGTAATGATATCAGGTCATTAAATTATTTGAGGGAAAAAATATTGTATCAATAGTATTTTTTAATATTGCATCATCAAACGTGAGGCAGCTAGCGAAACATCCATCATGAAGAGGTGGGTAGAGAATAAAAGGTGACACGAGAGTCTAAAATAAACTGAGCAACAAATCTTCAGACATGAAATGTCTAGAAAGTATCATTTTCCACTAAGATAAAGGTCGGTAGAGAGTGACGGAAACAGAAAAATACACTGGACAGGAATGAGTTATGTAGGATCATGGAGGGAGTTTTTTCTAATGCGGTTTTTAAGTTTAGAGCACCTACATAGGATTGCAACAAAAATCACAATAGTAGGTAGCATTGAGGTTTTGAGGTTAGGAATAACAACATGAGTGTTGGAAGTAAATCACCAAATTTGATGAAATCATTACACCAGGAAAAGAAGTAAAACATTAACAATTTTTTGAATGTGAGGTAATTAAAAACCCACAAACAGATCACCAAATATGAGTAAATCCATAAGCGCGACTGAAGATAAGAAGTTTATGTATCTCCGATAGTGAGGTAGTCAAGCAAAGGATAATATTCCAATCAATGTATTTGGTATAACATGACAAAGGGTATTCTCCATTGAGTGTGGATGGGTCGAGAATGATAAGTGTAAGGTATGGATCAACAAGAGATCTGACCTAAAGTCATAGATCTCAAAGAAAATGGAGGAGATAGCCTTCATGTTTCAAGTGCTATACAAAATAACATGACAAGTGGAGGAAAAAAATGTTGAGAAGAATAATCCCATAAAAAATAAGATAAATACTCCTAGAAGAAGAGAACCCTCAAAGGTTATGAGGTACTTAGAGAATCAACCTAAAGTTAATGCACAAAAGGTTGTTGGAAGAGAAGGACCCGAGGAAATGATGGAGTGGGTCTTAAATATCAAGCATTATTTTTTGATAAAGACTGTAAAGGAATCAAAGGTGGTGGAGTATGCCCAAACAAGGTTATGTGATAATGTATTAGAAGGTCGAAAATATCTCCAAAAAAGAAGGAGATGGAAAGGAAAGAAGAGGGTCTAAAGTTGGGAATATATGATTTGAAAACCACTGAACCAAGTAGTGCATCTTTAAATCCATATCAAATGGTTGAGAAGACTCGAGTGTCGTATGAGGTAACCTATAAAGCCCATCCACTAGAGTGACAAAAATAGAGTTGTAACAAAAGGGGTCATGTAGGACGAGCCAACATGCGAGAAGCGTTGATGCCTAGAAGAGTGAGAGCCAATGCCAATGCAAGAAGGGGTTGAGAATAAGGTTACATCACGAAAGTGTGTAGGCAAACAATAAGAATAATCTCGGTAATAAAAAACCAAAATATGCAAAGGTATGATGGATATCATTCCACAAGAGCCAAGGGGAGCAAAGGATGTGCAAGGTGTAAAAATGATATGTAATAGAAACCTGGATGCAAGATAAGAACCCTAAAGAGAGCACAAGCATTCTTATGCAATACATGGAAAATGTGTTAAATAAAAGAGAGTGGACCTTAAATTTCCCGTATAGTGAAATATTTTACGTAATTTAAAAAAAAACAAATCATTGCAAAGGATAGAAAAGATGTGATAGTCACAAAACATATTGAAGAAAAGGCTTTAGAAGATTCCTTTATAAAAGGCGAGACTTCTTTGGAGGAGGCATGGCATGAAGATACAACAAGATATGTTTTAGAGGGATGCATGAAGTTTTCAAAAACATAACTAGGGATGTTGAGTGCAATAGAAGCAAGTTTGAGGTGCATGTGTACAAAAGTTCACTAGAAGAGATTAATGAGATGGAATAGGTACAAATAGAAGAAACGTGCCTTTTGGAAAACATAAACATGGAAGAGTATAGTAAATCAATCTTATTACTGCAAGGAACTATCATGATGAGAAAGGAAGAAAATAAAAAAGGTGTCAACTTGCAGCTGAACTAAAGTTGTCCTAAAGAAAAAAGATCATCATATTGGGTAAAGACACGTGAAAATAGAATAGGTGGAGAAACATTGAGAAGGATTAATTAGATTTTGTAAATGCAGGTTTTATGCCAAATAGAAGAGTCTATCAAACAATATATTGTGGAAACTTGTACAAGGAGTTTGGTAGGTGAGTGTGTGAGAGATATAATAGTGTACATGTATAAATATACAAAAAAATTTGACTTGCAACTGATAAGGACATAACATTCTTTGTACATGATAGAGAGGAGCTACTTAAATTAATTAGCTAAATTTAGCCTAAAGTTCATGAGGGATTGGAATATTTAATGAGAAAGAGTCAAGAAGTCCATTAGAATAAGATAATAAGGTATATCAACTCAGAGATGATCTAGAGAGCATATTTTTATTTCAGCAACAAATAGATTCATTGTCAATTGAACGTAAAGCATGAGATCATTGTATTGAACTAACAAGGGAGTGCAAGTAAAAATGATATCAATTCAAGTTCAAAGATTGGGGTGCATAATGATAAGGGGAGAAGAGAATATGTAGGACAATGGATCCCATAGAGAATGACATAGTAATGCTAGAGGCATTAATAAAAAATTAATAGAGAGATAAGAGGGTAACATAAGAACTGTATAGATATATCTTATGAGAAATAAATGGGAGAATATCATGCAAATATGTTTACTTGCCATAGGTGATATAATAAATAAGATGTACGTATCAGAGGAGAGGTGAAAAGTGTATATGAAAAATGAATAAAAAGGTGTGGAGACCTTTTTTGGAGGGGGATGAAGGAAATAAGTGGGTGAAGATGCATAAAATATAAATGTTGGCATAGATCCATAAGGGAGGATAGAAAGAGTGACATGTGTATAGGAAGAGAGCTATGTGGAACACACAATAAATTTTTTGAAAAAAATTGAAGGATGTAGATGGATAGATATGGACACAAACCCGTAAGAGTAAAGAGAAAAAGAAATAAAAAGAAGAGTGGAGATATTGAATCTAGGTGAAGAAGGATGGATTATAGGCAAAGGAGGGTCTAGAAGATAAGGAAACATCGAGTGAACATGATTAGGTTCCACATGAAGTGTAGGGGAACACCATGATTTAGGCATCCAACTAGAAATATGGTTCTACCATATCAACCCTACTTATAAGTAGGAGCTTACATTTTAATTACTAGGGGATTCTAATGTAAGAGCAACCTAGGAAAATCAGCTATGTTGAATCACCCAAAGAATAGAGTCAATTAGGTATAACAACAAACCAAATCCTGGTGTTTGTATTTCATGGCACAACATTTTTAGAGGTTATTATAGACAATACATGATTCAAATTTAATATAAGAAAGGTAGAAAATATTTTTGTAGGAAGTTTGAGAATAAAAAGGGGTTACAATTTTGGTTTTGGATCAGAAAAGTTGTGCACATGAATATTTAAAAATCAGATAAGGGTACTAGGTACTAGAAATAAAAACCATAAGTAAAAGATCACATAACAATACACAAAAAAATCAGAGCCTTTAATGTTTAACAAAAATGTACAAGATGATTTCATTGAAGATGTGATAGATAGGGAAAATAAAGGTTACAACTAAAGTTTAGAATTATTAAACTAAGGTGTAGAGAGTCAAACAGTGCATAAAATAACTAACAAGAGTATAAAATGTGCAAAGATGGAAACAAGGTCAATTAAAGACATTTGAGATACATAGAAAGTAGAGATGATGGATCATGGAAATAAAATTCTAAGACACACAGAAAGGTAGATGAAAAACATTTGCCACAAAACCCAAGGAATTGGAACATAGCTAGATGAATAATCAGTTACAAGGACCAACACTTGGCCTTTCCGAAGACTAAGTTAGTATTGTAGATCACATGATATCAAAGAAGAAGAGCCGAAGATATATGCTATGAGTGGATATAATCAGACATATATCAAACATGAATATATTGAGGTCTATAATATATTTTCCTACTTAGTAGGTCTACATATTTGTGTACTAGCTAAATATTTTCTAAAAAACCCATTTATTATAGTTATCAATTAATTGATTGGGAATTCAAAAAGGTGACCATGCATAGATGGTTATAAATAGGCATTTGGGGCAAGCCTTTTTAACATTCAGAAGTTAAGGAGGATAGTCTAATAAAGTGATACTACAAAGGGAAGTAAATTTGTCTAGAGAGATAAGGCCTATATAATTGAGAAATTGGTAGCATAAGGATGTCATTGTAAAAATGAGATGATAAAGATATAAGGACTAGTTCTGAGATCTATAGAGTTTGATTATAACATCGAAGAAGCTCATAATATCATGAATCACCCTTGAGATAAGTGAATGAAATTTTTTAATGTCAAGATCCACTAGGAGCAACTGTAATAGATATGAGGTTAGGATTCCCTTAATTTAGACCTCTAAACTTTATTACAATAGAAAAAATTATTTCATAGTGTAGTTAATGTAAATTTAAATAGCTTATTTCAAAAATAATTTCATTATTTTCATGTTAGACATATGTTTTTTCTATTTGATCAAATATCTGGGTTATTATAAGTGGTAATAATTTTATGAAACTATAGTATTTTTATAAAAATGTGGAACTCTAGATCACAAAATCATACATATATGAGAGAAACATAGATAATGGTGCCTTAAAAAGTAGGGAATATACATGATTTAGACATAAATATTTTAATTTTAAGGTAGTAGATATATCATCCTTAGCGCCTTTCCATGATATAGTTTCCTTCCAGTCTTTCTATATATATTAATATTGTATTTATTATATTTTTATTGCTTGACCTAGAATACTTGGAGTTCTGATTCTTTCCCTAAGCTTGGTATCACACTATGGAAACTATCTTATATGTGGTTGTTGAACATATCTTGCTAGTATTTTAACATCAATTTACAATGTCTCAAAAAATTGGACAAAATACCAAAACCTCCTCCATCAACCCTTATTTATCTACCACCCGTCATTCCTATCACAAAAAAAATGATTGCTCCCCAAAAACCCCTGTACAATTATTGGTAATTTAAATTTTTCATCCCTTTCCAATTCATCATTTTTACAATAGTATTTGCATATCCTCTACATCCAATCCCATATTCAATGTTCCATTTCATATTAATCATAAGATACCATAATATAAATAGTTATGCACATGGAGATAGTGAATGCAAGCCTTTTGGTAGCAAGGAGGTCTAGAACTGAAGAGTATAAACTTGATAGGTATTTGTCAAGTATACAAGAATGAGATTCTATGTAAATAATATTTTAGTATCTACAACCCCTTCCTTAATCTAGTAATGAATAAGGATGAAATTACTATTTTAAAGGAAATAAATTTGTACCTAGGTGGGTATAACACATTACCATTTCTTAAACTTGCTTTGAGTGTTTTTATGGTTTATGATTTGTAACCAAGAGCATTTTTCACTATGAATTAGTGCATGAGTACTTTGACTTGGTAAATATGCTTCCTTATGGAGTATTGGAGCTAAGAGAGGTTAAAACCTAAACCATGGAGATTTGAAGATGCAAATTGGGAGATAATTATGGCCCCAATATGGTACAAGGATGAGTTATGACATGACCATTGAGATAATTGAATCTCAATCTCACAACTCAAGTGACTTTACATTGAAAGACAAGTTAAGTGGCATAACCAACTCAACGTAAAAAATGGATGTAGTTTTAGGTTTTTGAGGGAATTAAAACTCAACCACACTACTAAAAGGGAACCAACTAATATAGATATATAAATGCTCAAAATGGTACATATTCATATTGCATTGGTACTTCTTGGTAACTATGTTTAGAATATGTCCCCATTTTGATGTGATGGGAAAGGAATCAGATAGTTACCTTTCCTCAAAAGGATTAGATAACTATATATTATCTGTATAAATAATGTAGCATATATGAGTAAAATATATAAGTTGATATATCAATGAAGCTCATAGTATGTGATCACAACAAGCCTTAAGATACATGATATGTATCATGGAGACACATAGAAAGTAATAATATAAGATCAACAAACAATCAAGCATACACACAAGATCACTCAATGTCATGTAAAAGGTCTCTAAGGAAGTCACAAAAAACGAGAATAATAAAATGTCTCACACTCAAAGGAATGAAATATTTAAATGACCATATAGAAATATAAATCAACATACAATGATATAAGGGCTAATAAGTAATAAACATATTCAAATGCTCCAAAAGTAAGAAAATAGAAATCAAGGAAAAGACACTCAAGGAAGTGATAATGTGAATAAATTAATTATAAGCAACCAACATAAGCATAACATACCTATTCCTACACGTATGTGTTAGTAAAAAATGTCAAGTAACATGGTATATCAAGTACATTATGAAATATTTAAGCATGAGTATAGGCATGTGTAAGCATTAGTATTTAATCTCAACATGATAATGGAAACATGATCATAAAGTAATGCAACATGTATCAATCATGATCAAAGTATATGCCCCCAGCATTGTTTTTCATGTGGAAATATGAAAGATACAACATCTATATGTAAAAGTATCAAGGGTCTGGTGTATGCATGTATCACACTCTGGGATCTATGAAACAAACACGTGTGTAGAAAAGAAATGTTATGCTATATATTAAAATAAAGTAAACAACATAGATTCCAACTAGCTAGTAAACATGTGAATGTTAAATATTTTCTATATTTTTGAATTATTTGAATGTTTTTTTAAATTTTCTTTCAGATAATATTTGATGTTTGTAAATGAGAAAGGTATATCATATGATCTCATATGAGGTATTCTCACAGGTATTTCTAAACACATAAATGATACATCAAACTAGTGATAGTACTAAGCAACATATATAAGTGTCATATCTACAATTATAGAATATGTGGTACTCTACATATGTCTCATAATACTTTTTGGTCATGAAGAGGTAATATAAGGAGTAGGGATTCATAGAACCCATTCTTTGGTGATGTATGATTTCCTATGTGTAAATTTAAGTTTATTTTCTCTTAGGACCTAAGTAGATAGTGTAGGTGTAAATGAGGATTATGTGGAATCCATTATCTATCTCTAGTGAAATGGTCTCTTAAGTATGGGTTGCCTAGGAAATGGGATTCCATGTTTAATATCCTTTTATGAATGATTGACCTTAGCATCATATATAATTAGTTATCTAGGAATAAACTTTTTTTGTTTAAGTGGATGTTTATATGTAATTTCAAAAACTATGATTACCCTATTGGTATGAATGTATTTAATACACCCATGCATTATGGAAGGTATTATTTGGATTTTATGTATCCAAGGTTGTCTCAATAACAAATTAGATACTCTTGTATATGGTATAAATGAAAAGGTAGTGACGGCATGTATTGTACTAGTTTATAAAGGTAAATCAATCTCACTAATAACATGTTGTCATGTCCCATCAAATTATGTACCCTTTTTTTTCAAAGGGTATACATAATAATGTGTGTATGCCAAATCTATAACTAAAATCATGTTACACACATTCTCACTAGAACCATTATGGATAATAACATTATGTATAGGTTGATGATCAAAGGATTTTGGAATAAATAATGAATGAAGATTTGATTCATCATCCATTATTTCATTGTCACCAAATGTAATAGAGGGTCTCTAAACCATATGAGGTATTATTTGTGTATATTTTATAATAATATCATTGAATAATTACCCATAATATTGAGGAGGATGTACATTATATGCCATTTTTACTTCTAGATCTTTCTCAGAATGATCTTGTAATGGATTACTAAATATATTATAGTTTTGATGGTCAGCTAATTATGATCCTAAATCCTTTTGAGGATCATCAAAGGTAATATGTTAGTTATGAATAAGATCTTGTATCTTATGTAATTTCAAAGTAATAAATTTATTTGTAGAAATCCCATAGCCCTGGTGATAGTCACATTTACATTAACATCATATCCTTTTAGTAGATGTGATTTTGAATCAACCTCTATCAAAAGAGGGAGAGATATAAGATGACACTTCAAAATATATATAAGTATCTAAACTAGATATTCAGTTAATTGTGTAAATTATATCTTAGGTACATTGGATAAGATGAATTGATTAACCTGTTGGGATACTACATTAACTATTTTGATTGTTTTTTAGGTTCTGTAGGATTAACCATATAGCTTGGTTTGAAATAAACCTTATTTACTGATGCCATGCTCCTTTCAAGTCTATAGTAATCTCATAAATGGTCTCCAAGATGTGTATGGTGTGGGATGTGGGCCATTTTTTTGATCTTCTCATATAAAAAACTAGAGCTCCAGATTTCTATAGAGTGAGAGTGAAAATGAATAATTTTCACCCCTAGAGGTAATTTTATATCCAAAATTTTAAATGTTCCCTTGGCCCTATTTTTATTCCATTATTCTTCACATGAGGTTTGTCTTTGGCTCCTTTATCTCCTATTCATCCCATTTTCTTCAAATTAATCCATTTTTTAGCCTCTTCTATTAAAGCACATATCATATTCCTTTGTTTGAGGGTTTATCAATAAAAAATAATTTTTCTACCCTACCTTTAAAGAGGCATCATGAAACTCCCAAATGCTATTTGGGTCATTTGTTTTACCTCATTTTTTTGTAAATCAAGTAAGTTCAAAAAAATGTGGAAAGCAAATCAATTTTTTTAATTTTGATTATTTTAAGTGACCTTTTTTATTCTTTGAAAATTTGTTACTTCATACGAATGTCTTGTCATGACCTTTAAAATAGGGGTAAAATGTATACATCTAATTTTGACCCTTGCTGTGTCTAAATTTTAGGTCAGAAAAATGTTCCATAATAACACACAAACTTGACCAAATACCACTAAAATGCTCTAATTGATCTGCATATATCCCATGCAATTTATGAAGCATATTGAGGCATCTTTAATTGAGGTAATTAACTATATGAAATCATCACCTTCCTTTATCTTATCTCAATTAAAATTATGACCTAATAAATTAAGATTTTCAACCATTTGCGCATGATAATTTATTAAATTCTATGAATTGACAAAATACTAATTAAAATTACATAACTAAGTAAATTCAATTAAAATATTAAGTGAAAAATTCTTGGAAATTAGAGGAATACATAATTATGAAAATTTTAAATTTAAAAAAATATATAAAAAGTGACATATCATGACATCATCTATCACATAGTCAAGAAACTAAAATATTAACATAAATATAAAAAATATTAGTAATGTTGAGCCATACCTATTATTTGTAATATTAACTTCAAAATAGAGTGCCTTTGATCCACCAAAATTGAATTATCTTGGGCCCTTAATTGTAATCTTGAGACAGATGGTCCTCATCACTTTGCCAAACCTATAAATATAAAGTCCACCATTGACCATAAAATAAGTTTTATTGTGCAAAGTTATTTTGTATAAAATCCTTTTAAAAGATTCACCGATTCTCTTCCAATTGATTCATAAACTATACTATAGAGTGCTTGGGGAAATGTTTAATGGATCTTGTACCACGACAATGTTAAAGGACTTCGATCTCTACATTCAGGTACAAACATTCATATGAGCTTACATTGAATGGAATATCCAAATGCAAGGTATAAACATCTTATTTAGATTTCTAGTTCAATTTTTGTTGCTTTAAGGCTTTCACAATCCAAGGATCACGCTTGATAAATTAGATTTGATATTATTTTATGCTTGTTTTTCATACTAATGAGACATAATCTCTTTTCTATTCATGTGTTTATATAACTAACTTAGAGTATTAAAAGTTTATATCAGTTCCCTTATTTATATAAAATTAAAAAAAAAAAACTAGAGTAAAGATATGCCTTTAACTTATCATCTAGGTATTACAATAAATAATTAAGTGATAAAGAAGATGAAGAAGACATTAAATTTTTATTAACCCAAACAATATTTCCTAAAGATTCATTGAAAATCAAAAAGACTATATTAGAATGACCATACTTAACTTCAAAATTAAGAATGACCCAAAATTTATTATTATCCTCCCATTTTAATTTTCAGGAATCATGACAATTTTTGAAAGATTTAATAATTTGAAAAAAAAGTATTTTACACCAAATATATCACAAAAATAAATATATCATCAATCCAAAGATGATACTTTATTCTCAAAAAATAGATAATGGAATAATTTATAGCTTTAGTTAGGATTTTTAAACAAGGATTCTAACACTCCACATTAATTTTAACAATCTTTTTCGAACTATCCAAAAGAAGCTAAAAATAAATCTTTAGCTTTCAAAATATCATGCATATAAATTTGAATAAATTCACTTCCCCACTAGAAATCCAATTTTATTGGTTCTTGATCTTTTAAATGAATAAGACTTCTTTCAAAAAACATAATAGAATTAAAATCATTTACCTTACCTAGATAATTTTAATTTTGAAATATTTTTATAAATGAATTCACAAGATCCTTACACATATTCAAATTACAACCAAGGGTAAATCCATAAAAATATTGGCTTTATAATCATCCAATTCACTTGGAATAACTCTTCAATTCTTAATTCTAGAATTATCATCTTCCTCTATCTTATGTAAAATAAAAAATTCCAGGATTTTATTTAGAACCTTAATTGTACATAAACCCAAATATTTAATGACATCCTCTCTCTCAATTCCTTGATAATCATCATGAACATCAATCCCCCTGACCTATATGATCATCCATAATATTCTTAGAAAAAAACACTCATCTTTTTGTAAGATTTCATCCCTAAGGAAAAAATGGATACCCCTTCATGAGAATCTACTGAACAGTCCATGTCTTCAATATCATCAATATACCATTTTAATTTTTTTTTAATTGTATTTTAAAAATAAAAAAAATTACCCTCACTCAAAATATTAATTTGTATATTATTTGCATCATTAAAAAATCCATCTTTTACAACTACAAGTAATATGAGTAAAATAAATTCATCCATAATTAGTGTAAAGTAGTGTACTATGAGTAATGGAAATAGTCAGATAATGTGAAAACCAATGTAAAGTAGAAAGATGTTCCTAATAAGAACATGCCCATAAAGTAGGAAGGTAGCTCTTGAGTGAAGGGATGCCATACAGTTGTGTGTTAATCTCATATGAAACATGTATTTCCTGCATATCACTCATGTAGATTGTGAAATATATGTGCATATAAAAAACTAGATATAAAATGTATTGTATACAATAAAACATAAATCAATCATGTAAAAAAATAACACATGTCATCCATAGGTCATGGTTTTTTATTTTTTTAATATTTTAATTTTATTATATTTTTCTAATATTTTTATGATGATATGCAATACTAACCAATGATCCCATTTGCGTGATATCCATAGATGATTTCTAGGTCTATGACTGTGCAATTTATATGTCATGGGAGAAGATCAACATCTATATTGATGACATAATTAGAAAATTTATCATATGTTGCATGATAACCATATTCACTATCATAATCATCATGAATGTGTATATTTCACTCAATTTTAATAGCCATAATAACTTTTAAATTATGTTGTATATATAAATTGTGTTTTAATTCATTATGGAACCATTTATGGATTAAAGGGGATAAATTATGCCACAACATCATGAATGATTTTACAACCATAATGGATCTCAATATTATTAATATAGATAAATTATTGTATATTATATCATAATATAATTCATCATTTTGTTGAATGTCTTTTGCATCTACAATAATCTTAATATACCTTATTATCAAATCCCTTAGATTGAGGCTTACTCATATCAACCTATTTTTTGGGATGGATGATATGAGGTTATAATTAAGTATTTTTTAATAAATAATTAAAAGGTTTCGGTAGATATGTGAACTATATTCTTCAAGGATCTAATAAGATAAAGTAATCAATAGATTATGATACTACAATATTTGTGAATATCCTTTCATCATGTATCTATAGTATTATGCTAATGATTTTATATTTAAATATTTTAATTTATAATTCCCAATAATTTTATATGTGATTCCCCATTCTATGATGATAAGAATAATATTGTCTCCTTTTTTGATAGTTTGACTAGTTATGCATTCTTTGCACATTAATAGATAAAACAATCAAATTATTATCAAATAGCTTTCATATTATAATAATTGGTTTATCTTGAGAATTGATAATATAGAATATTTTAAATAGTTATTTATTCATTATATTTATATTGTATATCAAATATTTCATAAATATTGGGTGTGACTCTAAGAGTATTGTGTAATATGTTATGTCTCTTGTTCTCTAGTTAAGCTGGATTTTAAAATAATTATCTTAGTGGAGTAATTAAAATTGAAGGATTTGGTTGTAAACTTATATTTGAATAAGTGTTTTTAATATCATATTTATATTTTCTAGGAAGATATTCTTTTCATTTGTCCAATTTAATTTTTCTTCCCGATTTTGAATCATCATGGTATTCAATTAGATCAATAAGTCTAAAATTGAGACTACACAAATAATCATCTATATTCATTGGAAATTTAATGTTAGTATAACCAATAGTATATTTTTAATTAATATCTTGTCTAAATTCCATGAGTTAACTACTAAAGGAACATATTGTATCTTTTCTTCTTATATGTCTTGCATGATATGTTGTTCACTTGATGTAATTAACTCATTATTATTTCTTAATTCAATAATTTCATAAGTATTTATATGTTGTAGTGGTATCATATGTGATAGAGGTATTAGAGTATATTTAAATTCATCTAGTTTTGAATGACATCTATTACTAGTATTTTCTATTTTACATTCTTTAAATGTTTATTATTTGCAGGGCATATATAAGCATGTACTTCATGTATAAACTTCACACATGGATGTATAATAGATAGTATATAATTCATTACATGTATTCATTATCTATATAATATTATGTTTTGTTTAACCCTTCTGTAAATAATGGTAAGAATAACATCCTTATCAACTAAAGAATAAACTATTCTAGAATGAGACCAATTAAATAATCTAGATTCACAATATATTATGATACAATGCTGAATTATGGAAATATGCTAAATATAAAAAGTGAAATGCCAAAAAATAATTTGATTTGTTAAAATTTAATAAGTAATTATACTTAGCTTATTTAATGATGCACAATAAAATCTGGGAAGTTCAGGTACATAAATATTCAAGATGATACTCAGTTTTGATTCATCAAATCCTGTAAACAAATCTCTATTAGTGTGGAAACTACCATAGAAATAGGGACATGAGTGCCAATGCTTCAGTCATAAAAAGAAAACATTTTTTTTTTATAAATTACAAATTCACATTTTAGGGTTCTCTATCACCTTAAATATTATTTGTGAGATTTGTGTGCATAGGTTATATGTATCAGTATGTACCTTAAAATGCTAAGTCTGCCAATTTATGGAATTCCACCTTGAAAAATAGGGGTTAATAGCTTAAGTGAAATAAATATAACCTTAAAAACCCCTTTATTAGTGATCATTTCCTACATAGGTAATACTCTTAAGAGAGCCTCAGTCTGATGTAGTTCTCCCCTTTATACAGGCTTGTGTGTGAATAATTGTATAATATGCTATATGCAAGTACATGTAATGATATACCTTGTAAATTTGAAAATATTTCTCATGGGCTGATATTTAAACTACTCAAACCTTTAATAAGACTTCTCCAATGATTTATTTTGACTAGGGAAGAATGGTTAAATAGACTTTGTTGTGTGAATGATTAAATGATCTTGATAGGTACTTGCTTGGTAATTTATAGATGTTTATAATGAATGGTATTTGATTTGTATTTATACCACACATTTGTATATTTTCTCATGATAATGATAATTAATAACATTAGTTTGACCCAAACATCTCTAAATATTTTAAAATTTGATTGTTTATGAGGTACATACAATAGCATCAAACCTGAGACAAGAGTGTCTTAGTTTGGATGTTAGTGTCCTAGAGGATAGATAATTGGTAAAGATATATAACTATTAATTTAAGATATATATAAAATTTTAAGCATACTATGGGTGATAAGTGATTTAGGTAATCAAAATATAAGGGTTAACATATATGATAAGAATTTAGGCCTAAAAAGATATTGAACACGATCCTTACAGTAGTTAAAAAGTAATAAAATGAAGAATTAATCAACAAGTAATATTTTGAAAGTATATAAGAATAATTTACCATGTAACATCCTTATTTAGCATATAAATTTACCCCCTTTTAATGTAGTGATGCATAAGAATGAAATTACTAGATTAAAGGAAATGAAAGGATTACCTTGGTGTGAACAACACACCTTATTTTGAACTAAGCCATATTTAAATTTGATGTTTCCATATTACCTAAAACCAAGAGCATGTCACAATGTAATTAGTGAATATAATATAAAAATTGAATAATTGAAACACTTCAAAGAAAAGATAGACATGAATGAGTACACATGTGTGTAGGTGCAACCATATTTCCCCTTGGTAGTTCACTTTAGTATTGATGCTTCCTTTCTAAGGAATTACAGAGAGGTTCATGTCATGACCTCTCTTCCCGCACTCTGGACTCGTGCTCATACTTTATGTTGTTTTAGACTTCATTTAGTATTTATGCCAGGATGAGTTGATTTTTAAGTTAACTTAAATTTTGTTGATTTCAAAGAGCTATCAGGTCATCGACAAGATTTCACAAAAAAGTAAGGTATGATTTATTTTCAGTTGCAAATTCCTAAAGTTATGAAATCAAATCGTTAAAATTATTTTAGTTTTTTTATTTACGTAGAAATATAAACAATGTTTTCATAATTTACAATTATGAATGAGGGAAAATTTAATGAGATGAACATTTATTCTTTTCCATTACTCTCTTTGCAAAAATATAACTAATGAATGAATTTAATATTAGAGAAGAATATTATCTATTCGATAATATCAGATAAATATGTCAAAGGCTATTTTATTTTAATAAAAGTAACTATTTTATTTGAATTCTAGAACTTACAAATAAATCATATCTTTCATGTATAATTTTTAGATTATTAATTATTTTTTTTGTAAATAATTTTAAAGTTTACTAACTATATTTAGCTTATAATTAACAAATAATTAAAAAATAAGAATTTTTTAATCCCTCACCCTTGATACTAAATCCACCATGCATGCATATTTGATAACTTGTTTTAACTGACCCTTTTACCACACCACGTGGGGGGGGGGGATAATTATTAAATTTTAGTTCTAAAATGACTATTATTTTAGTTTGGAGTAACCCACTCCACCTTCTCCCACTTTAACATATGTTACGGCCATATGAAGGGATGAAATCGCTACCACATCAACCACATAAAGAATAGTTAGAAACTATTGATGAAGAAAAAATCTAATAAGAAACAGTGAAGTGAGGAGAACATCCGATGAAGAAAGATATAAATTTAGATTAGGATCAACAATTTATGGAGGATAATCAATGCTTTGAGGAGGAGAAGAATGAATGCTCGAAAGAGGAGATCGACGCTTTAAAGAGAAGGATCGACCAACATTGTAAGAGTAGTAGGAAGGAAATGGAATAGACATCTAAGTAGAAGTAAAAGGAGGGACACTTTGAAAAAGGGAGGATCAACGTGACAAAGGGAAAAGGGATCAATGGTTTGAAAAGAATAGAAGTGAAGGGAATCTTCACCTACTTCATTACCTCCACACAATCCTTGTTATCTACATGTCCATGAAAAAAACACCACCACCATACCTTTATCTCAATTATTTCAATTCAAGTGGAACCACATTCCATTTTAGTCAAGGATTCTAATGAGCTCAAAAAACCCCTCAACATTATCAATAGAAATATTTAGGCACAACTTAGCATGAAAAGGAAAGAAGAAACATGATGAGTCCATTGTTTATTGAGACTTGAGTGGAAAGGTATCAATCTAATCCTTTATTTGATTTTCAAAATAGTTTTTCACGAAATAGATTTATTTTTCAAATTGGATTGAAAGTATTTATGCCTTTTAGAAGAAATATTGTTGGCTTAGTTTTGATATTTTTCTTATGAAGATCTATGTTTATTAAGCTATTTGATGATATTAAATTTTTCCTTGTAGAGAAAATATTGATCATTGATGTCTAATGTTGGAAAATCATTTTTCTTTTTTTATAATTAGAATGATAATATATAAAAAATTGTCATCATGTTACTTAGAATAAGTTTAATTTTTTTATTTATTAGAAGAATATTCCAAACAATTTTATGATATGTTATGTAAAGAAATAAATTTCAATTCCATAGTTATAATTAAATGATATTCTAACATATCTTATGTTTAAAAATAATTCTCAATTTCATAGAGGTATAAATAAAAGTTATTTCTTTTTCAATGTTTCAACAAATTCCTTAGAGATTCATTATAATCAATTTTATACTTAAGTATGTGGAAAATTATTAAATTTTTTATATTTATATTTTCACAGTTGGAAAAATCTATTTTTTTTGTTTCATTCTATATTGGAATTGAAATTTCTCATTTATTATCATTAAAAATAACATAATAACTATTCTTCATTCTAGGGTTGATCCCTTAATTTTTAAACCCTCCTTTAAAATGTATAAAGAGATTTATATAAAATTAAATTCAAGTTCAATATCACATTCTTAAACTCCTTGTGTACAAATTATCTTTTAAAAAAGTTTACTAAGGATATAATTGTCAAAAATAACATTGTTGAAAACTGACATAAGAACTAAACTAGAAGATCATGTTATACATTATGTTTCTACTTTCCTAATCAATAATTTTCTTTTGAAATATGATACATTAATTTATTTCAAGTATTATTTACTTTTCAAATCTCAAACTTAGATAAAGAATTTAATGTTAAACAAAACTACGTAACATTCAGTATAAGTGGTGCCTCTGGCTCACATTTACATATAATGCCATCATGCTTGAGCTATTACATCCATCACCTAACATAGTTAAAACAATGACATCTGGACATCATCCTTATAAATTATTAGGGAGAAATAATGGCTATTTCCTATCATTAAGACCAAGGAGTGGGATAATACCTCTTGGTGAATAACACTAATTAAGATAAGAAAATGACTTTGACTACCATAAAACATTTTGAATTGTGAAATTATGAAACAAAATAGAGAAATTACGTTTCTTACTCAAAACTCGATACCACTAAAAAAGAGCTATAAAAACCAAGATTGAGAATGTCAAACTAGTTATTATCAAGAAACCACCAACCATATGGATCTCAGATAATGAAACTTTAGAAATAGTAATTATATGGGTTAGGTTGTCTAAAGAAAGGATCAAGAACATCGCTGATGTAAATTAATATTAAAAAGGGGGATGTAGATTGAAAATGTTTATTTCTACTTCTTGTTAAGATTTAGCGATAGTTTAGTTAAACAAGTATTCAATCACTTAATCTGATACTTTTACATTCCCATTTGGGTATAAATCATAGAGGAATTATTTGTGTAAATGGGACTTAGAAAGGGATACATACCCAAATCTATAGTTCACATAAAACTTATAATAGAGAACAAAACTACATACATACTACACCTTGATCCTATTAAAAAATAGTTATATAGGTAGTCTGGGAAGTGAAGGATGCTTCTAATATGTAGGTGATTAGGATGAGGTTGGGATTGTGTGATAAATAAGATTAAAGTTAAATAAAAAGATAAGATAATTATAATAAGACCCAGGTTTAGATAAACAAAACAAAGATAAGAACTCTACAATATAATTTAAAAGATCCCAGTGGCCAAATTTAGAGGCAATATGTGACTATTTATTATATGTTTTATACTCCTATCATGGATTCCTTGATGCTTATCCATTAGAGATGAGTGATGAATAGTGAATGACTCAATATTTGATTGATCCTGATGAATCAAGTCCCTAGCTAGAGCATAAGCTACTCATGTGTAGATACCTAACCCATTTGGTTAGATGTTTTCCTATTTGGTAAAGTAATTCCTAACCCATATGGTTAGATGCTTGCCAATTTGTAAAATAATTCCTAACTCGTATGGTTAGATGTTTGCCTATTTGACAAAGGGTTGCCTCACTTGTATAGTTAGATGCTTGTTCATTTCGCAAAGGATATCAAATAGAATAAAGTATACCCAAGTTATATTCATATACAATCATTAATTAAATAAAAAAAATGTGTTCTAGGATAGTATATGGTCCCTATATTGTGGTATCAGATCTTAGATTCGAAAGTTAGGCCTTAAGCCTACTATGACCTACGCTTAGTAAAAGATTAATTATTGATGATAATTTAGGGATAAAATTAAAAATTATGAGAAACTAATTTGATTAATTTTTTTTGTTTAGATATGGTTCATAAAAAAACTTCAACGAAAGGAAAAGGAGAAGGAAAAAAGAACAAGGAAAAAATGGAACTTCCCTCCACTTCGAAAGAACCCATTTACACTTCTTACTCAGAAACAATAGTTGTAATCCTGAATAAACTCAAACCATTGAAAGTGGAGATAGTTAAAATAAAACTAGCTATGATTGAACCTATAGTCAAATGTCCATTTAAGAGGCCCTAAAAAATAAAATATTTTCTAATTAGAAAAGGTTCTTATGCCCTAAAGTATGTAAGGAATACAAATGATGCCACCGATATGTGGTTCACTTAGAAGATGAAGTTATCAAAGAAATGGAATTGGATTATGAAGATTTTATTTAGAAGAATTTTGAATCAATGTTATACAAACATCTATATTTTATAGTCATAAATCTTATCCTTTATAAAGCTAATAACTTTATGTAATAAAAAGATGAATGAGATTATCAAATGATTACTTTTTGTCAATCCTATGTGTGACTGTGATCAGTAATATAATGTGTGAGAAAATCAAAGTTATCCAAAATAGAGTTATGATATCAATTATCTTGAATGAAAACTTAAGGCATTGTGTTATTTCTCTCAGGAAACCAAATTGCAAGACTTAGATGATCAACTAGGAATCAAAGGGAAAATATGAGATACATAGAACCCAACAATTAAAATGTTGAACAATAGGTTCCATAAAATAGAGAACCATGGATAGATGCCCTCATCAATTTATTGAACAAGCAAAGAGATAAAACAAACTCACTTGAGCAGGTGATTAACGATCTTAAGTCAAGGCAAGAAAATATAGAAAACATAATGGAACCTAACCTTGATAACCTATTTGAAGAAGATCCACCACCAATCAATGAAATAAAGGTTTTAGCTCCAAGAATTGAAGTTCATTTTTTTATCTAAGCAAGGATTTGAAGAAGATTTTACCCCCTATGTTTGATGGGAAACAGTTAGGTGAAGGAGCTAAAAATTGGTTAAATGAGATAGAGAAGTACTTTGACTTGAGAAGCTATAACAATGTAAATAAGGTGTAATGGAGATCCTAACAACTGGTAGGAGAGGTAGCTAGCTAGTGGACTAACACAAAGGAATTAAATAGAATAACCAAGGAAATATTGACTTGGGATTAGTTTGACCACCATTTTAGGAAGAGATGGTTACCCCAGTTATTATTTGATGTGAAGATGACTAAATTTCACAACCTAAGGCAGGGAGGCATGTTATTCCAATAGTATTGGGATAGATTCACCAAATCACTTAAGTATGTGCCCATGTACTATAAGGATGAAAGAGGTCAAACTAGAAAGTTCATCATAGGATTGAATGCAAACATAGGAGTGAATGTAGATATGCACGACCCTGAGAATAGGAAAAAAATTATATAAAAATACCTCAAATAGGAATGGAAATTACAGGCACTAGTTGTATCAAGACAAAACTTTAACAATGATAGAAACAGAGCCTTCACAAAGAAACCAGATTTTAGGAGAGAGTAAGTTGTGGATAAAAACCCAAGAACAAATCAAATAGGCAGAGCACCCCCAAAAAATAAAAACCAAATTAATAATTTTAGAATATAATACAATAGGGTAGGAGATAATAATAGGAATGATCAAAGGAATTATAATTTCCCAATGTACCCTCCATGGATTTCTGGTGATGCCCTGAAGAACCTAGTACTAGAAAGCTTGCCAAGAGGATGTTTTGTTTATGGGGGAAATCACTTTGCCCAAGAGAACCCAAGGATGTAGGGATAGATAAGGGATAGTCAACCTTAGAGGGGACCACAACAAAGGATCAATACTATAGTAAGGAATCACCAAAATGGATACTAGAATGTACTAGTTGAATCTACAGGTATATTATTGGGTAAACCCATTTCAATTCTCATAGAGACTGGTTCATCAGAATGTTTCATTTCTCCATAATTAATAATAAAAATGTCTCTTCTAGTGAATCACATGAATTAATCATGGATGGTCTAGTATGGCAATAAGGCAGTCAAGGAAGTGTCTCAATGTCTACCCAAGGCAGTAATACAATTTTTATATTTTGAGACAAGCTTAGACCTATTTCTAAAACCCTTAAGATCCTATGATGTAATTCTAGGGATAATTTGGCTCACTAAGCACCAAGATAAAATAGGCTATTATATCAATTTGATTAGGTGTTACAGTGATGAGGGGAGATGGGTCATGATTTAAGGGGGTCATAGGCCCATAAGAGTAGAAACCATATCAGTTATGCAGATGAAAAAGGAGAGAAGGAAGGGAGCTCAAATTTTCATGGTAATGATAGATGACAAGAATGAGAGAAAATATGAAGTAACCTTGAAAGGGTATCCATTCCTAAAAGAATATGAGGACATGTATCATAAAGAATTACCTAGAATGCCCCCTAGGAGAGAATTTTATTTCAAAATTGATATTTTACGTAGACAAGCTAGTTTCTAGAGCACCATACAGAATGAACACCACTAAGTTGATGGAACTTAAAATGCAGCTAGAAGAACTCTTGAGTAAAGGATTGATTAGACCAAGTGTGTCTCATTGTGGAGTAGCAGTCTTATTTGTTAAAAATAAATATGGAACTCTAAGATTATGCATTGGTTATAGAATATTGAATAAGGTCACAATTAAAAATAGATATCCCTTTTGAGCAAGTGAAAAGAGTAATGGTTTTTTTGAAGATAGACATTCGATCAAGATATCATCAACTAAGAATTAAGGAGGAGGATATTCCAAAAACTACTTTCAAGACCAGATATGGACACTATAAGTTTGCTATTATACCATTCGGAGTGACTAATCTCTTATAGAAGACCTTTTTGAAAAACTACTTTTAGGACCAGATGTGGACACTATGAGTTTACTATTGTACCCTTTGGAGTGACAAATGCTCCTTCAAGATTTATGAATTTAATGAATAGTGTGTTCCATAATTATCTGGATAAGTTTGTATTGGTGTTCATAGATGGCATTCTAATTTACTCTAAGAATGAGGAAGAGCACATAACACATCTTCAATTGGTTCTTCAAAGGTTGAGAGAACTTAAACTATATGGTAAGTTTTCTAAATGTGTGTTCTTTAAGAATGAAATCCACTATCTAGGCCAAATCATATCTAAAGAAGGAACTGTAGTAGATAGATATTATAGGTTTAATTCAAGGTTTTGGACAGCAGTACAGTTAGCCTTAGTTACAAAATTGAACTTTAGCTCCACATTTCATCCCGAGATGGATGGGCAAATAAAAAAGACAAATCAAGTTGTAGAATACCTCCTAAATATGTACTATATGGATCAGAAAACCAAATGGGAAGCTTATATTCCATTGGTAGAATTTTCCTATAGTAACTCATTTCAAACATCTTTAGGTATGACTCCATTTGAAGCTCTATATGGCAGAAGTTGTCAAACACTACTTACTTGAGATAACCTTGAGGACATAATAGTAATTAGTCCTAAAATGTTGAAAGACATGGAGGAGTACATGAATTTTACAAGGTAGAGCTTGATAGAATCATTTGATAGACAAAAGAGATATGAAAATAAGAAGAGAGTTTAAAGAGAAATCTTGATTGGTGACAAGGTGCTTTTAAGGGTCAAACCGTACAAAAGTTCCATAACCTTAGGGAAAAAGGAGAAATTAGCTCCTCACTTTGTAGGACCTTTTGATACCATAGAGATAATCAACCTAGTAGCTTATCGATTAACCTTACCCCCATAGCTGAGTCACATTCATGATGTCTTCCATGTGTCACTTCTTAAGAAATATTTGTGTGATAATCAATACATTTTAAATTGAAATGCTTTGTGGGTCCAAGAATCTAGAAGAATAAAAATAGAGCCATACAGAGTGTTTGAGAGGCACCAGTACCAATTATGTAATCGAGGGGTTGATCAGTGCAAGGTACAATTGGATTAATATAGTGAAGGAAGTGCAACTTGGGAGGAAACCAAAGAAATGAAAAACATGCTTCTATTTTTATTTTAATATTTATGAACTTAATCAAACTTTTGTAGTGCATTAGGACAATGTATCATTTAAGGGGGAAAGGACAATCTCTTTTCCTGCACTATGGACTTGTGCTCATAATTTAAGTTTTTCTGGACCTCATTTAGTATTTGTGTTAGGATGAGTTGATTTTTAAATTAACTTTTGTGTTGATTTGAAAGAGCTATCAGGTCATCGATGGAATTTCAAAAGAAAGAAAGGTAAGACTTAGTTTCATTTTTAAATTCCTAAAGTTAGGAGATCAAATCATTAATATTAGTATAGTTATTTTTTTATGTATAAATATATGCAATGTTTCCATAATTTACAATTGTAAATGAGGGAAAATTTAATGAGATGAATGTTTAGACTTTTTCATTACTCTCTTTGCAAAAAAGTAACTAATGAATGAATTTAATATTAGAGGAGAATATTATCTATTTGATAATATTAGATAAATACGTCAAAGGTTATTTTATTTTAATAAAAGGAAAATTTTAATTTGAACTCTAGAACATGAAAATAAGTCATATCTTTCATATATAATTTTTAGATTATTAATTAATTATTTTTTTTTGTAATTTTTTTAAAAGTTTATTAATTATATTTAGCTTATACCTAACAAATAATTTTTAAAAAATAAGATGTTTCTAAGCCCTCATCCCACGTACTAAATCCACCATGCATGCAAATTTGATAACACGTGTTAACTGACCCTTGTACAACACCACACAAGGGGGGAACAATAATAAATTTTCAGTTCCAAAATAACTATTCTTTCAGTTTGGAGTAACCCACTCTACCTTTGCCCACTTTAACATATGTTACAACCATGTGAAGGGATGAAATTATTACCACATCGATGACATAATAAATAGTTAGAAAATGTTGATGAAAGAAGAAGCGAATCAGAAGCAGTGAAGTGAGGAGAGAATCCAGTGAATAAAACTATAAATTCTGAGCAAGATTGGCACTTTATGGAGGAGAATCAATGCCTTGAGGAGAAGAATAATGATTTCTCAAAATAGGAGGTTGATGCTTTGAAGAGAAGGATCGACCAACATTTTAAGAGTAGTATGGAAGAAACTGAATGGACATCTAAGCAGAAGTAAAAGAAGGGATGCTTTGGAAAAGGGAGGATCGATGTGACAAGGTGGAATAGAGATCAATGCTTTGAAAAGAGTAGAAGAGAAGGGAATTCATGCCTTATTTATTGCCTTCACATAATCTTTTTTATCTCCACGTCCATGAAAACAATACTGCCACCATACCTTTATCTCAACTATTTCAATTCAAGCAGAACCACATTCCATTTTAGTCAAGGATTTTAACGGGCTCAGAAAACCCTTTAACATTGTCAACATAAGAGTTGGGCATAAATTAGCATGAAAATGAAAGAATAAGCATAATTACGTGATTTTTCATTGATACTTGAATGGCAAGGTATGGATCCAATCCTTTATTTGAGTTTGAAAATAGTTCTACATGAAATAGTTTTAGTTTTGAAATTGGATTGAAAGCATTTACAACTTTAAGAAGAAATATTGTTGGCTTAGATTTGATATTTTTCTTATGAACATCTATGTTTATTAATTTATTTTCTTCTATTAAAATTGTCCTTGTATATAAAATCTTGATTATTGATGTCTAATGTTGGAATTCTTTTTTTTTTTTTATAATTAGAATAATAATCTATAAAAAAAATTCATCATGTTACTTAGAATAAGTTTAAGTTTCTTATTGATTATAAAAATATTGCAATCAATTTTACTATATGTTATGTAAAGAAATAAATTTCAATTCCATATTTATAATTAAATTATATTCTAACCTATCTTATTTCTTTTTCAACTTTTCAATGAATTCCTTAGAGATTCGTTATAATCAATTTTATAATTGCGTACATATAAAACTATTGAAATTTTTTGTATTTATAATTGTATAGTTGGGAAAATCTATTTTTTTTGTTTCGTTCTATATTGGAATTAAAGTTTCTCATTTATTATCACTAAGAATAGCATAATAACTATACTTCATTCTAGGGTTGATCCCTCAATTTCAAAACCCTCCTTTCAAACATATAAATGGATTTATTTAACATTAAATGTAAGTTGAATATCACATTCTTAAACTCTTTGTGTACAAATTAACTTGTAGAAAAGTTTACTAAGGATATAATTGTCCAAAATATTGTTGTTGAAAACTGACATAAGGACTAAATTAGAAGATCATGTTATAGATTATTTTCTACTTTCTTACTCAAGAATTTACTTTTGAAATATGACACATTAATTTATTTCAAGTATTCTTTACTTTTTAAATCTCAAACTTAGACCAAGAATTTAAGGTTAAACAAAACTATACAGCATTTGATATAAGCGGTGCCTCTGACTCATATTTATGAGTAATGTCATAGCGCTTGAGCTAATACATCCATAGCCCAACACAAATTCAATAATGATCTATAGACATCATCCCTATAAATTGTTGGTAAGAAATAAAGCAAATTGTGAGATAATCCCTTTTGGTCAACAACACTAATTAGGATAAGAAAATGACTTTGACTACCTTAAAATATTTTGACTTATGAACTTATGAAATAGAAGTGGATAAAATATATTTCTTACTCAAAACTTACTACCACTGAAAAGGAGCAATAAAAACTAGGATTGAGTATTAAACTAATTATTATCAAGAAACCACCAACTATATGGCTCTCAGATAACAAAACTTTGGCAATAGTAATTATATGGATTAGGTTGTCTAAAGCAAGGATTAAGAAAATTATTAATGTAAATAAAAATTATAAAGGGGGGATGTACCTTGAAAATATTCATTTCTATTTCTTATTAACATTTAGGGCTAGTTTAGTTAAACAAGTATTCGATCACTTAATCTGATACTTTTACACTCTCATTTGGATAGAAATAATAAAGAAACTATGTAGGGAACTAGGCCCTAAAAAGGGCTTCATACCTAGATCTATAGTTCACATGAAATCTAGAATATAAAATAGAAATACATGTATACTACCCCTTGATCCAGTTCGGAAGTAAGTATGCAAGTAGCCTTGAGAAATGAAAGAAACTGCTAGTACAAAAGTGATTAGGATGGGGTTGGGGTTATACACTAAATAGGATTAAAGTAAAATGAAAAGGCAAGACCATTTTAATAAGACCCTAGTTTAGATAAACAAATCAAAGATAATAACTTTATGATATACTCAAAAGGATCCTGGTTGGATCGTCATAGTTCTCGAGGCTTTAGGCCAAATTTTGAGGTACAATGTGACTATTGGTTAAATTATTTATACTCCTATCACACCGAACTCAATGTTTATCCAATAGAGATGAGTGGTGAATAGTGAGAAACTTAATATTTGGTTGATCTCGATGATTCAACTCTCTATTTAGAGCATAACCTACTCATGTGTAGATGTTTAACCCATTTGGTTAGACACTTAACCATTTTGCAAAGGAATGCCTAACCTATATGGTAAGATGCTTTCATGTTTGTCAAAGTAATGCCTAACCTATATGGTTAGATGTTTTACCATTTAGTAAAGGAATGCCTAACCCATATGGCTAGATGCTTTCCCATTTGGCAAAAGATATCTAATAGGATAAAGTATACTTGAGTTATATTCATAGACAAACATTAATTAAACCAAAAAAAATTATGTTTTAGGATAGGATATGGTCCCTATAGTTTGAAACTAAACCTTGGATATGTGAAGAGGTGAATTGGAGGGTGATCATATCCTCAATCCAATGCAAGGGTGATTTATTCCAAGGCCATTGAGATCATTAAATATCGATCACACAACTCAAGTGTATACATAATCTATCCAATCTCACCTAGGTCCAATGGTGTAACCATATCAACCTATAAAAGGTGAGTAATGCCAAGGCCATTGAGGGTGCTAAATATAAATCATGCTACTCAAGGGAATAAATGAATACTGATAGATAAAGGCTCAAATGGTGTATTCTGGTAAGGTTGGTACATAAATATGTATATAATTTTTATGTTTATATGTGATTTGGTTCTTTTGAATGAAATATGCACCTCTAATGTGTCTAGAGCTAAAGTGTTCAAAATCTAACCTTTGTTCTATAAATTATATATAATATTTTTCATAAAAATAAAAAATATTATCTTAAAAGTATGAAAATCATTGCCAAATATATAAAATTCTGACCCAAGTGTATATCTAATCATGTAAATTGTATTAAATTATGCTAATTTTGCTAACTATATGTATGTGTACTCATGTATCTATGACATGCCCCACTAATACATCCCTCCTTTTGAGGTGAGGTAATTCTATTATATTAATGTGACTAATACTGAATATGAGTATCTACACATACTTTTATGTGTTTGATGGTTTTGATTCATATATAAAAAATCCTTTGTTGTTAGGATATTTTTTTGAGAAAATAATGGCATGAATGTTATCAGAATTTAGACTACATGTATTTTCAATTGTTGAGTTCTTACATCTTATTGTTTGGTTTTCCCAGGGTGTCTAGTACTATTGGGCTTTATTTAGGTTGTGTTCTTGGCAAAAACCATCAAGGTAATTTCCATAAATTCAAGGATAATTTAGTTAATTCTCCCTTAAATAGGCACATAGTGACCTCATGTCATTTTAAACTAATTTTTCATGGGATAATTATATACTCACATTCATATATTAATTATCACATTGCACATGGGTATGTCATATCAATTGGAAGAGTGGAATATTTTACCATTTAAAAGAATTCAAGGAATTTTTTAGAAGTAAAATTATCTTCTTATCAATAAAAGACACACTCATATAATGGTAGGATTATGTATCTAAAGCATTTAAACATTTTTTTATTGAGCATGTCATTTAGCATAAGTACAACATACACCATTTAGCAAGATGGTGTTGTTCAGAAGAAGAACAAGAATTCGAATGAGATGGCCAATTGTATGATCCATTCCAAGAACATGGCACTTGAGTTTTGGTCTGAGGTATTGAATTATGTCAATTGCATTCATAAACACATGCCCCACACTGTAATATACGGCATTACTCTTGAGGAATCTTAGTCCTATGCTAATCTTGATGTTTATTAATGTAAATTATTTTTTAGTGAGGTGTTTTCATTCATTCTAAAAGATAAATGCAAGTTCTTATCGAGGATAATAGTAAACCAATCATATTTTTTTCTATTTTTATTATGTGAAGGCTTACCTTTTATTTGATCTAGTCACTCAAGATGTTTCATTTCAATGGGATGTTTATTTGATGAGATATTCATTATGAATCCTTTATATACATCTTCTCTTTCATTCACCCATAATTTTTATTCATCACTTTAGGACTACTATTTATTTATGTTGAGAATGAAATTATTGTTAATATATCACCACCTACTCTTTTTACACATTCTATGCCCAAATAGGTTTACAATACTCAATAAGAGGTCATGTTTTTGGTATATGATACTTATAACACTCATTTAACTCATATAAAGATAGTCAAGGTTAGTATTCTAAGTAATTATCTTTCAAATGATCCACATAAAGTTCTAGATGAAACAAGTATACTTTAGAGGGATGAAGTTATGGAAGAAGAATATTCTTTTTTGGTGAAAATTAGCACATGGGATTTAGTTTAACTTCTTTATGGAAGAAAATTATTTCATTTTAAGGGGGTCTACTAGAAAAAATATGTATTTGAGGGGTTGATCAAAAATTCAAATTCAAATTTTGGGGCCAAGGGTTTCTCATAAGTTGATGGGATTGACTACTTTGAAATGTTTTCCCTTTTTATCAAGATATAATTTATTCATCTTGTGCTTCATGTAGTTGAATCACAAGGATGGTCAATGTGTTACATGGTGATTTTCACATGGAGATTTATTTGGAACAATAATAGGGTTTTGTACATGATTCTTTAGTTTTTTGTAAACTTTTTCACTTGGTCTATAGTCTCAAGCAAGTTCATAAAACTTGGTATGACAAAATGGATAGCTTTTTTCATTTATTATAGTTTCACATGTTTCCATTCAAATCCCACAATTTACGTCTCTAGGAATAGAGATGAAATTTTGATACATATCCTCCATGCTGATGAGGTTTTAATCAGATGAAGTTCCCTTTGAATGGTTTGGGACATATAATAGAGTTTGATGGAGTAGTTGAACATGACAAATTTAGGGTTTTTGCATTACATTCCTGAGTTATATAACACAAAGTCTTCTAATGGGACATTATTTTATTATTATAAGTATTATCATGGCTTACTTTATTGATTTGGAATGTTGTATTGCAAGTATTCCACCTTTTCAATCAGGGGTCACATAAACAACCAATTACACTATAACCAAAGTTGATCCTACTTTGTATCAAAAGTTGACTGGTGCAGTGATATTTCCTTTGTGTTTTTCATTGTCTCCAATTACTCCCACTATCCCCACAAAAGTCACTATCAAGAACAAAAACATATTCTTTGGTAAATTTGGGACATTATGCACTTTGGTATATGTTACATGTTAGGGTTTTATTATCAAAATATAGGCTTTACTGATTGAGATTAGGTTAGTGATGTTGATAATGAAAATTCCATCTCTAGTTTTGTCTATCACATTGGTTCAATTACAATAAATTGGTGTTGAAATAATAAATATATTATTGTAGTAGAATCCACAATGTGAGATTTTTGAGGAGTTGTTTTCATCATCCAATGTGCTCTACGGGTTTTATTATTGATAATAAAATTTGTATTTTGTAGATGAAGTGAAATGCTCTTTGGCATGACAACCAAAGCATCATACACATTTCTTAAAACTATTTGTAACATTATTGAATAAAACACATTGAGATCCACATGCATTGTATTTAGTAACTCATCTAGGATGGTGTCCTTTAATTGTCTCTAAGTGGGCCAATTACATGTGCCACTTAATGTTCAAATAATAGATAAATGAGAAATAGCCTTTAAAAAATCTATATATACTCTTAATATGTATATTCATTGTAATATTCTTAAAAATCATGTATATTATACATTCTATGTTGTTGCATATTTATCTATTTGAGTGAGACTAATTGATGAGTATTACTTTTCACCCTTTTAGACTCGAGCTTCCGCACCTAGTTAGAAATCCTAGATAGATTTTCAAGTATGATTGTATAGATATTTTGAGTACAATTTAAAGTAAAATATGAAATTTTAATTTGAATGAAATGCATATGCTCTCATGGGAGTAGGGGAATTTATTTTAATATATTTTTGCATAAAATCTAAAGTTAAATGAAATATTAATATGTCTATAGATGTAGGGGAATTAGTTTGTATATATTCTGTATAAATTATACATACATTCATAGAAGTAGGGGATATACTTTGAATATACTTCATATAAGAAATTTAAAATATCATTAATGTGTACATATTTTATATAAAATCTACATACATTCATGGAAGTAGGGGATATTATTTGAATATGCTTTATAATTGAAATTTTGAATAAAATTTGAGTTATTAAAATTTAGATGCAGTGACATGCGTGAATTAGTAACATATCTTAATAAAATTTATTTTAAAAACCAAATATGATATATACATTTTTATGATAAATTTAGAATGATTTTAATCAACATTTGAAATCGCAACCCAACGCAACTTGTGATGATAATCATCATGGAAAAATAACTATGTAAAATATAAGCATTCATTTAATGATTGATCATCTCTAAGTGGTCCATTTAGATGTGCTACATGTTCCACCTAAAGTGACCAATATAAAAATTAGAGGTAGAACTTGAAAAAGCTATATATAATAAAGCTCGTATATACGTTCATTGTAATCTTTTAGGGAATTATTTTAATAATACAATCTTTGTTGTTGTCTATTTTTCTTCGAGTGAGTCGATGCCTATTTTTTTATTAGAATGAGTCTAATTTGTGGGTATTTCCTCACACTATTTTAAACTTGAACCTCCACAGCTACTTAAAAATCTTAGATAGAGTTTCAAGTATGATTGTTCTAAGATTTTGAGTATAATTTTAAGTTATATCTCAAATTTAAATTGAATGAAATTTACATAGGCTCATGGAAGTACTAAAATCAATTTGAATATGTTTTGTATATTAAAATTTGAATAGAATTTGAGTTACTACAATTTAAATGTAGCTAGTAACATATTTTATTAGGATGTGTTTAAATAAATAAATATGATATACACCTTTTTCAAAGTTTAAAAAAATGAAGTAAAATATAAAATTTGTTTGTCTGTCAGTGTGTGCACATGCACACACACACACATAGATGTATGTATATATATACACATACCCCTCTCTCTCTCTCTCTCTCTCTCTCTCTCTCTTTGTGTGTGTGTGTGTGTGTGTGTGTGTGTAATGGCTTGATTTTAGTTGGATCAAGAAATAGTATGGACACAGAAGGAGGTCTAGGTCTCTAGAAAACACCTTTCAATTTAAAATGGAATCATATTAATTATGGGCTTGAAAAAATAAGAGGCCCAAATCTCTGAAAAACCCTTATGATCCCCCTAGGGACCCACCATTCTAGTAACAAAGCGTTTTGACTGAATCATGGACCAATCTAGACACAACTGAAGGTCTAGGTCTCTAGGAATGACAACTAAAGTAAAAAAAATTCAAAGTCCCCTACAAGGTCCAGCTCGAACAGAACACGAACAGAAACAAAATAAGAAGACCCTACAAGCCACGAGAGTTTAAAACAGGTCCTCAACTCAGTACAGACCAAGAACAAGGGTATGATCTAGGCCCTCAAACCTCTCACTAGAGAATACTTCCAAAAACTTACAGCAGGTCCACCCCAGAGAGGGTCGCTATTATGGCAACAACAAAACATGCACATGGCTTTTTTTCATTTCCAAATTTTAGCAACCAAAGTTAAGAGTTAAACAGAGTCCTCCTTTCCTAAAAAAAATGGTTTAAAAATGAAGCTAAAGATTTCCATAGCAAACAAAGAGTTGCTATATCCAGTTGCTATTTCCAAGGCAATATGCCTTAAATAGATTAAAATCCCTTGCGACACAAACATAAATAAATTTTGTATTTCAAATATGAGCCGAATCTAAGCGAAACAGGGCACTAATTTTACCAAAGGAGCTACCCCAACAACAGAAACTCTTACCCCATAACCTGAACCTTTCGTTCATATTTATGGTGATCTTGGTCAAACCACAGCTTCCCAACAACGACAGGGCCGTCGCTGGATGTCTACCGATTCTGATCAAAGGAATAGAGTACTGGAAAGAGACAAAAGTAGACTGGACTCTCCTTCCCAAAGTGATCTCCTTCGCAACGCTGGTTTTGACAGTTGTAACTGCCTAAGCTCTGTGAAGTCTTGAAGAAGACACCATTAATATCCCAACGATTAGGAACCCCACGCAACTAGTTCCTATTCCAATCAAAGACAAGCGGGATATGACCAGATCTGATCCTCCAATGTAGAAACAGAGCACGTCGCTTCAAGGGATAACACCACCAAGTGAAAGCAACGATCCATAAAATCGGTTTGGGGAAAGATACTACCATGGCCATCTTGGCCTGGCCGTTATCCCGTGGAATACCCAGGACCGCTCTGAACCGAGTAACCCTCCCTTTTGAAAACATGCACAAAACAACTTAGCCACTCCTTGCCCCATTCGGTAGATCCAAGAAGGCCGAGAAAGGTTCTATCCAACGCCATCAAAATGGCAGAGGAAGAGCAGGAGAGCAGGTGAGTCTCTGTTGCCCTGCTGGAAATCAACGACGTCCTCACAGCTTCTACCTGTGTCAATCCGAGCCTAAGATTCACCCTTCTCATCCGGATCTAGTTCATCCCCATCTCCTTCCTCGCTCTCTTGGCCTTCCCATCCATGTCCAGATTTAATTCGACTTTTTCCTCTTCTCCGCTCCGCCATTTCTGGTTAGCTTATTCTTATATTAAAATTTTAGGTAATAGTGGGGGAGTTCTTATCTAAGTGGGACATATGAGTCAATCTAGGTTCATTATGATTATTCAGTGGAAATGTCTCATAGTATATTTATGTTTGATAACATTTTTTATATAAATATATTATAGAAGATTTATTTGTGAGATAGATTATAAAGGATTTATCTAATTCATAAATTATAAGATTTATTTGATAATGTATAGATATAAAATATTTATTTAAAATATATATATTAATAAATACTTTTATAAAGATAGGTTATAGAAGATTTATCTAATAGATAGATTATAGAATATTTATTTGAAATATTTATATTGATAATGTTTTTTTATAAACTATTTATTAAATAAATAGATTTACAATTTTTAAATTTATTTAAAATAATAATTATAGATTTTTAGTTCATAAATATTTCACAATTGATAAATATTAAATTGGAAGGTTTTGAAAAATACTATATCTCTTTTAAAATTTGAAAAATATAATTTAAATAAAATATAAAATTATTTGTATAAATAAATATAATATAATTTCAAAACAAAACCTTACCTATCTAACCCATGATGATAATCATAAGTTATTAACTTTAGAAATATATATATTTTAATCGCTGAAAAGAAATGATATAATATAAACAATCGAGAATATATTTAAAATTTTAAAAAAATAAATAAAAAAAATGACGTAAACAATTAAAATATAAAACATAACAATCCAATTTAACCTAACCTAACCTAACCCAACCCAACCCAACCCACGAGGACAATCATCATGGAAAAAACTATGTTAAAAAAAATGTAAAATATAACATAAGAACATTTCAGAATACCATAAAATATTATTCCTAAGGTGCTCATACCTTTTATACAATATCATTCTTGGAATACCCCATCTCATAAATGATTTCTGAATGCCTTTTACATAGATATTTTATTTATATTTATAAATATGTATTCTGATAATATTTTTTACATAAATAAATTATAAAAGATTTAAAGATTTATTTGAAATATTTATGTTGATAACAATTTTTATATAGATATATTATAGATATTTGTTTGCTAGATAGATTATAAATAATATATTTGATAAATAGATTATGAGATTTATATTATAATTTATAGATACAAAATGTTTTTAAAAAATATGTATGATGATATAGACTTTTACAAAGATATGGTGTAAATAATTCTCCTTTAAAAAATATCTATATTGATAAGGTATTTTACATATATATCTTATAAAGGATTTATTAGAAGATAAATTTTTATTTTACATAAATTTATTCAAATTAAGACTCTTAGATTTATAACAAATTTTATATTTTCATATTTCATAAATATTTTAGTGTATAAAGTTAGATTGGAAGGTTTTGAAAATATTATGTAAATTTTTTTATCTAGATAATATTTATAATATTGATTTTTAAGTGATTTGATATCTTCTAATGAACCTAAAAACTAACAAGACAAATAAAATTATCAATAGGTCAAGATTCTAAATAATAACTTGTATATGATTTGTATTGAATGACTTTCCATAATTGCAAACTCAAATCATGTTTAAATAAACCTTAACTCAGAAATTAGAGTTTACATGTAAAATTTGAAAAAAAAACTAAAATCTGAATTTATTTTTAAAAATTCTTGAAATATTTTAAAAGTATCCCAAAATATCCTAAACACTATAATTAGACTTTGGGATGAAATTCAATTGAAGTTGATGTCCGGTTCTAAAAATATATAACTTCATATGATCCCATCGACAACAATAATGATACGATTATTTTCGCAAGTAGAAAAGATCAAACAAAATTATGGATCAAAAGCTATAGCCTCCAAAAAATTGGCTTATTTTTTTCTCCATCATTTTCACAATTCATAAAAATTTCACAATAAATTAAAAAGTTTTGAAAATATTATATACATATTTTTATGAAATCAATATTTCTAAAAACTTACAATCTTTTATATATATATATATATATATATATATATATATATATATATATATATATATATATATATATATATTTAGTTATTCTCATACTAAATTTATTTTTAATTTTTTTCAATTTTCTTCCACCTACATCCCCTATTTCACCCAACACCCAACACTCACTTCCACTCTCACTTATTCACCCCTTCAATCTCCATCTCCTAATCTGACTCTGTATGTTATTCACATTAGACCCCTTATCTCTCCTCAATGTCCACCCATGAGGGCATCCCATAAAGGACAAATAGAAGAATAGCTAAGCATATATATATATATATATATATATATATATATATATATATATATAGGCTGGCTATGGAATTTATAGATAATGATGAAGAAATAATTTAATAGAAAGAGAATGGTCTACTAAAGAATAATGAGGATAAAACTGAAATAGCCTTGTTAGAAAATATTAGTGAGGCTACCAAAAGTGACCCAGATGATGACTAGATGTTAGAAGAGGAAGCTTAATGAAGGGATACCAAGATATTAATGAATAGTTTAGTTTCAACTAAATTATTACAAAATTCATAAGTTAATATTGAGGATGAGGTACAGTCTAGGCTTCCACCTCTCACAAAGGGACAAATAATTAGGATACCAAACTAAGTTATTTTCAAATAAAGACCTGACCTTTTGAAAGAACCAAGTAAAGAAAGCCTAAGAAGCTTAGATGTACATCAATATCTATGAGAAAAAATTAAAAAGCAAAAGAAAAACTTCTTCACAACAAAAAGAATCATTAAATATTTTTTGAAATATAGTTAACAAATCAATGTTCTTATGGCCTGCAATTTAAGTGCAGTGACATACATTAGTAACATATTTATTTAAATATGATATATGCTTTTTTCAAAATTTTGTAAAAAAAATATTATTTATATATAAATAAATATAAAATTAATCCAACTAAACCCATGATGATAATAATTATGGAGAAAACTATTTTAAAGATAATCTAAAATATAACATTAGAAATGTATGTCTTAATAATTATAAATAAATGTTATGATATAAACAATTGAACATATATTTAAAATATAAAATATGATAAATAAATGAAAAAAGATAAATATTTGAAATATATATATATATATATATATATATATATATTATTTTTGAAATATTTTACAATATCATAAAATATTATTTTCTATATGCCTATATATATATATATATATATATATATATATATATATATATATATATAATTTTATTTATATGATATCATTTTTGAAATATTTTACAATATCATAAAATATTATTTTCTGTATGCCCATACTTCTTATATAATATCATTTTTAGACCATCCCATTTCAAGAATGATCTTTCAACATTTTGTATATAAATCTTTTATGTAGATTTATTTAATTTATGCATACTCATAACATATTTTACATCTATAAATGCTTTATCTAATAGATATAAAAGATTCATTTGAAATATATAATGTTGATAACATTTTTTATATAAATAGATTATAGAGGAAGATTTATTTAAAATATATATGTTGACAAAGTCTTTTACAAAAATAGTTTATAGAGGATTTATTTGATAAATAGATTATAGAAGATTTATTTAAAATATGTATACTGATAACATTTTTTATATAAATAAATTATAAAATATTTATTAAATAGATAGATTTTTCTTTTATATAGATTTATCTAAATTAAGAATGTTATATTTATTAAAAAAATCATATTTTATAATTTATAAAAATTTCACAATGCATAAGGATTAAATGTTAAAGTTTTGAAAATATTATGTACAATATTTAATTTAGATAATATTTATAAAAGATTTTCTATTTTCAAAATTCATAAATAATTTAGTGTATAAAAGTTAGATTATAAAATTTTGAAAATATTATATAATATTTTTATGAAGACAATATTTTTAGAAACCTACAATTTAATATTAAATTTGATATATATATATATATATATATATATATATATATATATATAATAGATTAATATTTAATTTAGTTACCTAAAATATATATATTAAATTTATAGTTATTAAAATTATATTTAATTTAATCTAATGATCTCTAAAATATATATATGAAATTCATTTTTAATTTAATTTTTTAAGTATTAATCAAACATAATTTTTTAAAATAAGAATCCGATTCTATAAAGGAATAAGTAGGAAAGGCTTAACAAACCGAAAAATCGAAAGAACAACTACACATTAAAAAATTGATTAAAAAATTTCAGAAAAATAACTAACAAACCATTGCCCTTGTGGCCTCCAATGGCCTCTTCCCCGTTTCAAATAATCCTTTTCAGGGTTTTGTCCATCTGTTGTAGCATTTTTAATCTATTTAATTTAGAGTATAATATTTTTTTTAATTCGAGAATGTAATTATATTTTTAAATTATAAAATATATTCACATGGCTTTAATATTAAAAAATAAAGAGGTGATTAATAAAAAGAAAAGAAAAGAAAATTAAAGAGAGGTGATTGTATGTATAGGATTGTTGAGTGTTAAATTTTTTTTAAAGAGATAATATAATTATATAGAGATATTTTTTATATATGATGATATGATTATATAGAAATCTTTTTTATATAATTATGGAGATTTGTTTTATATTAATTTTTTAATAATATGAATTGTAATTATAATTAAAGAGAGGTAATTTTATATAAGTTTTTTTAATATTATTAAAAAATAAAAAGAAGATGTGATTATATGGAATCTGTTTCGTATAGATGTATATAAAAATATTAAATTTTTAATAATTTAAATTATAATTATATTTAAAGAGTAAAAATTTAAATTATAATTATAATTAAAGAGAGATTATTATCTATAATTGAGTTTACTATTAATAAAAAATAAAAAGATGATGGGATTATATGGAGTTTGTTTAGTATGATTATATAAAAGTATTAAATTTTCAATAATTTATATTATAATTAAAAAGAGGTAATTGTATATAGGTTTGTTTAATATTTAAAAAAGATTAAAAGATGATGTGATTGTATAGAAGTTTGTTAGATTATCTCCTCCTCCTCCCTGTGCTCGGTTGAACATTTTTCAAATGGCGTCGCAGTGGCATTGCTGATCCATTCCTCTGAGCTGCTGGCAGCACATATCAGAGGGCCTGTTCTGCTCCTGCTGCTGCTCTCCTCTTACGAAATCCATGCACTGATACAGTCACTGGGGATCACAAGATTGTTCCCCTCTCTGGTTGTCTTTCTTACTCTCATCGCAGTCTGCTAATGTGAAGGGGACTGAAGAGATTAGCAATACAAGGGCTACTGCTATGAATTTCATTAACAGGCTCTTCATTGTTGCTTTGCTTTGCTCTCTCTCAGTAGATGAGTAAGGAGTATTGTTTTGTCGATTATGATGACTCGTGTTTATGGTTTCAGTACGAGGCCGAGCTTTTTTGGACGTTGGCGTTTGCTTTAAAAGCCGGGCAATATATTCGAATATACGGTTTTCATTCATAATGATATCAGGGCGTTAAATTATTGAGGGAAAAAATATTATATCAATAGTATTTTTTAATATTGCATCACCCCAAAAAAATTCAGCTAGCGGGAATATCAACCAGCTTTGGACAACACAAGAGTGCCCTTGTATGGAAGAAAGGTAGCCGAGAGTTGTATATGAAGTTGGAGGATATGAAAAGGTTAATAAGTTTTATTTTTGGCGTAACTCGTATATACGAAGAATTATATATTACATAGAGGTATTAATGGTTTAAAATAAGGTACAAAAATAAAGGCTTGCACGATAATATACGAACGAATTAAGAAGAGATTTTGTTAGAGCAAATCCAAGTAATGATCTAAAGCCAACGAGTAGACTTTGTTAAACTGAACCTGTATTTAGGGATTGAAGATTGGCATGAGAGATAAGGTGCGTAGCCTTAAGTGAATGGTAATCTGAGGATGCTATAGTAGAAATAGGAAGATTTACATCTGAGGATTGGTTTTGAGAGCCGTAGAATTCCATTGTAAACCTGCAAAGCTCATAATATCGTGAAACACCCTTGAGATATGTGAATGATATGTTTTAATGGCAATATCCATTGTAAGTAACTTTGAGGGCTATGAGGTTAAGATTTCACTTCATTGGGCCCCTAATCACGATTGCACTAGTTTTTTTGGTATCAAATCAAGGTCACAAATCTTAAGAGCATCTAGGAAGAAAAGATGGACCTACAAGTGAGATATGAGCCAATGAAAAGAAGTTTAGTAGATCATCAGACCCGAGGCAGCTAGCAAAACATTGTTCATCATGAAAAGGTTGATAGAGAACAAAGGTGACATGAGAGTCTAAAATAAAGTGAGCAACAAATCTTCAAACATGAGGTGGCTAGTAAAGCATCATTGTCTAATAAGAGAAAGGTTGCTAGAGAGTGACAAAAACATAAAAATACACTCAATAGAAATGAGTTATGTAGGATCATGGTGTTTTTTTTTTTAAAAAGTGGTTCTTAAGTCCATAATACCTACATAGGATTACAACACAAAGCACAACAATAGGTAGCATTGTGATTTTGAGGTTAGAAATAACCTACATGAGTGCGTGAAATAAATCACCAAATTTGATGAAAATCGTTACACTAGGAAAAAATGTCAAACATTGACAACTTTTTGAATGTGAGGCAATTCAAAAAAGTGCATACAGATTTCCAAATTTGAGGAAATACATAAGCGTGTCTAAATATAAAATTTTTATTGACCTCTAGCAGTGAGGTAGTCAAGCAAAGGATAATATTCAAATAATTGTAATGGGTATAACATGCCAAAAGGTGTTCTCCATTGAGCATGGATGGGTCAAGATCAAGAAGTGCGAGGTATTGATCAACAAAAGATCTGACTTGAAGTTATAGATATCAAAGAAAATGGAGGAGATAGCCTTCATGTTTCAAGTGCTACAAAAAATAATGTCACAAACATGGAGGGAAAAATATAGAGAAGAATAATCCCATATAAAATAAGGTAAATACCCCTAAAAGAAGAGAACCCTCAAAGGTTATGAGGTACATAGACAATCAACCTAAAGTTGATGCACGAAAGCTTTTTAAAAGAGAAGGCCCTAAGAAAATGATGGAGTGGGTCTTAGAGGTCAAGCATTGTTTTTTCGTAAAGAGTGTAAGGGAATCAATGAAGGTGGAGTATGCCAAAACAAGGTTGTGTGACAATGTATTAGAAGGCTAGAGATATGACCAAGAAAGAAGGAGACAGAAAGGAAAGAAGATGATATAAAGCTAGGAATAGATGATTTACAAACTATTGAACCAAATAGTGCATCTTGAAATCCATATCAAATGGTTGAGAAGACTCCAATGTCATATGAGGTAACCTACAAAGCCTATTCACTAGAGTGAATAAAATAGAGTCTCAATAAAAGGTGTCATGCAGGATGAGCCAACATGGGAGCAACACTAATGCCACTAATATCCCCAAGAGATTATATAAGAGTGATATCCAATGCTAATGAAAAAATGGGTTGAGGATAAGGTTGCATGAGGAAAGTGTGCAAGCAAATGACAAGAATAACTTGGTAATAACAAAACAAAATAGGTGAATGCATGGTGGATATCATTCGACAATAGTTAAGGGGAACAAAAGGAGAACCCTAAAAAAATCATAAATTTTCTTGTGAAAGACATGGAAAATGTGCCAAAGAAAGGAGATTAAACCTTAAGTCCCCTTACACCAAAATATTCTAAATAATTTTTGAAAAAATAAATCCTCGTAAAGGATAGAAAAGATGTGATAGTCAGAAAACCTATTCAAGAAAAGGATTTAGAAGATTCTTGGCTAAAAGTTGATACCTTTTGATGGAGGCACAACATGAAGATGCAAAAAGAGATATTGTAGAAAGATGCATAGAGTTTCCAAGAGCATAACTAGGGTTGTTGAGTGGAATAGAAGAAAGATTGAGGTGCATGTGTGCAAAGGTTCACTATAAGAGATAAATGAGATGGAATAGCTACCAGTAGAAGAAATGTGCCTATTGTAAGACACAAACATGGAAGAGTAGATTAAATCAATCTTATTTGTGCAAGCAAATTTCATGAGAAAAAAATGAAGAAATAAAAAGGTGTCAACTTGCAATTGAACCAAAGATGTTGGCAATATGATTGCCATTGATGTCAAAAGGGAGATTATCAGCATTATGGATGTCATTGATGCCAAGGTCTAAATATGGTAATTAGATCATATACAAGGGATCCTATCAGAGGTCAAATATGGTTGGAGTGCGTATGTGCATGAGTGGAACTCATCTTGTTCTTCATATTGATCATTTAGACATTTTGACTCTATAGATGAAAATATGAATAGGAATTTTGTTGATGTCACCATTGCCATGTGTGAACGAGTTTGAGGGAGTTGGTCATATTTCTAGGATCGCATTAGTCCCTAGTTATTATGTACCATAATTGAAGTTATGTGATGAATCATGGTCGAATGTATGAGGGTGCAAAGTTGGTTACTCAGACAAAATTCATTAAGATTATATACTTAGCCAAATTTATTAAATGGTTCAGCTAGAGCCAAATAAACATGTTGATGAGGTCAACATTTGCATACATAGAGGTGTTAGGATAAAATGATCATATGGGTTTGTTCATTTTTTTCCCTATCTTTAATGTGATAAATCTTAGGTCACGAAATTTAGTGAAAAAAAATATATTCATGAGAAAATTTAGGCTCCCATGTATTTTTACAGTGTTCTCCCACACTTAGTCAAATTTGTAGGTTACAAGACAAAGTTGAGTAGGTATTTTTATGATGTAATATATTTCACATATGAAGGTTTTTGAAGAAAATGAATATGTGGGTGGAATCCCCTATGTGAGAGGATCTTATGCACTAAATTATAGGTCATGTAATGAAGTGCATCAAAAGTTATGCAAAAACAAAGTTGTCCTTCTAGGTATTTCTAAGCATAATTTGCTCTGTGGTAGAATAATCTAAGTGATAATATTAATCATTTTATATCTCACACGTGTGAAGGATTCAAGAATAAATGAGCATATGGTTTTTTTCATTATCATGCTTAATTTATATGGTCTAAATTTGAGAGTAGGCAGATGAGTGAAGCAAAAGATATGAAGGTGCAAAGTTAGCCTTCCAACCATATTGAGATGGTTCCCATAGTCAAATATCCACAAGGTAAAGTTTGAGCTTTTTATTATATATAATGGTTAGTGCTTAATCATATATTGAATATCTAATGATGCTCAACAAATTTAAAATGTCAAAGGTACCTATGAGTGAATGCGCTAGTGACAAGTGTCACAATCATGGAGCTTGAACAGTAAATCTATGGTGTATTACAAAGTTAAGTAGTTAATAATCAATGTGATGATGCCAAGTGTATCAGTAGTGGAAATTGACAATAATGTCTATAAGGAATGTATTAATTGCAAGTGTCACATTTATGGGTTCTCATCAGAGATAAAGATCAAGATTATCATAATATCAAACGATTAGCAGTTGATCATGAAATGAAGATCCAATGGAGTGAGTAGACTCAATGGGATAAAGAAGTCAATGTTTATCAACCCAAAGGCAAGTTAAATCATAAGCTAGTTTGGCAAGATTGATAGAGTGTATTTTTTCTAAAGACTCAGGAAGCTACGAGATGAGATTAGGAGATCGAGGTTTAACCATAGATAGAGATAAAGTTCATGCAACTATAAATATCTAATAATACATGGGATCTCAGATCAGAAAGATCAATCGACACATTTTAAATTTGAACAACTAAAGTTTGAAAGTGTACAAAGATTGAAGAGAGAGCATAATCCTGTCAAAGATCGATCTAACAGATGCATTTTAAATTTGAAAATTTTGAATGAAGACCATCAGATAATGGTGCCAAACTTAAAATCAGTAGTTGATATTTAAATATATGATCATCCTAATAGTTAAGTGCATGAACCTATAGGAACATACATGTAAGCCATAAATTATCATACAAATAATTAGATTGATTGTTGTAATCAATAAAATTTTTAAATATGCATGTGCATCAAAACTGTAATCTACTAAATGCAATAAGTAGTAATCAAACCAAGAATCATGATGGTGGAGCATGAGTTCAAGACATGGGAAACTTGTTGTTCAAGAAATAATGAATTGAGTCCATAATAGAGTGTGATGTGTTATCAAACTAGTGTGAACACAAATAAGATATAAAGACTTAGATCAAATGATTGTATATGTCATCTAGGATATAAGTAAGAACTATTGGTATTATTTAATTGTGTCAAATAGAGATATATAGAGACACAAAAGTAGAGAGACAGAGTGGAATAAAAGATAGATTAAGTGCAAAGAATAAGTAGTTATAGATCAAATGTGTAATAAAGAACAAAGAATTGGATTCATTTATTAATCTATATGTAAATCTAGAGTCATAACTCCATATAAATCTGATTGGTGGGTGTCATCAGATAAGGTGAGTTGGTGCTTAGTGAGGGATTGGGTGCTTCCTTAGAGTTGGTGCTCTTAAATCAGTGGATTGGTGTCTCATTAATGTCGGTGCCCTTAGTGTGTAACTAGTGAGGTTTTGACTATGAGGCTAGATTAGATCATTAGATTCTAGTAGCTATTCTCACCATGTTTTTCCCCATATTGAGTTTTCCACATATACATATGGTGTCATGTGAATTTGTGTATGTGTGATCTCTACATATTTGTTGTAATCTGTATATGCTTTTTAATCAATTTTCAAAAGGTACAAAAAAGACTAATTGAGTCAATGTATTTATTCACTCCCCTCTTAGTAGATATTTGTGTTTCAATAATTGGTATTAGATCCTTGGTTCCTTGAAAGAATCTTAATCAACTTAGGTATATCTTGGATGGTGAACACAAATGGCTAGTCAAGAAAGCTCTTCATTAACCACAACACCTATCTTTGATGGATAAAACTATGCATTATGGATCATTATAATGGAAGCATATATATATTCATTAGGTTTCGATCTATGGATGTCAGTTGTAAATGGATATATAGATCCTACTATAACTCTTATTGATTAGGCTACCAAGAAAGCATATGAGATTAATGCCAGAGCTATGAATGTTATTTTATGTGGATTGTAAAATTCAAAGTTTGTCAAAGTGATGTATTGTCAAAATGCACATGATATTTGGTATAAATTAAAGACCATATATAAATTTGATGACAAAGTAAATTAGGCCAAGCTACAAAAATTCAAAGGCAAGTTTGAAATCCTTAAAATGAATGAAGAAGAGAAAATTATAGACTACTTCCTTAGGGTAGATGAAATAGTCAATATAATCAGAGGCCTTGGAGAAGAGATGAAAGAATCAGTCATTATTGAAAAGATCTTAATATCTCTTCCATCTAGGTATGACTATAAAATATATGCAATAGAGGAAGTAAGATATTTGGATAAACTCATTGTTGATTAGCTACATGGAACCTTCACTACTTATGATATGATAATGGGAAAAGAAGACACCTTCAAGAGAGAAGCTGTATTCAAAGCATCTAAACCAATAAAGGCAAAAGCACCTACATCAAGATCTAAGGAGACCGATGAAGAAGAAGCTAACTTTGTCAAAAGATTAAAGAGAGGGTCTGAAAAGTATAGAGGTAAATTACCCTTTAAATGCTATAATTATGGTAAAGTGGGACATTTTAATACTAAATGCCCTTATAAGAAGAAGGATAAATTTGACCAAAAAGAGGATAGTAAGAAGGTGAAACATCACTATTCCAAGAAGAATAAATTATTCAAAAAAAATAAAGGCGTATACACAAAATAAGATAGTGATTTATTGGATGATAGTGCTAGCTCTAATGATGATCATAACTATGCTTATGTGGCTAAGGAAAAGAAAGTAATATTCATGACATTAGAATCAAATTATATGGATCAAAAAGAAGTTAAATACTATAATGAAGAATAGGAAGGAGAAGTTGATATATAGTGTGAACTCATTTGTGCTTTAGAGGAAATAGACAAGTTGAGAAAAGAAAACTCAAAATAGAAGAAGCTAAAATAAAAGGAGATTGAGAAAATGTCCATAAGTCCTAAAAAATATTATTAGATGGTGGTTAGTCTAAAAACAAAAGTTGAAGAGGCTAAAACAAAAGAATATGTAGTCAAACTTGACCTACAATATAAATATGATGAGTGCATGAAGTTATAAGTAGAGATAGAGGCTTTGAAAAAAGAGCTTGAGAGCTAAAGGACAACTAGACAAAAGTTTGAAGTTCTATAACTAATATATCTACTAACCTATATGATAACTTTAAAGTAGAGGGATAATCGAGATAAAAAAAAGATAAATCTTGTAATGAAACAAATAAAGACACAAGTACTATTTATGTGAATAAAGATGAAGTAAAAAATAATTTGAATGAAAAGAAGAAGACAAAGCTAGCTAATGTAGATGCATACATAAAAGTGAGGGACTTGAAGAATCCAGAGTTTAGAAGATCTCCTCATACTTCTCAAAGAAATCCTATGAGAAGGTATTCCTCATCTTTATATGGTTATTATTGTACTTTTAATCAATTTTTTCATAGGGCTATTTATTGTAGAGTTATACCTAAAAGGAGAATAAACATTTTAATAAAAAAAATCATTTACTCCCTTGTTAGATACAAATGTAATATTCTATAATTTCAATAATTTTTGTCGCATAGCTAAATAATGTAAAACAAACTTTGTAAGACCAAAAAAATAAATTAAAGAGAAAGGCATGCCTCCTAGTGTGAATAAAGGTTCAAAAGTCTCTGAAAAGGAGAAAATTAAGTTAAATAAGAAAGCCAAGGATGTGTGGAAAGTGAAAGATCAATCTATGATTGATCAAACTACATTGCATGCCAAGGAGTAGAATTTGTGGGTAATAGTCAATGGTTTCTCAAAGTGTATGAATGGTGATAAGATCAAGTTCATCAAATTGAAAAAATGGAAGGAAGGATCTATCAGCTTGGGAGACAACACTACAACAAGGATCAAAGGTAAAGGAACCTTGAACATAGGTGGAAAATTGCCTACACATGATGTCCTTTATGTTGATGGATTGAAGAATAATCTTCTATGTGTCAGCCAAATGTGTGACCATGGATATAAAGTCACATTTAATGTAGAAGGTTTTAAGTTAAAGAGATTTGGAAGACTAGTTGTAGAAGGGAAAAAAACTAAAAGCAATATCTATAATCTTGTTGAATTGAGTGGTAATAGTTGCTTAATAGGAATGATTGATGATATTTGGTTATGGCATAGAAGAATGGGTCATATACGCTTTGATAACCTAGTCAAATTGAGCCCAAATAAGTGTGTTAGACACATGCCTAAGATAAAAAAAAGTTCTATAGAAACTACTTTCAAAGAATGTTATCTAGGCAAGAAAACAATGGATAGATTTCAAACAAAGGAGTATGCAAGTACAAAGCCTCTAAAATTAGTTCATACTGATCTTTGTGGTCTTAATAAGACAAGTAGATCTAAAGGAGAGAGATGGTTCATGTTATTTGTAGATGATTAGTCAATAATGGCATGGGTAACCATTTTGAAGGACAAGTCATAGGCATTTGAGAGACTCAAGATCTTTATGACCATGGTGGAGAATGATATTTAACTAAAAATCAAATGATTAAGATTTGATAAAGGCAGATAATTCACCTCAAATGAGTTCATATAATATTTTTATAAGCATGGAATCAAAAGACTTTACTCTATAGTAAGGAATCCATAACAAAATTGAGTTGTTGGAAGAAATAACAAGATAATCAAGGAGATGGCTACAACAATGCTAAAAGATGCCAAGTTACTTAATAAATACTAAAGAGAAGTAGTCCAAATAATAGTATGTATATTGGATAGAGCTCAACTAAGGGTAAATAGTGACAAAACTCCCTATGAACTATGGCATGGAAAACCTGCCTCTGTTAAATGCTTCAGAGTTTTTGGAAGAAAATGCTACATCAGGAGAAAAGAGGACACATTGGGAAACTTTGAATCAAGATAAATGAAGGAATATTTCTTCGTTATTCCAGCCAAATCAAAGCCTACATATGCTAAAATAGAAATCTACACAATATTGTAGATAACAATAATGTCAAGGTTGAAGAAGGCTTGAAACATGACAAACTTGAAAAGGAAATCTTTATTGAATAATCAAATTTTGAAGAAGAAGAAACTAATGAAGAGGATAAGGAAATGAATGAAAATTCACCTACAAGATTTGTTCAAAAGGATCATCCTATAGAGAATATCATTGGAAATAATAATGAAGGATTTTAGACAAGGAGAAGAATTGCACAAAATAAAGAGCAAGTATGTTTTTCTCTAATGTTCGAAATTGAGCCTAAAAGTTATGTTGAAACTATAAAGGATGAGAATTAGCTAAAATCCATGGAAGAAAAACTGATCTAAATTGAAAAGAATAAAATTTAGTAATTAGTTCCAAGACCTTCAAACAAGAATGTGATAGGTAAAAAGTGGATCTTGAGAAACAATCTCAATAAGGATGGAGTTGTTATAAGAAATAAAGAATGACTGGTGTACAAAGGATATGTACAAGCTAAAGACATAGATTTTGAGGAAACATTTACTACAATTGCTATATTGGAAGCTATAATAATGTTTCTAGCATTCTCTATTTTCAAGAAATTCAAAGTCTATCATAATGATGTTATGTTTATTCTATTTAATGGGAACCTAGAAGAGGAAGTCTACATAGAACAACCTGAAGGTTTTAAGCTATCAAAACAAGAATGTTATGTATGCAGACTAAAGAAGGCTATGTATGGTCTAAAATAGTCACATAGGGCATGATATTCAAGGTTAGACCATCACCTAAAATAACAAGGATTCAACAAAGAATGTGTAGACATCAATCTATTCTTTAAATTGAAAGGTGAGTATATGTTTATTATTGTTATTTATGTAGATGACATCATCTTTGGTGGTAACAATAAAAAATGTGCAAATAATTTGCTACACAAATGTAAAGTGAGTTTGAGATGTCTACACTTAGATAAATTTCCTTATTCCTTGGTCTACAAATATTACAAACTAATGAAGGGATATTTATATCCCAAACCAAGTATGCAAAAGAAATGCTTAAGAAGTTGGAATGGAAGATAATAAATTAGTTAGTAATATCATGATAAATGGATGCAAATTGAACAAAGAGTATGAGTCACATGATGCAAATCAGACTATGTATAGATCAATGATGCATCAAGACCTGATATCATGCAATCAGTGTGCATGGTTGTAATATTTCAAGCTACTCCTAAAGATTCACATGTTTATTCAGGGAAAAGAATCTTTAGATACATCAAGAAGACAATTAACTATGGCTTATGGTATCCTAAAAGTGAATACTTCACTTTGAAAACATATATAGATGTTGATTGGGAAGGAAGTGTGGATGATAGAGTAATAATGTGTATTTTTCCTTGGAAACAAACTTGTTTCATGGTTGAGAAATAAACAAGAGTCAATTACTCTTTCCACATCAGAAGTAGAGTATGTTGAAACAGTGGCATCTTCCACTCAAATCTTGTAGATGAAGTAAAGAATAAAAGACATCAAGGTAGAGTACAAATCACCTATCTCTATTCTTTGTGAAAATTCAAGTGCTATTAAATATGAAAGAAACTAGTGATGAATTCTAGAACCAAGTACATATCAATAAAGTATCACTTCTTAAGATAAAAAAATGAAAATCAAGGGGTCATAATGGAGTATGTGCCAACTCAAGATCAAATTTTAGACATATTCACCAAACCTCTTCCCAAGGAATAATTTGAGTATCTAAGATAGAATTTGGGAGTGGTGTCTCCTAAATCACATCACTAGATCTTTTGGATAGGGCTTGAGTCTAGGGGAGTGTCATAGAAGTCTTGTCAATCCCTGGCAGATGAGAGAAAAGGCAACTTAGGTATGCATATTTTTTCAAATTTATAGTGAGTTGATGGTTGCAGATTCTTAGACAAACACCTTTATCTGATAAAGGGGGAGAAACATTTAGACAAATAGTGAGTAAGAGTCCCTTTCCCTTTGATGTCAAATGGGGAGAAAAGGTGCAAATACTCTTTGTGAAAGTTTGGATAAAAAGTGCAAATGCTAAATAAGATCAGAGCATGTGTCTAGGTTAATTATAGGAAAATGTGTCATTGCCTAATGGGGAACAAGTCTGGCATGAATAAATTCATTTGATACTCATTAGAATCCAATGCTAGCAATTCCAGAGAAGGAAATAATATTATAAGATCAAAGGATTTAGTTTGCCATCAATGACAAAGGTGATATTATTGGTAATATGATTGTCATTGATGTCAAAATAGATATTATTAGCATTATGGATGTCCTTGATGCTAAGAGATGAATATGGTTATTAGAGGATATGAAAGGGATCCTATCAGAGGTCAAGGATGATTGGAGTGCTTGTGTGCATGATTGGAGTTCATCTTGTTCTTCATATTGATCATCTAAACATTTTGGGTCTAAAGAGGAAAATCTAAATAACCAGTTTGTTGATGTCACCATTGTGACATGTGAATGAGTATAAGGGAGTCAGTCTTATTTTTGTGATCACATTAGTCCCTATTTGTTATGGATCATATTTGAAGTCATGTGATGTAGCATAGTAGAAGATATGAGGGTGTAAAGTTGGCTACTTAGACAAAATGCACTAAGATTCTATATTTAGCCAAATTAGCAAAAGGGTTCAAATAGGGCCAAGTATGCATGCTGATGAGGTCAAAATTTGCATACATGGAGGTGTTAGGATAAAATGATCATATTGTTTTATTAATTTTTATGCCTAATTTCTATGCATTGAATCTTAGGTCACACAATGTATCATGACAAAAGATATACATGATCAAAGTTAGGTTCCCATGCATTTTGATAGTGTTTTCCCATAGTTAAATTTTCATGTTGTAAGAAACAGTTGAGTAGGCATTTTTATGATGTCATATCTTTCATATATGAACATTTATAGGGTATATGAATATATGAATGGAATCCCAAAAATGAGAGGATCTTATGTGCTAAATTATAGGTCATGTGATGAAGCGCATCAAAAGTTATTCAAGAATAAAGTTGGCCTTTCAAGCAGTTCTAACCATAATTAGCTCTATGGTAGAATAATCTGAGTGAGAAGATTAATAACATTATATATTTCATGCATGAAGGATTTAGGAATAAATCAACATAATGGTTTGTTCATTATCATGGATAATTTATGTGGTCAAAATTTTAGAATAGGAAAATGAGTGAAGTAAAATATATGAAGGTGAAAATATAGCCTTCGAAGCATATTGAAATGGTTCCCATACTTAGTGAAATATCCATAAGGTAAAGTTTGAGCTTGTTATAATATATAATGGTGAACACTTAATCATACATTGAAGATATAATGATGAGTATCAAAGCCAAAATGTCAAATGTACCGACGAATGAACATGCTCGTGACAAGTGTCACAATCATGGAACATGAACGGTAAATCTGTAAATGCGGTTCAAAGTCAATTAATTAATGATCAATGTGAGTATGTCAAGTGTCTTAGTAGCAGGAACTGAAATAAATGTGTAGAATCCATGCACTGATGCCAAGTGCCACATTCATGGGAGCTCATCAAAGATAAAGATCGAGCTTGTTAGAAGATCTAATGGTGTGTAGTTGATCATGAAATGAAGATCCAATAGAGTGAGTGGACTCAATGGTATAAAGTGATTGATGTTTATCAACATAGAGGTGAGTTAAAGAATAATATAGTTTGATGAAATTGATGGAGTGTATTTATTCCAAAGACTCATGATGTTACAATATGATATTAGGAACTCAAGGTTTAGCCATAGACAAATATAAATTTTTTAGAACTACGAAGATCTAATGACACATGAGAGATCAAATCAAAAAGATCAATAGAAATATTTTAATATTTAATAGTTAATGTTTATAATATTACAAGGATCCAATAGATGGCATAATCCTATCAAATATTAATCTAATACAAGCATTTTATAGGTAAAAATTTGGAATGAAGACCATCAGATCGTGGTGTCAAACTTAAAATCAATGGGAAATATTTAAAGATATGATCATCCCAATGGTCAAGCATGGGAACATGCAGGAACATGTATGTAACACATAAATTATGATATAGACAATGAGATTGATTGCTATAATTAATCAAATTTTTAAAAATACATGTGCATTAAAACTAGAGTCCAGTAAATTCTATAAATAGTAATCAAACCAATAATAATAGAAGTGGAGCATGAGCTCAAGATGTGGGAAACTTTTATTCAAGAGATAATGAAATGAGTCCAAAATAAAGCATGATGTGTTATCAAACTAGTGTGAACATAAAGAATATATGAAGACCTACATCAAATGATTATATATATGTCATCTAGGATACAAGCAAGAGCTACATGTATTATTAAATTATGTTAAATAGAGATATATAGAGACACATAAGCAGAGAGGCAAAGTGGAAGAGAAGAGAGATGAAATGAAAAGCATGGGAAGTTATAGACTAGACCTATAATAGGAAATAGAGAATTGGATTCATTTATTAATCTATTTTTTAATCTAGAGTTGTAGCTCCATATAGATCTAATTGGTGGGTGCCATCAGATAAACTAAGTTGGTGCTCAGTTCAGGAGTGGGTGATTTCTTAGAGTATGCACTCTTAAATTAGGGGATTGGTGTATCTTTAGGGTTGGTGCCCTTAAATTTGTAACTAAGTAGATTGTAGAAGATATTCTCACCATGGTTTTTTCCATATTGGGTTTTTCATGTATACATATGGTGTCATTTCAATTTTTGTATGTGTGATCTCTGTTTATTTATTTTAATCTATTTTTCAAAGGTAAAAAAAGACTAATTGAGTCAATCTACTGATTCACACCCCATCTCAATAGATAGTTGTGTTCCAACATATGTCCCAAAGACAATAAATCATCACATTAGGTAAAGACACATGAAAAGAGAATAGGTGGATAAACATTGAGAAGGATGAATTAAGTTATGTAAATGTAGGGTTTGAGCCAAATATAAGATTCTATCATAGAATATATTATGTAAATGTGGACAAGTATTTTGGTAGGAGAGTGTGCAAGATCTATAGCTATGTACATGCATAAATAAAGGAGGAAATTGAGCCTAAAACTTACAAGGACATAACATTATTTGTATGTGATAGAGAGGAGTTACTAAAAGTAGTCAGCCAAATTCAACCTAAAGTTGGTGAGAGAGGTTCAATATTTATTGAGAAAGAGTGAAGAAGGCCACTAGAGGAAGATAATATAAGGTATACCAACTCAAAGTTGATCAAGAAAGCATTTTTTTATTAAACCAAAAAATAGATTCACCAAGAATTGAAGCCAAGGCATGATATCATTATACTATACTAATAAGGGAGTGCATCTAAAAATCATATCAGTTCAAGTGTATAAAGTACCGTGGATAATGATAAGGGGATTAGAGATGATGGAAGACAATAGATCCCATAGAAAAATACATACTACTAGGGGCATTAATATAAATTTAATAGAGAGATAATAGGGTATCAAAAGAATTGTATAGACATATCCTATGAGAGATTAATGGAAAAATATCATGCAAATAAGTTTACATATCATAGGTGATAGAATAAATAAGATGTGAATATCATATGAGAGGCAAAAAGTGTATATGAAAATGAATAAAAAGGTTTGTGGACCTTTTGGTGGAAGGAGATGAATGAAACAAGGGGGTGAAGATCCAAAAGGGAGGAGAGAAAGAGATACATGTGCATAAGAAGAGAGATATGTGGAGCACACAATAAAAAAAATGAAAACTTTTGGAGGAGGCGTAGGGATAGATGTGGGCATAGACCTGCAAGAGTAAAGAGAAAAATAAATAAGAAGAGTGGAGGAATTGGAGCTAGGCAAAGAAGGATGGTTTATTTCCAACTGAGGGTCCATAAGATTAGGAAACACAAGGGATGTTTCTTAGGTTCACATCAAGTGTAGGGGAACATGATGATTTAGGCATCCTAATAGACGTATGGTTTTACCATACCAACCCTACTTGTAAGTATTAGGTTAAATTTTAATTACATATGAAATATAATGTGGGAACAATCCAATAATATTGGCTATGTTTAATCACACAAAAATGAAGTCAATTAGTTAGAACAACAAACCAACTCATGGTGTGTGTAGTTTAATGTCACAACATTTTTGTGAGGTTATTATAGATAATGAAATATTCCACTTTAATGGAAGAAAGGTAGAAAAGAGTTTTGAAGGAAGTTTGAGAATAAAAAGGGGTTACCATTTTTGGTTTTGGTTCAGAAAAGTTGTACACATGAATATTTACACATCACATAAGAGTACTAGGTACTAGAAAGAAAACACACAAATAAAATATCACATAATAATTCACCAAAAAATTAGAGCCTTCAATGTTGAACAAAATTGTGCAAGATGAGTTCATTGAAGATGTGCTACAAAAGGAAAATAAAGGTTACAACTAAAGTTTGGAATTATGTAATTGAAATGCAAATAGTCAACCATGAAACAACCCATAAAAAAAATAGAATTTCCTTTTAGAGTAGAGAATGGAACAAAATTTAAAGGACATTTCATAGCTTTAATGTAGCACAATACATCTCAAAAATCAACCTACACACATTACTAATAAACCCTAACTAGATTAGTTCACTTTAGATGCTTACCTAATGATAAACACCACTAGGAAATGGCATAGAAAAGTATGTTTTCCTTATAATGATATGTTGTTTGATAGGTTATTAGTATGTAGATCCATATTGATAACCATTATTAATTTTAAAGGCACTCGCCTTCTTTATCGAACCATCTAGGAACCTTTAGCCCTAACCAAGTGTCTGGTCAACCTATGTTATCATGGTTTGATGGTCCAAGATTCTATGTAAATCATACATGCATATGATGCCAATAAAATTGAAGCCAACATCCCTATTATTCCATTAGGAAATTCTAAGAACAATAAGAATTGGAGTCTTGTTATCTATTTCTATATAAGCAAATAATATATAAAAAAAAGTGCAACACTTAATCACAGAGGTCCAAATGATTAAATAGGATAATTCATCACATTAAATTTATTAGGAAAGTCTTACCATATCATGAGATCAACTAGTAGATATTTATAAACCACTACCAAAGCCAACATGGTAAAATATATTTCATTACCATAACCTTTTATAAATCACCCAGGCAAGGCCAATCCTTGTGCTACCCCCATTTGGATCACTATACTATGACCCAAGCTCCTTAGGTATCATTTCACCATCATTCCCTTAATTAATGAAGGTGACACACAAGATATAAATCCATGATGAAAGAATTATTTTCATTAAATTAGATGAGGCACAATACACTTCACTCAAGGTGGATGACATCATATAAGTGAGCATCCTATTGAATAAACATATAGATGGCATTAGAAAAATCAAAATAAATTTCTCATTATATAAATATATCATCCCATTAGTTAGATATAGAAATCTTGAAACCATATGCCACGTACTTGTCATTTAGATATAATATCATGTTATTGTATAATACATAGGCATTCAATCCATTCAATTAACATGTGTATGTCCATGCAGGAATAGATTAATTAAGTAATATTAACCATTAACATGAGTGACCAATAGTGAATATTATGACTTAATATCTCATTACCAAGGTGGACTATTAAACCACTGATCATAGTGTAAGGATTGTAAATTTACATGACATACATATGATTCATCCCAATTCTGGGATTATTCATTGTTTTAATGATCATAATATAAAGTGTACCGATAATTCAATTCCAAAGATAAGCTTTTAATTTTAATCACACACATTTGCCTATAGTTTAACAAACATCTAACTATAGAATGTATTTATGTCTCATATAAGCAATTAAAATGATGCTACCAATTGGGATTTCGTAATGAATCATCAAGTCAAGGTCCTTACATAACATTCTACATAATAAGTTAACTTTAATTTATAAATTCCACTCATACTAATAAGAAACATAATGAATTTAAAAAAATACAATATATCTAGCATTCTATTATTCAAAAGCTAAATTATGAACATCTAAAACAATAAACTTTTTACATGTTTCCAATAGTCTATAACACTACATTATCCTATTAGTAAGAACCATAGTAAATAATACAGAACCATATAAAAAGGTCATCAAATCATAATTTATTTCATTGATTAATAAATGGAAATACACTCATTAAAATGAGAGTATAACCATCAAAATATCCATTACCATAATAATACTAACTTGATTTTATCATCAAGGGAAACTAATTACATAAGCCAAGTGTAACACTTTCTTTCATCTAAAATTATAAACATGCTACGACCATAAATTCAATTAAAAATGACTCAGATTAGGTCTATCACTTGATCAAAATAAGTTAAAGGAAATAATATATATTAACCTTTGACCTCCCCTCACATGAGGATGTCAACGATTAATTTATATCCTTCAACATGTATCTCAATTCAGCTATGTGCAAGAGTGTTGGAGCCTATGAGTAAGCTCATCAATCAAAAAATTTATTCATTGATTCATATATATAATTATAGTCTAAAACAAGTGTAGCAACACCCAATACTAACCATTCTTAGCATAATGAAGCATTACATACCAACAATAGATAAGCATTGCATCCACACAATACATGCAGTTAAGTCACCATGTATTCAATTCCAATATACAATAATAAATGAATCATGTTCATAATCATTTCAAACTAAATACTACAAGCAATAAATTCCACAGTCATAATTTCAAGAAATAAGTTTGACTAATAACTAATGCTAATCAAGTTTAGCACAACAAGATTATTACAAAAGGCAATAGGAACAAAATACAATAATTGCAATAACAAACTACAACGCTGAATATACATCCAATCCACCATAATAGGTAAATATAAAAGCATAGGAAATCAACCAAAAATATTAAATATAGATGCTAGTTCAAAATAAAAAATTTACAACTTCATTCATATTTCACATCAAAAAGTTAATCACTATGTTATCATAATGTGTATACACCAACATATAAAGATCAAGCATAAGATATTGTAATAACAGTTATATCTACCTTTTCCAATATAAGAATTAGAACCTATAATATATTCATATCAAGAATAATAATCATAGCAAATTAAATATCTAAAACCAAGTTACCACCATCAATAATACTACCAATCACAACATCATATATAACACTATTCTTTTCTAACATAATACATGTTACAATATTTCTTATGGTAAGAAGATATAACAAAAACATAAAGTTGTAAGTCAACTACAATCCAACATGCCCATCAAGAATTATGTGCCAACTGACATTGCCAAGAAATATGTGACAACATGCAAGTCCAAGTACATCAATGGAAGAGGATGAATACAGTGAGGAGAACACCCCTCAAAACTAGCCCTATGAGCCTAACCATTGATGGGACTTACCACTCCAAGCATCATTTTGGTGGAGGGTTTCAACAATTGGGTACTTAGGTGAGGTAAGAGATATACAAAAGATACTGAGCCACCAACAACAACCTATAAAAAAAATCAACAATGGATGAGAGAAAAAATGCAGTCAACATAGAAACATAACACTCAACTGAACCAACTAGCTTAAGTAATACCCAAGGCATAGATTGAATTTTTATAGAAGATGATTTACACCATAAATCTAGATCTATTATATACATTTAATAGGACTATAAGGTCTATCTAAGTCTGTTGCTCAGCCCAAGAAGATTAGCTGAGTGAAAATTGATTAAACATAATGGGTTCAGTCCACAACATTCAAATCAACTCAATTAAGTCCAAAAAATAGGAAATGTATATCATTCATTAATATAAATAAACATGGTTTTGTTTAAATCTATCCATGTATAGCCAATGTTTAATTAATTTAAATATTTCAACAAATTTGAAACTAAAACAATAATGTAACCTCATTAAATCAATGTGGAATAAAACAATTGTAGTCACAGACTGATAATTATAGCCCAACCTGTTTGAGGAAAATCCCACTTTGACAAGAGTAAAAAAAAGGTTTATAATCAATGATAATAAATCAATTTTATTATAGACCAAATCTTATGATATGGAAAAAAGATATGCATAGCAGAGGGTATGGCATCAAGTTGTAGCCAAATATTTCTGAAGTATGAACATAATCATATGTCAGAAATACATTAAAGTTTCCAAAAAATATATTCTCATTTACATATAATATTTATCAAAATAATCTTAAACAAAATCATATATATGAAAATCATTAAAGCCTCAGAAAAAATTGTCGTTATTTACATGTGATATCTAGTCAAATATTATCAATACAAAATAAGCCCATAATAAAAACCCAAATGGGGCATTACAATTATCACTTCCATCTATGCAAGAGACTACATGTAATATTTATCAACTCTTGAATGATTAATAGGGAGTAACTACATCAACAAAAAATAGACCCATAAAAAGAGACCAATTGGGCATTATAATTAAAATTCTAGTCAAGCTAGTTTGGATGTAGTGCAAGTGTTCTTGTTAATACTTAAACCTACAGTAGATGCCTAATTTGTAAAAACCCTATGTTGATTCTCTCAATTTTTAATAAAAGTATACAAAAAATCAAAGGCCCAAATAATATTTTATTGCCTAGTAAAGATAAAACCAGTTTTAAATTGAATTTGGCCACTACAAATTCATACAAGAAGTCTCATGACTTCCCCGTGAATCTAAATTGATTTAAATGAAATTTCTTTTGGGAATTAATACAATAAGTCATACTCCCATTATAAAATCAAACACAAATCATTGTAAGAAAATTTGTAAGTCACCATGGATAAAATTATGGCATCTGTTTAAGGGTTAGGGCTTCCTTTTATAGTAGTTTTTTGCTTATGACATATCGACCCACCAATCTAGGCATTGTCTCTCCCATGTCCACTAAAAGCCCCTTATTCTCCTTCAATCGGCAAGCTATCTTCATCCTCACTGAACTTGGCCCTCATAGACCCCCTATTTCCCCTTTTATCTCCCCCACAACAAGCGCTCCCCGTAGGTTTTTGACCCCTACCCATACTTACTCAATAAAGGTCAAAAAATGAAAAAATAAACACTCAGGGGTGAGTCAATGCAATGAAACAAAAAATATGCAATAAAATTAAAATAAGAAAAAATAACAATAAATATTAAGTAATCCTTAATTTGATTAAAAAACAAAATTCATAAAGACAATAATCATTAATAAAAAACCATAATGAGTCAAAGCATACCAAGATCAAAAGATTGAAATGATAATAAACAATGAAAATCAAATAATAATATAATTAACAGAAAATATAAGTCAATTAATAATAATATTAACAATAATCAAAATTAACAAAATCCTTTAAGTTTGCCCAAGATCATAATAACAAAAATAAACAAAATCATTGGGATAATATATAATAAAAATCATAATATTGTTCTGAGCTCCTAGCAATTTAATTATCCATGAAGGGGTTACGAAAACATTTACCAAGGCCAAGAGACCCGATATACTCTAGTTGTGCCCATACATGGTCTATCCAAACCAATGGCATAACAAGTTAAAATTCAAGCTACTCTATACGGCTTAATAATTAGATATTAAGTACACTAAGGAGGATAAATAAAACATGAAAAAAGACTTCAAGTACATAAGGATACGCAAGAGAAAACAACCATGGCAAGAACCTGATAATCCCATGCAAAGTACCATAACAACAATAACATGCACAAGATAAGAAAAGATCAATAAAATATGAAAGAAATAATTAATATAAATATAAACTATGATGGCTCAGTACCATATCATACATGTTATACCCTTGAGAGTGACTTTGGATTGCTCAATCATCCCTCAAGTATACCCAATATATCCAAACCCACCATTGAGCTTATATATATATATATATATATATATATATATATATATATATATATATATATATATATATATATATATATATATATATATATATATAACTCAAAAAAAATATTAAACATGGATAATAATTTAAGCATAGTCCTCTACAGCTATAAAAGGAACCAGAGTCAATCTTGATATCCATCAACCCAAGCATGCCATGTGAAACATAATCAATAGTTTCAAGAGTAGTCAATGTCAATTTACCCCAGTGAAACATGATAAAGAAACAACATATAATAACATAACTAAACTGAAGCAAAATATATAACAAGATAAAATGAATCCAGTGCAAGTAGTATCTATATATATCAGGCTAAAATGAATCTAGTGTAACCGTCAACCATGATATAGCATAATCACAATAGCTACCTAACATATCTCATATATCAACTATATAAAATAGAACTAACATCAATATTCATTAATCTAAGTATTATCAAAATATGCTAAAATAAGATATAATCAAATATCTATAAGTGGCCAAGAGGTCAATTCATGACATCCTTCCCTCCTTAAAGAGGAGTCATCCCAACAACTATCAATAGTTAATAAAAAATTCTCCAAAGATATCTAACTAAACCAATTTACAATGTTTCACAATATGTCCAGCTATTGAGGGTAGCAATTGCCTCATCCTTATCCTATTGACATTCCCATTTTCTACCATTAATACAACCACATTTTTCATTAGATTAGGCCAGTAATGGCCTCCTTACATTCATGTGTCTTTTACAACATTGACATGGTAGGATAACACTTATGAAACACTATTACAGTGGAATATTCCACCAAATATCCTAACTTGGTCAAAATTTCCAAAACTCATGCCTTAAAAGGCCATCAATTACATTAAGCTTTATCAAAATAGATACAAATAGGTTCACCAAACCAAAAATGACCTTCAAAAAGCAAAATTCTAAGGCAAAAATTGTTAATTTCAATAAAACACCATTATTATTAACTATTATAGCCACTTGTAAGGGTGATTATAAAGCATCACAAGCATGCAATGCTCCCAAACATAACAACTTTTACTTAGCTTAAAATGTTTTCTAATAAGAGTGTTATCAACACTCCTAAGTATGAAAATACAACCATAGATTGACTTGTTACAAATTGATTGTCTAAATCAAATTATTAGTTTGAATATAAAAAAAAAACTTTAGCAAGATCATTAATCACTTAGTGTCAACACCCACAGACCTATAACATGAGGTCAATGAATGTCATCATCCAATCCAACTAGATCGTAACCAGATTCCAAATTAAGAGTGGAATCTTCCACTAAAAACTTTATACACCATAAATAGTCCTTAATAACATTCATTACATAATTTCCTTAAACAAAGGTGTTAATCCACATTCTTATGGTTACTCCAATACATCATCAATAATTCATGGATTAGTGCAATGTCCCTCCCTAACCACATTGAACATTGGTGAAACTATTCCGGTCATCACATGCAACCTGAAGCCTTATAACATGTTCTCCAATGTATGTGAGTTCACATGATGGTGTAGGGATTCCAATCCCAACATCCAAGAATCATCCATCTCAGGTAATTACTCAACTTTCATCACTCTGTTGAAGAGTCAAGTGGGTACCAAGGATTTTTAACACCACCTAATCAGGGATTTATGGTAGTCTTTCACAGCACAAAATCAACATACATTTGAGTTATGCCTTTAAAAATAATAATTCATCCTATAATATCTTTAATATGTATAACAAAATTAGTACATAAACCATATCATGTTTGCATTTATAGGCCATGACATGCATGCATTTTAACAAGTACCACCTTGTTGATTATGTATAAATATCCAATTTATAGGGATAGTTAATTCGTCACAAGGTTTTAATAATAAAATTTCATAATAGTTAGTTTTACCACAACCTCCAATAGGAAGTGAAATGAATTTTAGATCTATAAAGTGACCATTATTCACTAAGAATCCATGATCAACTTGTGGCACATGTGGTACACACTCTAAATGAATTAAGTGGCTACTTATGCAAAGAGGAAAAGTAAATTTTTAGAATACAAAAGACTCCACTTCCTGAACCATATCTGGTCTAACCATTATGGATATAATGCTTCTTTACCCTCAACCTCATAATTGCACCAATACTCAATACTAGAGTAGTGATCTAGGATTACACCAAATAATACAATATTATACCTTGGTAGATTTCAATCAATAGAGGTTGGTTGCACGAGGAAACATACATCACATGATTATCTTATAGCTACATTATCATATATTAATATGTTAAAAAAACAAAGTGAAATTTTATTCCATGATATATACACAACGTACTCACACATAAATTAAAAAACATAGATCAATTAAAGTTCACAAGTTGATTTTAGAAGTGGGAGATTGCCTTATAGAAGTAATTTATCATCATTCACATGATCCATACATAACAACAAGTCATCATGTATATCATGTCTCTTATAATAATTCTAATATTAAGAAGAAATGTGAAAGTCCAAAAGGTTAACTACATGCACATATTATAGTATAAATATAATTTTACATGATTTAACATAATCAATGAAATGTAATGGTTTACAAGATACATAATAGTTTTACATACTAGGAGGAACCACATGAAATAGATCATGCATACATGACTCAGGTGTTCTAATAATAATACCAAGGTACTTTCACATCATAAAAAGTAAGCACACATGTAGGCCATTCATAAGGGTCCATGGTTCTCATCGGGTTACCTAATGTCTAGATACCATCCAAATGACATCAAATATCCACATATATTAGTACATGATCAATCTTAGGGATCTTAAATTATGATGACCTTCTTTGTAGGAAGGTTTTTTTCCAATAAGGACTATAAAATCTATATCCATGAGTTTCAAAATTTTACCAACAATGTTCATGCATCATGAGTAGATGGCTCATGCTACCTAATAATAATAAGGGATCCCCAAAGCTTCTTGACTTACCCAAAAAATATCAAGACCTCTAGGATTTGGATACACATTTAAACCTCCAAAGATACTATACCTTAGCATTATCTGATAACTCAACCATGCAAGCTATCAATAGCCGCCAAGGCATTGGCTCATGATTCGAACAACAATCTCATATCACTATTTTTTCAATTGACTTAATACAACAAATATAAGGTTGAATAGTGATGCTTGTTTTCAAATAACATCATTATAGAAAAGGGTGGGATTACCCAAGGCACAAGGTGAATGTTGTATCATTATCATGGAAATTACAATTTCTCACAATCATTAAATCCAATCAAACTTCACACTAAACATCCTCATGGATGTAATACATATCCATTATCACAATAGACATCTTTTTGGATGCCAAAACATAGCTAACCTATAAATAGGTAACCTCATGGATGTATAATTTAGCCCTAATCAAAATAAACTTCCTCATGGATGTGAAACATATACATGGTTGTCATAACATCCTCATGAAAATTAATCTATCCATGATCAAAATAACCATCACAAATTTAAAACATATCCATGATCAAAAAAAAATCATAAATGAAAAACATGATTAAAATAAACATTGTACACACTAATTAACTTTTAGCCTTTTGGAGATATGAACCACATGCCTCTCCATTTAATTCAAAAGAGGCAAAAAGCATAAACAAGATCAATCTTTGATTTAACTAAAGATGCTCCTGCACAAGTAAAGGTCTCATGCCTTCCTGATTTACCCAAGTAAATAAGACACTCTCACCCTATACAACCCTCTAGATTTAATCCTAACCCTTAGTCTTCTCGAGGTCATACTATTCTAAGCATCTACTGATGACTTGCCCATACAATTTAGTAAAAAATACCAAACATTATTTCATCAATTATAAGGGTGAAACAATTATCACTAGTCTCCCATTGACCTTCCCATATAATTCAATAGTTAACAAGTGATTCTTGCCCCAACACAACTCGATTAGGGAGGGATTGACCCAACTAAGGCTATGGGAGAGCATCATAAAATCATAACACAAATTTACTGATTTCTATACACACATACATTCCATAATGCAAGAATTCCTATCACTTTATGATTTCATAATAAAATAATATTTAATTCACCCAAGAGGCTAAGTACCTTTGTAAAGTTCATAGCATAGCCTTCTCAAATTATATAACACATATATTTATTCACACAAGGTATATAATTTCAACCATGGTTTAGTATGCAATCATATAAATAATGTCCCAAATCAATCTTATCAAGGGCAATAAGGCCATACAAGTGTCATTCAGTCATCCACAAGCATACACATACATGTTAGTATAGAATAAGCTTTCACCAAAAATAGGCAAATCTAAACTATGTGTATTTGCATCCATCTGAAGGTTTACAATGAAAATACAAGGCTTTACAAAAGTATGTGCAATCATGCAAAATATCAATCAGGCCTTCCAAAAATATGCTAAAATTAACTCAATCTGCCTAAAACTCATCCAAAACCTTAAAGCATAGGATTTGATACCAGATGAAACAACCCTAACTTTTTTTATGAAATTTCCTTTTAGATTACATAATGGAATGACATTTAGGGACTGATGCATAAATATAATGTAGCATAATGCATCTCAATACTAAACCTAGAAAAAGTAATAATAAATAATAACTAATAACCAATAACCAATAACCAGATTGGTTCACATTAAATGCTTACCTAGGGAAAATGCTACTAGGAGATGTCATAGAGAAGTATGTTTTCCTTAGAATGATATGTTGTTTGAGGGGTATTAGTATATGGATCCATACTAGAAACCATTTTAATTTATAAAGGCACTCACCTTCTCTATCAGACCACCTAGGAGCCTTAGCCCTACCTAAGTGTCTGATCAACCTATGAGATCATGGTTTAATGGTCCAAGAGACCATGCAAATCATACATGCATAAGATGCCATTAAAATTGAAGCCAACATCCCTATTATTTCATTAGGTAATTCTAAGAATAATAAGAATACAATTTATGTGTATCAATAAATGTCTTTTTAGCCATTGTTTCATAATAAAATAAGATATAAGAGAAATGCAACTTTTAAGCATAGAGGTCTAAATGACAAAATAGAATAATTCATCTCACTATCTTATTTAGGTAAGTCTTACCACATTGTGAGATCAACCAGTGGATATTTCTAAAACACTACCTAAGCCAACACGACAAAAGCAATTGAGTTACCATAACATTTTAAAAAACACCAAATAAGGCTAGTATTTGTGATTCCCCCATTGGATCACCATAATATGACTCAAGTACCTTAGGGATCATTGCACCATTTTTCCCCTTACATAACAAAGGTTGTACATAGGATATAAATCCATGATGTAAGAATTGTTCTCATTAAATTAGATGAGACACAATATACTTAGATCAAGGTAGATGACATCACACCAGTGAGCATCCTATTGAATAAATATATGGATGGCATTAGACAAAGCCAAATTATTTCTCATGATATATATATATATATATAACATCTCATAAGACAACCATAGGAGTATTACACACATATGCCACTTACTTGTCCTTTGGTTATAATATCATGTTACTGTACAAAACATAGGTATTCTTGACATTCAATTAACAAGCATATATCCATACAAAAATATATTACTTAAGTAATTTTAACCATTAACATGAGTGACTAATAAGGAAAATTATGATTTAATAATTCATTACTAAGATGGACTATTAAAGCACAAATCATAGTGTAAGTACTATAAGTTTACGCAACATATTTACGCCTCATCCCAATTATATGATTATTCATTCTTTTGATGATCACAATATAAATTCTACCAAGGATTCAATACCAAATATAAGATTATAATTTTAAGCACGCACATCTTCCTATAGTCTAAAAACCATCTAATTATAGAATGTATTTCCAACTCATATAAGTAATTAAAATGATGCTACAAGTTGGCATTTTGTAATGAATCATCAACTCAAGGTCCTTGCATCACATTTCCAATATTAAATTAACTATAATTTAGAAACTCCACTCATATCGATAAGAAAAATAATGAATGTATGCAAAGACAATATAATTTTCATTTCATTATTCAAGAGATGAATTATGAATAGCTAAAATAGTAAGCATTGTGGATCTTTCCAATAGTCTATAACACTACATTATCTTACTGGTATCCATAATCAATAGTAAAAACCCATACAAGAACATCATTAAATCATGTTTTATTTCATTGATTAATCAATGGAAATATGTCCATTAAAGAGAGACCACAACCACCAAAACATTCATTACCATCATTAAGGTAAACTGATTGCATAATCCAAGTGTAACACTTTATTTTAGCCAGCGTTATAAGTGTACTATAACCATAAATTCAATTAACAATGCCTCACATTAGTGATATCACTTGATCAAGATAATATGATAACAAAGTTGAAACATAGTAAAGTAATTAGAAAATATTAATCATTAACCTCCCCTCACATGAAGATGTCACCAATTAATTTATATCCTTCATCATGTATCTCAATTCAGTTAAGCACAAGAGTGTTATAGCCTTTGAGTAATATCATCAAGCATAATTCAAAAGCATTGAATCATATGTATAATGATAGTATACAACAAGTGTAACAACACCTAATATTAACCATGCTTATCATAATGAAACATGACATACCAACCACATATAATCATGGCATCCACACAATCTATGCATTTATGTCACCATGTTTTCAATTCTAATATACAATAATAAATGAATCATGTTCATAATCATTTCCAATTGCATTCTATAGCCAATAAATTTTTCAATCATAATATCCAAGAAATAAGTTTGACTAATAGCTAATGCTAATCAAGTTTAACACAATAAGATTATTGTCAAAAACAATGGAAACAAAATACAATAAATGGAGGAATAACCAAGTACAAGGCTGAATACACATATTTTATGCCATAATAAGTAAATATAAAAGTGTAAGAAATTAAATGAAAATCTTAAATATAGTTTTTAGTTCAAATTAAACTTTTTACAACTTTATACATATTTCACATCACCAATTGAATCACAATGTGTATACAACAACATATAAAAATCAAGCATAACATATTATAATCGAAGTTACATCTATTTTTTCCAATACAAGAATTAGAACATGACATATATGTATATGAAGAAAATTAATGACAGCTGATTAAATATCTAAAACCAGGTTAATACCATAAATAATACAACCATTCACAACATCATATACAAGATTTCATATAGTAAGAAGATAAAACTAGAACATAAAGTTGGAAATTAACTACAATCCAACATGCCCACCAAGAATCATATGCCAAATGACATGGCCAAGAAACATGGCACAACATGTAAGTCCAAGTGCATCAACAGAAAAGGATTAATATAGTGAGGAGAAAAACTATCAAAAATAGCCCTCTAAGCCCAGCCATCGATGGCACTTACCACCCCAACCATCATCTTGGTGGAGGGTTTCATCATCACGGTACTTGGGTGAGGTAAGATATATACAAAAGATACTGAGCCACTCACAATGACTTATAAAAATAATCAACAATGAATGAGAAAATAAATTTAGTCAACATAAAAACATAACCCTCAATCAAAATAATTGGTCTATGTAATACCCAAGACATACCTTGAATCTTTATATAAGATGATTTACACCATAAATAAAAATCTATCATATCTATTTAATAAGACTATAGGGTCTAGTCAAGTCTATTGCTCAGCCCAAGAGGCTTAACCAAGTGTAAATGGATTAAACATAATGTGTTCAATCCATAACCATCAAATCAATTCAATCAAATAAAAAAAATATGAAATGCATATCATTCATTAATAGAAATAATCTTAGTTTGGTTTAAAAATAGCCATGTATAGCCAATATTTAATCCCTTCAAATATTTCAATAAATCTGAAACCCAAATAATAATGTAACCTCATTCAATAAAAATGGAATAAAATAATTACATTCTAAGATAGATAATTGTAGCCCAACTGGTTTGAGGAAAAACCCACTCCAGCAACAAGAGTAAAATAGAGGTTTACAATCAACAAGGATAAATCATTTTTTTTTATAAACCAAATCTTAAAATATAGAAAAGAGATATTCATAGTAGAGGGTATGGTTTCAAGTGGCATCCAAATATTTTTGAAGCATGAAAAAAATCATAAATTAGGAAGACATCAAAGCTTCTGAAGAATCTATTCTCATTTACATATGATACTTAGAAAAATAATCTTAAATAAAATTGCATATATGGAAAGCATTAAATCTTTAGGGAAATCTATCCTTATTTACATGTAATATCTAATGAAACATTATGGATCATAAATAAATCCATAACAACAATCCAAATGGGGCATTACAAATAGTGTTACTATCTATGCAGAAAACTACATGCAATATTTAGCAACTCTTCTAATGATTAATAGGGAGCAGTTACATCAACTAAAAATATACCCATTCAAAGAGACCAATTGGGCATTATAATTAAAATTCTAATCAAGCTAGTTTGGAGGCAGCACAAGTGTTCTAGTTAAGACTTGAACCTATAGTAGATGCCTAATTTTTAAAAACCCTCAGTTGATTTTCTCATGTTTCAATAAAAATAATCAGAAAATCAAAAGCCCAAAAAAAAACTTTTAGTGCCTAGTAAAGATAAAATCAAATTTAAATCAAATTTGGCCATTAAAGATTCATATGGAAAGTTAAACAGTAAAATATAAAAAGATTTAAACAAAATTTATTTTGATAATTAATAGAGTAAGTCATATTCCCATTTTAAAATAAAATATAAATCATACCTGGAAAATTTTCAAGTCTCCATGGATAAAATCATGGCATCTGGTTAAGAGTCAGGGCTTCCTTTTTTAGAATCTTTGTGTGTTATGCTAGATCACCCAATCAATCTAGTTGTTGCCTCTCCCACAACCACCAAAACCCCCTTCTTCTTTAATTCACATGTTGTCTCCATCCTTGCCAAACTCATCCCTCATAGGCCTCCCCTATTTCCCCTTTTTCTTGTCCATGCCAAGTTTTCTCCATAGGGTTTTGACCCCTACCCATAATTATACCCTAAAAGGGAAAAAAATGATGAAAAAAACTCTCATGTGTGAGTCAACATAGCCTGTCAATAAGGATACAACAAAATTAAAATAAGATAAAATAATAATAAAGACTAAGTAAAGCTTAAGTCGATTAAACAATAAAATTTGTAAAGAATATAATCATTAATAAAAAAATCATGGTGAGTCAAAGCATAACAAGATCAAAATATTTAAATAATAATAAAAAATAAAAATCAATAAATAGTACAATTAACAAAAATCATAAATCAAGTATTAATAATATTAACAATAATTGAAATCCTTAAAATAATAAAAATTAGGAAAATCCTTTAAGTCTACCCAAGATTGATAGTAAAAAAAATAACTAAAATACTTAAGATAATATTTAATGAAAATCATAATATCGATTTGAGTTCCTGAAAAGTTATTTGTCCATGAATGGGTTGGTAAAATGTTTACCAAGATGAAGAGACCCAATACAATCTAGTCATACCCATACATGGTCTATCAGAACCAATAGCATAGCCATTTAAAATGCAAGCCACCCCATATGGTTTAATAATTTAATAACAACTAAGCCAAAGAGGATAACCAAAACATGATAAAATACTTCAAGTATATAAGGATATAAAAGAGAAAACAATGATGCTAAAACCCATAAATCCCAAGTAAAGAAGCACAATAAAAAGAACATGTACAAGATAGGGCAAGAACAATAAAAGATGAAAGCAATAATGAAAAGAAATATAAAAAAAAGTGGCTCATTACCATATCATACATGCTATACCTATTAGAGTGACTTTTGACTACTCAATCTCCCCTTGATTATACCTGAGATGCCCAAACCCACCATCGAGCCTAGCTTGTAGCTTGGTTCCTACATCCACCAAATAAGACATAAATAGTACCATAATAATGTGGATATAAATAATAGATAGTAATGAATTCAAAACAAATCATTAAACATGAAATAATAATTTAAGTATAGTCCTCTATAGTTGTCAAAGGAACCACAGTCAATCATGATAACCATGAACCCAAGCATGCCCTATGAAACATAATCAATAGCTGGAAGAGTAGTCAATGTCAATTTACATTAATGAAAGAATATAAAATAACAGCATATAATAATGTAACTAAACTGATGTCATATGTATAGTAGGATAAAATGAATTTAGTGCAAGTATTATCTATATATATCACCTAATAAAATGAATCCAATGTAAGCATCAACTATCATATAGCATATTCATAATAGCTTCTTGAGATATCTTGTATTTAAACCATCTAAAATGAAACCAACATCAATAGTCATTAGTCCAAGTGCTATCAAAACATGATAAAATGACCTATAAGTTAATATATGTAAGTGGCCACAAGGTTGGTTCATGATAAAATAATGTACAAAATAGATAACATGAATATAAAATGTGCAAAGAGGGATACAACATCAACAAAGGACATTTTAGATACATAGAAAGTAGAGATGATGGATCATGGAAATGAAATTCCATAGTATGTATAAAGGTAGATACAAAACATTCAATGCACAACCTGAGAAAGTGGAATATATTTAGATGATTAATCAGTTACAAGGATTGACACTTGGCCTTTCCTAAGGCTAAGTTGGTACTATAGATGACATGATATCCAAGAAGGATAACTAAATATATCTACTTTGAGTGGATATAATAAAACATTTATCAAACATGTAAAGATTTAGGTTTATAAAATGTTTTTCTACTTATTAAGTCTACATGTTTGTGCACTACCTACATATTCTCTCAAAACCCCATTTATTATAGCTATAAATTAACTACATGGGAATTCAAAAAAGTGACCATGAATAGATGTCTATAAATAGGTGTTTAAGGAAAGCCTTTGTAATATTCAAAAGATAAGGAGGATACTATGATAAAGTGATCCTACAAAGGGAGGGAAGCTTGGTTGGAGAGATAAGGCCTATAGACTTGAGAAAATGATAATCTAAGAATGTCATTGTAGAAATGGGATGATCCAGATCTAAGGACTATCTCTGTGATCCATAGATTTCCATTGTAACATCGAAGAAACACATAAAATCATGAAACACCCTTGAGATAAATAAATGCAATGTTTTAATGTAAAGATCTACTATGAGCAATTATAATGGATATGATTTTAGGATTCCCTTAATTTAGACCTCTGACCTTGAATACATTAAAATAACTTATTTCTCAATGAATATAAGGTAAATTCGAATAGCTTATTTAAATAAAATTATTATTTTCATGATAGAAACTAGTTTTTTGTATTTGAGTAAATATTTGGGCTATTATAAGCTATAATAATTTTATGGAACTATAGTATTTTTATTAAAAAAAATGCAACTCTATATCATAAAATCATACATATGTGAGTGTAACATAGACAATGGTGCTTAATAAATAAAAGATATACATGATTTCCATTAAAATATTTTAATTTTAAGGTAATAGAGATATCATTAGTCCAACTTTTTCATGATATATTTTCCTTCTAGTCTATATGGATATCTTTGCCTTAGATATCTTATGGTTTGATTTCTTGACTTAGAATACTTGGAGTTTTGAGTCATTCCCCAAACTTTGTTTCAAACTATGGAAACTATCCCATCTATGGATACTAAACATATTTATCTAGTGTTTTAACATCAAATATCAATTTCATTAAAAAGCTGGATAAAATCCCAAACCCTCCTCCATCAACCCTTATTTATCCACAACCCATCATTCCTTTCAACAAAAAAATTATTGGGCCCCACAAACCCCTCCACAATTTCTCCTAATTCAAAAGGTTCATCCCTTTCCAAATAATAATTTTTACAATACTCATTTCATATCCTCTACAACCAATCCCATATTCAATGTTCCATTTCATATTCCTCACAAGAGACCATAAGATAAATAGTTAGGCACATGGAGATAATGAATGTGATCTTTTCAATAATGGGGAGGTCTAGAACTAAAGGGTATAAACTTGATAGGTATTTATCAAGTATACAAGATTGATATTCTATGTAAGTTAAGTGGCATAACCAAAGCAACCTAAAAATTAGGAGAACTTTCAAGTTTTTGAGGGAATTGAATCTCATCCACACTGCTAAAAGGGATCCAATTGCTACAGATAGATAAAGGCTAAAAATGGTGCTTCTTGGTAAATAAGCTTGGAATATAATCACATTTTGATGTGAAGCGAATAATATCTATTATTTACCTTACCTCAAAAGGATAAGATAACTATATATTATTTGTATAAACCATGTAGAATATAGGAGTAGTATGTCTAAGCATATATAATAATTAATATCATAATATGTAATCACAAGCCGCCCTAAGATGCATGATATGTATCATGGAAACACCTAAAAAGTGATAGTATAACATCAACAAATAATCAAGTAGACACAAAAGATCACTTAATGTCATATAAAAGATGTGTAAGGAAATCACAAACAAGGGGAATATTCAAATGTCACACACTTGAAGAAACAACATATTTAAACATCCATATAGAAAAATAAATAAATATACAGTGGCACAAGGGACAACAATCAAGGAACATATTCAAATGTTCCACAAGCAAGGAAATACAAAGAAAGGAAAAGATATTGAAGGAAGTGACAATTTGAATAAATGAAGTATAAACAACTGACATAAGCACATGATATGTATTCTTTCATCTATGTGTTAGCAAAAAATGTCAGGGAATATAGCATATCAACTGCATTGTGAAATATATAAGCATGAGTATAGACATGTGTAAGCATTGGAATTTAATCTTAACATGATAATGTAAATACAATCATAAATTAATGTAACATGTATCAATCATGATCAATGTATATGCCCCAACATTATATTCCATGTGGGAATATGAAAGATGCAACATCTATATGTGCAATTATCATGGGTCTAGTGTATGATTGTATCACATTCAAGTATCTATAAAACTTATATGTGTATAGAAAAGAAATGATATGATATCTATTAACGTAAAATAAACAACATAGATAGAAACTATCTAGTAAACATGTGAATGTTGAATATTTTTGTATTTTTGATTTATTTAAATGTTTTTGTATTTTATTTTAGATAATATTTGACATTTTTTGAATTTTTGGAATATTTGGAAAGGAAAAAGATATAACCTATGATCCCATATAATGTATTCTCATATATATATATATATCTCCAAATACATAATATGTTCTATGAAACTTGTGATACTACTAAGGATCATATATAAATATCATATCTAGAACTGTAAAATCTATGGTCATGAAGAGGTAATAGAAGGAGTGGGGATTCATGGAACCTATTGTTTAGTGCACTATTGTTTCTTAAGTGTATATTTAAGTTTGTTTTATTTTAAGACTTAGGTAGATAGTGTATGTGTAAATGAAGATTATGTGGAATTCATTGTGTATCTCTAGTGAAATAGTCTCTTAAGTATGGGTTGCCTAGGAAATGGGATTTCTTTTCTATTAACATTTTATTCATGATTTACCTTGTCATGTTATATAATTAGTTGACTGGGAATAATTGGTTTTTGTTTAAGTGGATGTTTATATTTAATTTCAAAAATTGTGATTACCTTATTGGTATGAATGTATTCAATAACCCATGCATTGTGAAAGGTATTATGTGGAGTTTATGTATCTAAGGTTATATTAATAACATGCCAAAGAATCTTGTATATGGTGTAAATTAAAATTTAGTGACCACATTTATTGTACCAACTTATAATTTAAATCAATATCACTAATAACTTTTTATGATGTCCCATCAAATTCAATACCCATTTTTTTCGAAGGGTATACATCATCATGTGTATATCCCAAATGTGTAAGTAACATCATGCTACATACATTATCACTAGTAACATTATGGATAATAACATTATGTATAGGCCAATGATCAAGGTATGATCAAATAAATAATGAATAAATATTTGAGTCATCATCCACTATTTCATTGTCATCAAATGTAATAGAGGGTCTCTGAACCACATGAGGTATTATGTGTGTATAATTTCTAATAATGAAATATAAATAGTACCAATAATATTATAGATGATGATGTTCATTATAGGTCATTTATATTTATGGATCTTTCTTAGAATGATCTTCCAATGTATTGTTAAATATATTATGTTTTTGATGGTAACCAATTATGAAGCTATGTTCTTTGGAGGATCATCCAAGGTAATATGTTGGTTATTAATACGATCTTAGATCTTATTTTCAATGTATAACATTTTTTTTATAATGACAATGGTCTTGGTTATAGATACAATATGCATTATCATCATATCCTTTTAATAGAGGTCACTTTATATCAACCTCTATGTGAGGAGGGAAAGATATGAGATGACATTGCATTAGCTTTGGAAGTATCTAAACTGGAGACTCAGATAATTGTATAAATTATCTTTTAGGTACATTAGATAAGATGATATTATTAGCCTTTTGTGATACTAAAATAGGTATTTTTATTGCTTCTTTTTTTAGGTTTTGTAGATTTAAACTTATATCTTGGTTTGAAATGGAACTTGGTAGTATATATAGTCGACGTGTTTTCTACATACTTAACCTTGTTCAAGGAAATAAGTTTCATTTCATAATATTGAACAATATAGCACAATTCATCAAAATATTTAAACTTTTTGAAAATAGTGGACTCATGTAATGCAGAGAATAAACTTTACTTAAATATGTATTGAAGCTCTTTATCTACCATTGGATTTGACATTTTGGCCATAATTGTTTTTTTATCTCAAAACATATTCACTAATAGGTTCATTGGTTCCTTCTTTGATCTTAGAATTTTGTGTATATGACATTATTTTAGATATTTCGATATTAAAAAAGTGATATAAACTGATCTGCTAGGGGCTTGAATGCTTTCATTGATTGGCTTGGTCAGTGATAGAACCATATTAAGGCATAATGTTTTAGTATCCTTGGAAATAACTTCATAAAAACTTTATCATTGGAGGCATAATGAAAACATTATACATATAATGATCAAGGATGTTGTTCAAGATGACCCTTGCCATTATAAAATGTGAATTTGGGTTAAAAAAAACAAGTTACTAAAATGGGTGAAAATATATATCTTAGATGCTAGATTATTATTTAATACATGTTTTGAATTAGTAGCATAAGTTAATTTCAATTATTTTTTCAATATTGGTAACCTTAGATTCTAAAGTTTCTATATCTTGGAGAAGAGTTTGCATATTAAACCCATAGGGATTTATATTTTACCTTTGATAAGCCACCAAAGGGGATGAAAAAACCACTTTTGTGGATGCATGCATTAAAACTAGGAATTGATTTTAAGTATCATTGTTCCCATGAAGTATGTCATAATATTTGTTTAATATTTATGGAACCATGGTTTAAAAACATATCACATGCCCCCATTAGATTTATTAGGCAATGTTGTGTTCAATGGGAGGGAAATAGTAATGGACATGTGAGAGGCATATCTAGTAGTCCAAATATTTTTTTATACATGGAGAGAAATGGTTGTTCACTAACACCTTTTTCTCCTTTTAGTTTTCAAATAATGCAATAGATTTAATTTGTTCTTGATCTACTTTTTTGTGTTCATTATTTTTGTGTGCTTAACTATTCTCATGATCAAATTTATATTTTATAAATATTTTTTAATTATTTTTCTCATTGTCATTATTGGCATTCTTGTTATTAGAAAAATTTACAATGTTATTATCTTGAGACATTTTAGGTATTCCATGGGGTAGCTCAAGATGTGAACTAGAAACACCACCTAATATAAGACTATGCCTAGGTTTTATATAAATGAGGTAACAAATATTAATAGGTGTAACAAGCATTAACCATGGAAGGTTGAAAACCCTAGAAAAATCTATGAGTTGCATGAGGATACACAATAGGTTAGTTCACCATATGTTTAACCCTTTTTAAAAATTATGTTTGGTTTCTGGCAAAGGGAGTAGAAAAGCCTATACAAAAGGATGAATAAAGCTATTATAGATAAAGATAATTAATTGAAAGCTCAGATTAGAGAATATTCCAAATTTATATGATGAGTTATGTTAAACATATAAAGTACACTCAAAATAATATTTTGATTTCATTAACATAAAGAATAGATAATACTTAGATTATCTACAAATGTGAAAGTGGATCAAAGTAGTAAATATGTGGAAACATGGATGGAAAATATCAAGATCTAGGCATTATATCATGGATATATTGATTATGGAGACTTCAATACTTACATTAACATGTTGACACTTACATCGATGTTTATGACTAAATCTCGATACAACTAGCCTATACATAATATTCATTGTATTTTAAACTAAACACATAGATATTTATGATTTTTATGTTAATGTATGTTCTTAATGTGTATAAGATATCAAATATTGTATATGGACCAAAACCTAGACCTCCGCCTTAGGTCTTTGTATGTTACCAAAAATGCGTTAAGGGGATCATGGTGTTGATTTAACCTCAAGTAACCCTCTCTCAATGATCACTACCTATATAACTAATACTTTAAAGAGGGACGTAAACATATGTATCTTCCCCCTAGGTGTTGGCTTGTGTGTGATAAATGGTGAAATATACTATATGTAAAGACATGTAATGATCTAGATTGTAACTTAAAAAAAAAAACCCATGGGTTGTTATTTGAGTACTTTAGACCTCTAATGTGACTCCTCTTATGACTAATATGAAAATAGGGAAGAATCTGGTAGGATAACATAGGTATGTAATCGAATGGGTGAACTTAAATACATGTTTTCTTATTATTTTCTAGATGAGTAATGAATAGGTTTAAATTTATATTTATACCACACCTTTTGAAAATATCTCAAATCAGGGTTGAATAAAACCAATAGGTAAACCCATAGGATTTGAAATATTTACAAATTATATGACTTTCGAGGATTTGACACTGATAATAATCTAGACACTTGCATCGATGCAAGTGTCCATATGTGGGATGTAGGTGTTTGACAAGGTAGGTAACTATTGAGGATCTAAAACTGATAGTAATGGATACATATTAGGTTTTAATTTTTTTTATTACAAGATATATAGGTCATTATAAATGATAGGTTGGACCACAAGATAAATAATTAGGCATAGTGAGATGATGAATCTGAGCCTTTAGAAAATATTGAGGTCTAGAACTAAAGGATATATATGTGATTAGTGTTTTTGAAGTATACAATACTAAGATGTTATATAAATCATATATCTTAGTATCTACACATTCATGCTTCCTAACTCCAGTGAGAATAAAAATGAGAAATACTAGTGTCTTCCTTTACTATGGTTCAAATCCCTCTTATTGTTGACTTTCACACAAACATAAATAAACAGGAATCAAGATGAATGTGTGTGGAAGAAGGAGGGTAAGTTAATTTAGATTATTTTCATATTACATTTATATTTTTAAAAAAAGATAAAATAGATTTTATTTCCATTTATTAATTGCTTATGAAAAGGATTTTAGTGTCTTAAACATTAAGTTTTTTTTATTATCTCATAGTACATTATGATTTCACAATATGAAGAAATTTTTTTTTATGTAAAATTAAATAAATATATAATCTAACATAATAGACTATTCAATAATTCTTTGTGTTTATCTCATTATTTGAAAAAATGCCTCACATAAATGTTATATCAAGGACTAATATGATGTAAAATATGTACAAATGAATTTTTTGAAAAAGGTTTCAAATTTTTTATTAAATTGTTATTTTATATTTAAAACACAACAAAATATAAATCACGTAAAAATATAATAAAAATCCTTTTATTTCAGATGCCTAATTTTTGAATGATGGATATAAATTTAATGGGAACATCGAAGCATGCAAAAGGCACATGGTTTATTTGATAAAATTTCTCAATACACATTATCTCATGAGATGGAATGATTGAAATATATTTTAAGAAATTATTTTACAAAGATGCTCTAAAACTATTTGAACTAATGAATAAAACTATATCATAAGTCATGTAAACATTTTTTGTGTTGTACTTTCATGCATATATGGATGTTTAGTTCATGGTATCTATTTTATAGATTGAAAAGATGTATGGAGTGATGTAGAGTATGGGGGAAAATAATTATTTTGATTCCAACATAGAGATAACTTAAAAATTGAATTACCATTGTTAAGATCACCCCCTCTAAAAACTATTCAAATCATCAAGAAAATTTGCTTATGCATTGACTGCCATATTGTAGTCATGTTTATCTCCAACATTACTACAATAAAAATTATTATGAAACATGCAAAATTTTGAAGTGTATACGAGAGGAACTAAAAGTATACCTAGATATACTTGGATTGAAACACATAACATGGTAAATATATTTTAGGAGGAATTTCACACATACAAACATTATAAATCTATATATAAATGGAGAAATTATCATGGAGATGAAGGCAAAATGATGTTTGGTAGATTCAAATTCAATAAATGAATAATGTTGAGGATGAAAATAATTATTCATTTTCCATTGTAGTGGGAATTTGGTTACTTAATTTGGAGTGCTAAGCATAATCTATGGAAAGAAATATTAAATTATTAAATTAACCTTTGCATGTGTTGACTACCACATTACAAACAAGTTTACCTCCAATTATTTTTACACAATAAATAAATTTCACTTTTATTTAAAAATCTAACTACATAATTAGTCACGTATGTTATTTTTATTTCATGTATTTTAATCAAAAAATTATGATATCATAATTAAAATATAATTACCCATATTCAAAACATACATAACATTATTTCCTTGTAATACGATATCATAAATGCAATATTTTAACTATCAAAAACATATTAAAATTTTAAATAGAGTTATACAACTATATAGACATATAATGATTCAAAACAAATATATATAAAGTATTGAATAAACCATTAAATTTGGTAGAACGTATATATTTTATGATTATCTTACTCAACCATCAATCATCTATAAGTCAGTCTTGGCTCCTTATATAGAGGGACTCCCAAGGCTTCATCTACAAAAATATATTTAAATATGTATTTATAAAAACAAATATCATTAAAAAATAGGAGAAAAAAAGGACCCTTTGTTGTTCATGTAAAATTAAATACATATATCATCTTTGACAACCAAGAAACATATGCACATCCAAGCAACTTTAGCTCAAGGTCTATATATATTTCTTCAAGGCAACATCTAATAGATATTCCTTGTAAAAATATGGTGATTTTATTGTGATGTTTCTAGGTAGATGAAGACACATGACATTATTACAATAATTTAACTACACATCATAAGATTCAACTAAACTTGAAACTATCCAACAAGAAAGTTATTTGACTATAATAGGAACAAGAATTGTAAACCACTAGGAATAAGACTAAACTAGGCCATATTATTTATTAAAAATGCCATTTTTATGTGAATTACTCTTTTATAATCTACAATTTATATATCTAAAACCTCTTAAAAAATAACACACTTTAATATCCCTTTACATTTTGGAGGGAATCAAGGATGCTCATTCTAGTGATATATACTTGCAAATTATCATAGTTTCAATAGAATATATTAAACTTCATATAGTGGTTTACCCATCTTCTATACTAACTAAAGGTTGTGCATAGAGATGATTGACCTAACCATTATTAAATAATTAATTTTATCAAAACCTTTTACAACCATCTTTCATAATCATCTCAAGGAAATTAGGACTTATCATGTCAATCAAAATAGTAATAAGTGCATTATCTATCAATCTACATATATTGAGGATTTGGGGATTGTTGGGGTCTTCCACATAATAAAAAAAAATTATTTCATAGGAACATTGAAAACATTGTCATTGGTGTTATCAAAAAAAAAAAAAATTGAAATCATATATAATAAGAAACAAATGGATGCTTCTCAATAACCTTTTGAAAATCATTTACAAAATCGACAAAAGAGGTAAAGGTAAAATTAAATATATAGATCATAGTTACATGTGAAACAATATTACTTGTTATAGAAAATGGAACATTACTTCCTAAAGAAAATTAATTTCCATTTTTCTTTCTCAAATTAATGCCTTTAAAAATGTCCTTCCACACATGGCCTTGCATTGACCACATGCATTCACACATTTCAAAAAAGTGATTCATCATTCTAGCCTTGAAAAATGGTAATTCATTGCTTTGGATATTGTCCCATGCCACATCAAGGTAAATCTCATGAAACCCCATGTCACCATCAAGGATGCATGGTTATTTCTTCAATGACATGTTCTCTAATTTCCCCTACCTTGAATTTAAATTAAACCCCGTTCTCCTTTCATATTTGGATCAAAAAAACAATACAATAATCACCAACTTGTTCATAAAAACATCAACACTTTTATGAGAATAAACTCATATATCATTTTAACAAAATTAGTTCAAAGTAATATACTCCTATAGTAACATTTATCTCCCTAAATACTTTACTAATTGTATGAAAACATCCTCCCCACATAATAATACGGTGGGAGAATTTATCTTTACAATGTTTGATGAATGAGTCTTGAGTCATATCTTTTTCCATGAATAAATCTTCATCACAAACCATTGCATTATTTCACTTAGGATTCTAAACATGTCATGTCTTATTTTAACTTCCTTTACTTTTACAATCAATTTTTTCATCCACACTATTTTCATATCCCAACTGTATGAGGTATATATTGTATTAAAACACTCCCTTATAATTGAAATGCCAATGTCAGAGTAATAAACTTAGCATGTAAAAATTGTTTTGAATGATGATAATAAATATTTATAATATAAATGGGATTCACTTATATAATAACAATAATTTCAACATGAGCTTCATTCACCATAAAAGCCTTTAGTTTACATTCAAACATGTGACAATGCACACTAACAACCAATATCTACATCCATAATGTCAAATCTAGAACATTAACCTTAGAGATCACACCCATTTAAATTGAAGTCCATTACACATAATTTCAAATACAAGGAGCATATAAAATATGAATTGCATAAAACAAAACAAAAATAGGTGTTATATAATAAAATCAATGAAGTTTCAAATTTGGATATGCACAAGTACCTTCTACATATTTTGACATAAGTGTAGTCCATTAAATGTATATTATTGTGATTTTACTTCATCATCCACTCAAATTTATGAGGAAGCTAGAGGCTTAATATAAAGAGTTAATAGTCCATTCCTATTTTTAAAAAATATTCATACACATACTTTTTTAATATTTTTTGAAAAATGATCTATGGCTATCCACATCATTGAGTTCAATGTTTATTGTTTTTATTTCATCATTCCCTCAATATTTTGTATATCATATTTTTTTAATAACTTATCATTATCCTTATGACACTACAACAATGTGTTTTTATCATGGACCTTTTATTTATTTTTTTGAACAAGTTTTGGGGTTAGGGTCAACAACAATAGTCTATCCACCCAATCCTTCAATGCAAAGGTTATTTATGGAGCCAAATAAAAATGACTTCCCTTGAATTAATTAGTCTCTTGCACATGGAAAATCATGCCCTAGTTTTGATGGCCCATATTTTATATTGAATTAGAGTCTTCTCTTGCTTCTTCATCAACACACATATGGAAAAATGACATTGGAATCCATGATGCAAATGCCTATGATCAAGTCAGTTTCTAGTAAAAACCTATAGAAACTTATAAATTTCATAATGTGATTCATATTTAGCTCTATAATCAAAGGGGTTGTTATTAAACTAGTATCTATATTAAACATACATTAATTAAGATATCAAAAAAATTCCAAATCATACTTACAAAAAAAAAAAAAAAAAACTATTACAAGACACCAAAATCATACTATTTATTTGAGATATCTATCAATCCTAATTTTTTGAATGCCAAAGGACATAAAATTGAATGTAGTATCATCAATATAAACGTTGGTGTGGTACCTCAATTGTTACATTCACCACTTAGAAAATTGTGTATATGATCTCTTCATATCCAAGTAACAATATATCTTTGTCATTTCCCAAATCTCACTTCACTATACTCAACTCTAACTCATTAAAAGAGAAATCCCTATGAGGTAAATTTTATAACATAAGAGATAACAAACACTTCCACTTAGATTACTTCTATGATGTGAGAAAACAAAAAAAGTAACACTTATTATTTTGGAAATCCATCAAATTTACATTCAAAACAACTAAATTATGAGAAAAATAATAAATTGAATTATCATATATTACATTTCATATTAAAATTCATCAACACAATTTAAAGCAATAACTATATTCCTTTACATGAAAATCCATTGAAACATTAACAAATATTCATAATTTAAACATTGAACCATTTTTAAGAGCATAAAAAAGTTTCAATACAATCATGGTATCGAATACAACATGACATAGTAAGTACTCTCTAATAAGAGAGATATCTAAATTCATTGATTGTATATACATTATTAAATTCATTCTAGTCCCTATTAAATTCTTGAATAAGTTTAAAACAAACACATATTATTTAACTACCTAAAACAAGGATAAATATTTATGATACAAGCACACATTCCCTCCTATGTGCACTTAAAATATACAATAAATTTACACCTTGGTTATATCACATAATCTAATCATCCATCATTGAAAAAAAATTATGCTACTAGTATCGGTGATGGTTTTTTTTGGGTATGTTTATATTGATTTTTCTTCACTTATGACTAAGGAATTAGAAAATAAGGCTTAGTAATAGTGAGTTTTGAGTCTTTAAGTGAAGGAGTTGACCTAGTAACATTGGGAGCATCACAACTACTGGTTCATTTACTTTGATTTGGCATTTCTTTCACATCCACAATATCATGTACATATTTAATTTAAACATTAAAGAATTGTTACCCAAATTAAACTACTTATCTTATAAATTAGAATCAACTTCTCATCTCTTACACAAATCTTACCATACATTTGATCACACACTAATTATATTTTTTTATAGTTATTATGGTTGTATGAGATCCCTACCCATTATATTAAACACCAAAAAGATTTAAAAAGTGACACAATATGTCACTGAAACAACACCCCCCAAAAACAATTCTATTATTGCCTTACAGAGTATGAGCAAAACTGAAGGTATGACTAATTACAACGTTTGATGATGCAACGAAACATGTTATTTTCTCACATGTAGTTTAAATTTCATCTTTAAACCTTATTAACTGACTGTAGACACTTGGTTAAGGTTAAAGTACTTCTAATGTATTCTATAAAGGACAATACCACCAAAAGAGTAGATATTTTAGGGTGTATTGAGGTGCATAGGCATGTCAATTAGCATCGAACTCTTATGCAGTGATCATATCCCTGATAGGAATTTTTAATATCCTATTATCCCTACCTAAGTAGCTCAATATACTTAATGGAGTAAGGGGGGTAGAGATCAGGGTGTACAAATTATTACTTCCTTGAGGACTGCAATAACCACATTCATGGTAGCCAAAGATACAAGGGTAAGCCACCCTAGTGACCATTTAAATGTATACATTAGTATACTAGGGAGATAGGTCACATTAGTTCATTTTCTAACACATCAACTCTTAGGTTAATTACAACACATTCTATGGGAAACAACCATAAATGATCATCCTTAACATTATATGCTTCGATCCCAACTAACATATGCCTACCATGAAAATGTCTACCACCTTTTTATGGATATGAGGTAATGTCATTTCACTTATTAACTCCCATCCACCATTTACAAGGAAATCACTAATCTAAAAGTAGAAGCATTATACGAACTAATGTAATGCAGTTACTTTTCTATAGAAGATACTAGTTCCAAGTTATACTCACATTTAGTACCAATTCAATTAGAGGATAAACTATTTGTCATTTATGAAATAGACCAGGTAACATCTCATAAGGCACTCAAGGTTCAAGAGCATCCAACTTGTATCCCAATTACATGCTTAAATCTTACTCTGATAAGGAAGTGAGTTTGACAGAATAATAACTTCTATAAGAATGATAAGTCCTTCATCTTAGGATATCAACCATACTATCATCATGGTTCAATGTAATCAACCCAACATAGTTAATGATACTAGCATCATATTAACCACTATGTGAGGGCAATCATAAACCATGCAGGAAGATGTCTAAAGATAAAAGAAAATAGAAAAGGTATTGTAGATAATTAAGGTGGTATTTTTTGTTCAAGAATTAAATAACTTATTTTTGTGCCTTATGGTCTTGTCACTATGTTGTTTCCAAAATTTCAGTTTAGAATTAAAGCATGATAACTGTAAACATAAAATTGATCTCATTCTACAAAATTTTCTAATTTATGACCACAATAGAATATCTATGATCATATGACCAGCTGCCAATCATTCATGGTTCAAACTCAACTACCATGTTTAATAACTCATTATAAATGATATCAAGGACAATCCCAAAAATGAAGAGAATATCCAGTTAGAAGTGGATCACACAAAAATGTGCCTTGAAGAACTAACTAGCAAGTGATCCATATCATCAATTCGTAAGTTGTTTAATTTATTTAATGAACCGAAGAACCATTTATTAATTAAGCATACAACTTTTGACAAGTTTCTATATCAAAATTTTTGTGACACATCATAACTTTATAACATTTTATCTATGAATAGAATGGAAGATCAATACCCAATAATTGCTACAACCATTAAATATTTAACCATGGGAGCATATATCAAGAACAATACTGATAAAGAAATTCATATGAACATACATCTCAAATGAGGTGGTTAATTTTTATCCCACAATAAGTTAAGTTTGGATATAAACCACTTAATTCAAAACATCTACCTTTGTTAGATTATTTTAGGCAATAATGTGCAGCCCAAATGAAATCATAAAATATAATGATTCAACCATTGATTTCCTTGTTACCGTGATCAATAGTACAACTAGTGTGTACTTAATCCTTCTCTTTACCCAATCCTATTGAGACCAACAACTATTTAACAACACAACACCAGGCTTTCCCGTTCGAAGTAAAACATGGATACATGGGAATCACATAAGTAAATTAATGATTTTCACATAATAAATGTTGCCTTCAATTCCTAGTTAAGCATGCATCAACATATATTTTCCAGCAATTATGAGTCTATAAGTTTAGCATTAATTAGAACCATCAAGGGATTAAAAATATATTCAACATGCACAAAAAGAGTATATTGAACTCCCTTACTTGTAACTTCATAGAATTACAACTTTTTATACTTCCTTTTCTACATTTCATTGCTTTATGAGAAAGGAATTCACACAAGATATATGTCACAAACCGTTACACTAAAACCTTGAGGTGTTAGTTAAATCTACCTATTAGGATTATAACATCCCACCATGATTTTGAAGCCCAGACTCTAGGTTGGATTTATGCTCATACACCAAGATGTCCTACATGTACAAGCCCTGGATGAACACAGCCATGCTGGTGTAGCCACCCGCTCTGTGACTTGAACCTAGGTGGAGGCTCTGATACCAAATGTTACAAACAGTTATTCCAAAGCCTCAAGGCATTAGTGAAATCTGCCCATCAAGATCATAACTATATAATTGTAAATGTTTGAAACCAACCACTAAAAACCTTAATGCCTATAATAAGGTTGGTGGCATATGCCATACTTGACGAATAGTTCAATAAGCAATGTAAAAACAACAACAAATTTGTAATTATAATCTAAAGAATATACCCAAAAACACTCATTGCCAATCACTCATCACCAATCGGTGTTCAAAACCTTCATAATTCCATATGAAACATGGAATAATAACACATGCAATCAGTATAAGACAACAACTCACTTGGTTATACACAATTCTCTTTCCTACAACTTGCTAAACGTATATACTATTCATTGATTCCCAATGTACATCTAAAGTGTCACAACAAGGTTAAAGTATGCATCCATGCTTATAGCAACATCAAGTTAAACAATTCATTTCCATAACATCTTAATATAACCAAGTTTCTCATAACATAAACAAATTATTTGATACATCATTAAAACAACCATAATCGACTCCAAGGAAGTATCCAATAGTGAACTATCCACTAACTAGAAATTATCGGCATGTAAATCACTGACACGAAGAATCTAGATGCCATAAAATAAGAAGGTTAGGCAACATGAATCAAACCCCGAATGCCTCGTCCAATTAGCCCAATCATCCAGTAACCATATCCACCACATCTATCATTTGGATGGTAGGTTATGTTAATCGGGTGTGCATGAGGGGCTAACAACACAATAAAGATTATAAGCCACCAATATAAAGACTCACAAAAATCCACAACAAAACAAAGACTAGCAACGAAAATAGCTTCAAAAACACCATAGTAAACCAATAAGGCAATAACGAAAGTTATCCACGAATTTCAACAAAGTCAAGTGAACACGCATTCCCACCAAGCATTACTAGACCGAGGGAATCCATCACAAATTATTATAACTCAAGGATATCAATTTGCTCATAAATGTTCTATTGCAATCAAGAAAATACTTCATGCATCTAAGAAATGTTTGAAGGATAATATAGACTAAAGAAATCAGTAAAATCAATTATAAAAACTATTTCTACACCCACATACGTCTACAAGCAAGTAATACTTAAGAGGGCTCACAAACAATCTCTTAAGTCATCTTAACAGACGGTCCCCTTTCAATTCCACAATCTTCCAACAAGATGGCATAAACCGGGCATAACCCAAAGTAAGTACAGCTAACATATTTTGCTGATCATGAAGGTGTTAGCGACGTCAATTTAGCATGTGCGGCTTGCGCTTAACTAAGCTAACTAATGCTAGCTGTTCTCTTGTTTCTTCCGCTGTGCCATGCAACAGTTAAACAACGGTTGACTCTGCTTCCGCCAGCCATGCAACAGTTAAACAGCAGTTGACACTTCTCTTTCAATTAGTAAACTGCTTCTCCTTGCTGCGTTTCAGCAGCCTTTGTAACCTTTTATTAAGGCTAAGGTCTTTTTTTAGTGTAATGCAGAAAATACCACAGTAACTTCTATTTTTTCTTCTTGCTCTGCCTTTCTGTACTCTGTTTTTTTTTGCTGCTCTGTTTTTTCTTCAAATTTTATGCAGCTGTAGCTTCATTTTACAGAAGGATACAGCCAAGCAAAAGCTTTTCCATCCCAATAAACAATCCCAACAAATAAAGGGAGCTGAATATTGAGGACACAGTGACACACAGACACCAGGAAAAACACGAAGATAATCCTCAAGATTCGAAACCACCATCATATGAATAAATCGACTGAGTAATCAAGGCAATAGGGTTATTCAAACACACTAGGTACCTACATCGACATGGCTGGGTCGATAGGTACCTATAGTCTTCATTATAACCCACAAATCATGCCATTTCTAGCAAGGTAAATGAGAACAATCAGCCACATTATAAACTAGAATATTATTATAATATCAATAGTGGAATAATATAACGAAATAACCAGCTACAGGCTGTAGCAAGATCAAATAGCTCTAAAAACATATTTTAAGGATGAGATAAGAACGTACCTATTGAACAATTAAGCAAAACTGAGGCTTTAAAATGAGTGTGTTTATGCATGCATAAATTTTCCATTTTGAGGGATTTTAACAAGGAAAAACAATCATTTCGATATCCCCTATTTTGGGGAAGAGCTATTGACTTCAAAACTAAATTTACAACCGCGATATTAAATTCACCCAAAAGAAGAAATAACCAAGATTTCATTTTTCAACTAAACCAACAAAATGGTCAACGGTTGGTAAGAGTACGGAGTGGTGAAAAATGATTCCATACAACAGGTTCGAACATGAATAGATTGTTATTTTGAACCACTTTCCCGTTTCATTGAAGAAAAACACAATTTATTGTAAGCCCCTCTCCTAAGAGTCAAATTGATTCAAAGCATATAAATTCGATATTACTCCATATTACCGCATTATGTGTCTGTTATGAAGTCATTAGACTTCATAAGGTACCCAAAATGGTTCCCTAAAGCTCGATACCCATCCGTATATTATAACCCAAAAAAAAACGATTCCCTTTAACTAAGGCCGATCCACTTACATGCAGAAATCCAAGACGCCATGGGGCAAAGATGGTCGGATTCTTTTCTCAACTCACTCCCACCCTTCTTCTTCTGCAGAATTGCCTAACCTTGCCTCCTACATTGCCGTCCGGTCTTCCCACAACAACCAGAAAAAAAAAAAAACAATGCACATTGCTGTTCAGAAAGCATTCCCCTCAAGGAGCTCCAAAATTCGTGCCATTAAGGAAAAAAAATTAAAAATAAAATGACAATCCCAAATTGCAAAGGTGCAACAAGAGGTAGGTGGGGTTCACGAAGGAATCTACGATTAGGGCCTAAATCAATAAAAATCCCAAATCATCATGGACACGACCTCATGCTGGTCCAAAGGCTTTTTGTCTATTAGACAAGTGCTTAGCCATTAACATGACGCATGGTCAAATCTTAACGAAAGGTAAAGACAACCATATGGCCACATACGAAGTCAGAGGCAAAATTAAATAAAGAGATAACAAAGGTACAATCACTCAAGAGACTAAAGCCAAGAATCGAACCCTAAAGTCAAAGCAAAGTACGTAACATAACTCGTTATGACCACCCAAACAAAGACGATTCAAATTGACCCACCCACAAAGACCGTTAAATAATAACACATGCCGACATTCCAAAAACAAAAGAAGAGAATCAGACCAAACAAGCAAGAGATGAAAATAGAAGCAAGGAGACAAAACGACAGTGATAAATGAAGGCTTAGAGACTACTGGTGACTTAGAATCCTGTCTTAATACATTTTACTTGTTAAATTCATGTTGAACTACTCATTAGCCGTCTCTGTTATTTACCTAATTGTTTGAGTCCACCACCAAGCCTAGTTTATTGACCTGTACCTGCAGTCACTGGGAAGGACCTTAACAGCATTTGATTGAGAAATAATACCAAATAATGATAAAATACTGAACTGAATAGAATATAAACATGATATAATGAATCAATACAACATGACATAATAAATTTAACATAATCATCGAATCATTAATGCAATAATATACCAGAATCACAATTGATAAGCATTCCAATAAAACCGTAACCAATAAACATACTACCATAACATAGTATCTAATCATAGTCAATCACCTGCAACAATAGTCAAGTGTTGACCAGAATGTAACAATCGCGGAATCGTAATATCTCAGTAGACACTGAAGTGTATCAGTAGTGGGGTTACGACAGTTACTTAAATAGATAATACCAAGGTCAACTAAAAACAATAAAATCCATAAACATCGGCAAGCCAAAAAAACAAAATCAAGATACAAAGCTACTAAAACATTCCTGGCAATACGAATAATGACTAGCATTAACATCTACGAAACCAAAAAACATGAGCATACCACCTATTTTGAGAGTACAATGACGTCCTTTGTATCACCGCAAGGTCTTTCACATCTTCCTCCATGACCTCTAGGTTACAACCCTCTACCACCGAAAGCACATCACACCCTACTAAGGGAGGCCGAAGTCACTTTTTTCCTCTTGTGTATACCTCTGACTGACAGTGAGGCACAAGTTTTGTCAAGACATATCTACATAGTGGTTGTCACCACCTATAGAGGGGAATGAGGAAGCCAGGGAGGAGCCAACCCCTGACCATAAAATACCATTTTTCCAAATATTTATTAGCCTCAATGCACTTCTGGGAATATGGTGTTGCGTTCGACACTTCCATCTCAGGAATGGGATTTTTGACAAGTGTCACTAGGGGAGGGGATGAAGCACCTATGCTAAGATGAAATAAGGTGAAATTGACTTTGTATATTATCCACATACCCAAAAATGGCCACTAATTTGGCTGCCAATGCCTGTAAACTAAAATGGGAATCATCCTTATACCATCCGAACCAGAAAATGACATATTAGTAAAAGGTCACCAATTTAGCATAGTAATATCTTTCAATAATCCCACTCTATACGTTGGAGACAGAAATAATTCCACAAATTCTACAACAAGTTATTTGTTTGCCATCAACACCAAGATATTATTTACAAACATGGCAGCCACATCTGAACTGACCCTGCTTCTAGGGTTGTGACAAAAGAAATCCTCTGCCAGAATGCTTCAGATGGCCTGCATAATTTCCTCCAAGGTGACCCAAAATATATTTTCTAGACGGGAAATAGAAACTTCCCCTAAAATATCTTTTCTCTCGCAATCCCTCTGCTTGAGACCACATACATACCCAACACTTCGGCCACCACTCTCTCCATCAACCTCTTATCAGATCCCAAAAGTTGACACCTTTCATACTGGGCTAAGTTTGCTATTCCAACTAGGAGTGATCGTATGAATACCATAGCAGTTAATGAAACATCTTGTCCTATTAATAACACATCACCACTCTACACAACCTCTAAAAGCTCACATTTTCATCATTACATGCCAACACCCTTCCCATAAGCCACCGACAAAAATCCAATCAAAATAAAAGTCGCTACTTCCTTCTCACACACAAAGGAGAAAGGCATTAAGTACCTAGGTTGATGATTGATACTCATTAAAAGTCGTCCCATGCTTCCCTATGATTGTCAATCCTCGAGCCTTCTAATTGATCAATACAATAGTTATCAAGGAAGTCCACAATGACATTAGCTTCCCGATTGCAATGCCTACAATCCAATCCGAAAAAAAGGTCCAAACAAGTCTAGGACTTTTAAAATATATTTTCCACTTTCCAAGAATTGGAGGCTTTCTTTTGCAAGGCTAGTATAATAATCTAAGTGTCCCCTTCGATCTTTAGTCTTTCAATTCCACATTAAACTTCCATCTCAAGACTTGCCACCAAGGCTTGAGATTATGCTTCACTATTGGTCCCATCAACAAGTTTCACAAAAGTCACTTAAATAAGAGACCTTATAAAATATATTATAAGGAAACCAACACCTGAGACTCTAGGATTTCCCCTCTAAGCATCATTAAAGTTCATTTTGAACCATCCTAGGGGTGGTGAGATACATATCACATTATCTTTTTTTTTTTTTTCCTTACTAAAGACACCAATGACCCATTAACGGGAAGAGATGACGCTTCCATTTGACACACATTCTCAAATCCCATATTGATAACCTACCATTTATTAATTTTACTTGAGCCGAAACAACATCAAATATAATGATCTCCATTTCATTGTTAACTATAAACGTTATCTTTCCTTACCTTCAAAGATATGTTGATTTCTTTCCTTCCAAATAGGCTAGATTAGAAAAGCAAGACTCACCTACCAAAACCCATATATGGAATTTTTGATATCCTTAATTGGCCAAGAAGAGAATGCATTAAAGAGGTAAGAAGGCCAAGCCCAAGACCAATCCATCTTATAACACAACCAAGAACAACACCAAAAAACAAAGTGATAAGCAAACAAATGATGATTAGCTGATTCTTCCTCATTTTTCATAAAGAAAAATAATAGGGGAAAAAAGTTTATTTTAATCAACCTATCTTGGGTGAATATTTAATTATGAACTATCATCCACACAAAGGCACATAATTTTTATAGACCCTCTTTACCCTAGCAAAGTGAGTGATCTCAAACCATGGAATCATTTGAAATCTCGGCCATCTAATAGCCAAAACTCACTAAATATTTTTTAGAATTGGCCCTATCTAAGGTATCATGTACTTATTGGAGATGAAAAAGACTTTACACTTAGCAAGACAATAAATATGACACTTGCACTGATCTTCTAGGATATCTAAGTTCTCAAAGAAAATTCCAATCCAAGATGACATACCCTGGGTCTACACCAACTCTAAATAGTCAACCACTTAAACACCCCAAGATGCATAAAAAATGAGTTTTGCTTCAGTCAAATTGGGAATATCAGAGAAAGGCTTATGCCTGTTCTAGGATTCATAGTTAGAGGTTAACCAAAAAACAAAAAAATCCTAAAGTGAGGACCTCTATGAGAATTTGAGATATTAATAATACATGATGGATTTTACACATCTAGATATTTACACCTCAATAACCTAAACCAAAATGAATTCATCTTTGAAATCACCCCCCATACAAACTTTGTTCCTAGAGCTGCATTTTAAAGACTCAGACTTTAACCCCAACACCTCCCATCTTCCTGACCATGTAAACCATGTCCCATTTTAGCAAGGGAATCTTCTTATTATAGGATCCTTGTCATGAAAAACCCTTCATTATTTCTTTCACCATATTCAGTACTTGGCTGAGCAGTTGAAGAATATAAAAAAATATAGGGAGAGAACTCAAGATAAATTTGATTAAAGTTATACAGCTGGTAAAATAAAGCCACTTTCCTTTCTAGGAATTAAAACAATCCTTAAAATAATTAACCAAGCCCACCCAATGAGATCCTCTCCCCTCACCATCAAAGAGAGGAACACCTAGATATTTTTTAATAAATTTAATAATCCTAAATCCCAAAAGAAGGGGGATAGCCCATTGAACCTACTCAAAATAATTAATGAATTAGATTTTTCATTTTATTTCATTCACCACCTACCTAGATGCTACCTCATATCTAGATAAAATTCTATTAAAAGATTGAGTTTCAATTATTGAGTCTTTCCCAAATATAATGGTATCATCCATGAATTATTGATGGGTGAGGATTTTTAATCCATCGTCAAATTTAATCCCTCTTAGATAGGCCTTTACCTTGGCCTACATCATTGCTTACCCCAAAACTTCTACCATGACGATGAAAATAAATGAAGATATATGATATCCCTTCATAAGGCCCCTAGAAGCCTTCGAAAATCTTGATGGACTAATATTAACCAAGACTAATAACTTAGGTCGTAACACAAAGTTGAAGACCAAATGACACCATCACTTGCAAAATCCAAATTTAACCATAATGTTGATCATGAATCATAAATTCTCTCTATAATACACTTTCATTATATAAATATTGTTTTAAGTAATTATAATGAGAGGGGTGGGTGAATCATATCCCTTATAATAATCATTCAATTTCAATTTCACCTCATCATGCTACCAATCCTATGTCTTCCCACTGTGTCTCTTTAATCAAAGACTAAGCCAAGAACTGACCAAGAAATATCCTCTAAAAGCTTATATATAGTATACACAATTTTACATAATGTCAAACATATTATCACATGCTCTACCAATTATTTGCATTCATGATAAGACTTCAAGACTCATCATTAGGTCAGGTAGAGTCTAGGACTAGTCTAATTACATGCTTAGGATCAAGACCATATCCCTAAATGTTTACCTTCAAAATTTGTGAGTGTTTGAATACTTCATATGCATTCTTGGGTATTCTTAAACATCCACTCATATATGTGTGTATCCATCTTACTAGACTACCATCTTCACACACATGCTCATGATATGAGAATATTTTTTACGACTACTGCTCAAAAGTATTCTTACCTTGTATCTTGATCTTGACCTTAACATGTTATCACCCTCAAAATAATTATTAGGTTTCCTTCAAATTATCTCTCAATAGAGAGATAATAGGTTCCCTTCAAATTTTCTCTTCTCATCAGACTTCTTTGTGACATACCACTTCACCATGCATGGCCTCAACTTTAACTTGGACATTAATGACATCTATCTTGACTTTGACATTAATGGCAAAATCAATGCCAAAACACTAACAATAGGAGAATACCTCAAAAATCTCACCATTTTTCATTTATGGAAAACATTGAAACAAAGTTGATCATTCACATCCCCCAAGGTGGATCTTCTTCAAACTAACCTTTCTCCCAAACTAGAACTTTCTCCCCCTTTGACATTAATAGCAAAGGGTCATCTCTTAATAGCTAGCATCTGATCCTTGGACATAAAACATGCTTTCTTACCTAAACAAGATAAATCTTCCTCTTACCAACCAAACAAGAAATCAAATCATATAATTACACAACAATGCTCCCCTTATTGCCATGAGATTTTTAGGCATTATCATTAATGTGACTTGGTTTGATCAAGTCATCATACAAATATTTTGTAACCCATATCTTGAAATTAAACCTCAAATAAAATATTAAATGAACTTTGGATATAAAATAAAGAATTCAAATATCCTCCTAAGACCAATCAACCTTCATATTTCTGCTCACTAGCTGAGTGACTACATGAAACCCAATGGGATCGCTTCTTCCCTAGGATACTAAAACAACATAAACTCAAGAGATTCCTAGATCTCCATGTCCTTACTAGATTGATATTTCTTCATGATCCTCATAGGCTTGAATATCCATTTTGTCTTGACTTCTTCAATATCCATTTGAACAACATTCTGACTTGGTCTATTTATCTTGACTCCTTCATCCACAATTTGAGTTGATAGGGAGAATTATTATCACTCATTTGCATCTGAACTATGCTCCACCATGGAAAATATTCAACTTTAACTTACATACTAGTCATCATTAACATTAACTACCTTTGTTTTTCACTTATTGTTTTGTTTTCTTTCTTGCACTCTATGGGCCTCAACTTAATTATTTTGACTTGAGAATCCATGGTTATAAAAATTTGCAATATGACCAACCTTTTGAAAAATGAAACAAACTATTCTTTTTTATGGAAACACGTCATGAGCCATACATATTGATTGATGAATCTCCTCATATTTCCAATCATAACAACAACCATTGAAAGGATTAACATACCTTATATCATTAGGCTTCCTAATAATTTTAGTCTTCATTCTACCAGCACCCTCATTCATTGATTTACCATTGACCTTTAAGGTTTGATTTTCCTTGATCACATTATTGTTCTTCTTTTGGTATCCATTAAAACCAAGACCTATTTTGTCATTAGCAGGATTTTAAGTGCTTAGGATGTTGTCTATATCATTGATACTATTTTCAAAATTCACTAAGGTATTTACCTTACTTGATGCTAGATCCAACTTAGCTCTCAAGGAAATTAATTTAATTACATACTTGACACATTCTTTTTCTTCTTTATTATTTAGGATTATAGTCACTATTTCAATTTGAGTCTCCACTTGTTTGACCATCTCTTCTTGTTCTTTGGAGTTGTTGCTCAATCTATCTTCAAACAAATTGATTTTCTCTTCATAGTATTTGATAAGAGACATCATCACCTTATTATTCTTCTTCACCATCTTTATCTCTTCTAGAGAATTCATCAACTTAGCGTCAAAGTCCACCTCATCTCCTTCTTTATCTAAATCAATAACATCAACTCCAAATCATATAGGCTCTTTTTGATTTCAACAACTTGCTTCCTCATCCATGAAAGGAATTTCATTGATATCAAGGTCATGTCCTTCATGGTTACTCTCAGAATCACTTCTCTCACTCTCATCAGATGATTTCCAGTCTTCTTTGGTGTAAAATCTTCTTTAGCTCTTGAAAAAATTCTTTGTGTCATCATACTTTATAAAGTTTTTCTTGATCTTAGTGTTAAGTTGTGGAGCTAAAAGCTTCACTAATGCAAATGGTGGAGGTTGCTGAGTGTCAGAGTAACCGACGTCGGTTAGGCCAATTGACATCAGTCATATTCAGTGTACACAGTAACTAACATCGGTTATGGTTGGTCGGCATCGGTCAGATAGGAACCGACGTCGATCACCTATGTGTTTCCAGAACTGGTCTAATTTTAGACGGACAGTGAGTTTGCATGTAAAGACAAATTTTAGTTTTGAGTCTACATTTCTAATTATTGTTTGTTTTGGGATCTATTTAAGAGACCCATGGGGCTGTATTGTAATCAATCAAGTAAGGAAGACCAATTAGATCTGTAGGGTGGAAGATCAAGAAGGTCTGTGAAAGTAAGGTAGGCAAAGCAACCTTTGAGTTGATTGTCACTAGACTTGGAGGGAACAACAGCTCAGTGTTGAGTTGATTATTGATTGTAATTGAGAGAGAGAGAGAGAACTCTTGAGGGAGAATTACTGTACACCCAAGAGGTGTGGGAAGAGTGATATTTCTTCATTGTAATTCCTTTTGGAAGAGTGTTAATACAGATTATATTGTTTCTCGTATCTCATATTCTTTGTTGTTTCTGAATTCTAGTTACTTATTACTTCTGGATTAATTTCGTGTTTAGTTACTTACACAAAGGTAATCAAGTGTACTCCTAGGAGTGGATCCTAATAGATGGTATCAAAGCCAAGTTCACTAACACCTTGGTTTTAGAGCATGTTAAGTGTTTGTTGATTACAGGTCACTCACAGGGGTTTCTGTTTGAGTGGGAGTAAAGCAATGGCAGAAGAAAGTAAGCTAAGAATGGAGAAATTCAATGGCAAGAATTATCAATTATGGAGGATGTAGATAGAGGATTATCTATATCAGAAAGATTTGTACTTACCGTTGGGTGGAGTTTCAAGTTACAGAAAGGCTCTTTGAGCTATAAGGCTGACCCTGGTAGCTTCTGTGATTTCCAACTTATCTCAGGAAGGGACAATGGTAGAGTTAATGGAATCTTTGGAAAATTTATATGAAAAACCCTCAGCTTTAAATAAGGTATTTCTTATGAAGCAATTATTTAATTTGCAAATGCTGGAAGGTGGATCGGTATATAGTCATCTTAGTGATCTCCATGGTTTGGTAAACTAGTTAAATTCAGTCAAAATAGTTTTTGATGATGAAATTAAGGCTCTCTTAATCTTATGCTCTTTACCTGAAAGTTGGGATAGCTTGGTAATGGTAGTAAGTAATACTGCGTCTGCTTCAAATATCTTGAAAGTTGATGACGTTGTTAGTGTAATCTTGAATGAAGAAATTTGTAGGAAAAGCACAGGGGAAATATCAAGTAATGCTTTAAGTGTTGAAAGTAGGGGAAGGCAAAGAGATAAGGTCAAGTAAGGGAAATCAAGGTCAAAGATAGGCAGTAGATCCAAATCTAGGTATGGCAGTATCACCTGTTGGAATTGTGGAAAGAAAGGACATGCAAAGAAAGATTGTTGGTTGAAAGAAGATCAGCATGAAGGTAATGAAGAAGCAAAAGATGCAGGTATTGTTGCATAGGATGCTCTCATATTTTCTTTAGATAGTCAGGTAGAATCATGGGTTTTAGATTCTGGTGCTTCTTTCCATGCAACCCTAAATAGAGAATTTTTTCATGATTATGTCCATGGAGACTTTGGAAAATTTTATTTAGGGGATGGTGAGCCTTGTCAAATGGTTGGCAAAGGGAAAGTCTAGCTAAAATTGCAGACTGACAACAAATGGGTGTTGAAGGATGTCATGCATGTACCCATCCTGAAGAGGAATTTGATTTCTGTAGGGAAGTTGGGTGATGAGGGTTGCATTGTAACTCTCACAGTGGAATCTTGGAAAGTTTCCAAGGGTGCACTTATATTAGTAAGAGGTAAGAAAGTAGGTACACTTTATCTATCTACCTGTATTACTGATTCTCCTTTTATTTTATGTACTTCATATGTAGATGCAAAGATGTGGCTCTGTAGGCTTGGTCACATGAGTGAGAAGGGAATGCATGTTCTTAAGTCAAATGTTAAGAACTAGAAAGCCTTGGTTTTTTAGGAGAAAATGATGGACAGTGATCAGCTCAAGAGGCTGAATAATTCTAAGCAAGGCAATGTTGATTTGGACAAGGTTATGATCCAAAATGACCTCACAAGTAAAAATCATCACTCACAACAAAACATAGATACTGACGTCGATCAAGCAGTGACCAATGTCGATCAGGTGAAGACCAATGTCAGTGATGTTAGGCAGGTAGTAACCGATGTCGGTCAAGTAAGAACCAATGTCGGTCAGGTCGGTAGGTGGAACTGACATCGGTCAGGTAGAGACTGGGAGATGACCGAGATCGGTCACTATTAGAACAAAATTTGGGTGGATAGCAAGCTATCAAAGAGTCTCAAACACCCATGAGGAGGTCTGAAAGGGTAAGTAAGTCTCAAATTCATTATTCCCCTTCTTTATACTATGTGTTGCTCACTGATGGTGGAAAACTAAGAAGTTTTGAAGAGGAAATATAGGTAGAATCTAGTACATAATGGGAGCATGGCATGAATGAAGAAATTGATTCCTTGGAAAAGAACCAAACATGGGATTTGTTTGAGTTGCCAGCTAGAAGGAAAGCACTAAAAGATGAATGGATTCATAGGTTAAAGAAAGGAGAGAATGGATAGCTGAGACAGAAGGCCAGGTTATATGGTCTTGAGCAAGCTCCAGCATAGTAGTCTTTGAGGTTTGATAGGTTTATGACAAAGCATGGCTTTAGTCAATGTCAATGTGACCATTGTGTTTATTTTACTAGGCTGGACAATGATAGCTACATTATCCTGTTACTGTATGTAGTGTATATGCTTGTTATAAGGTCACACATGCAGGGAATTGCTGAGCTAAAGGTAAAAGTAGCTCAGACATGTGCCAAGAAGGATTTAAGAGTAGAAATCCTTGGCATGAGTATTTATAGAGACAGGGAAAATCACAGGTTGATTTTGTCTCAAGAGGATTATGTGAATAAGGTAGTGGAGAGGTTCAATTTGCAGGATGCAAAACTGGTAAGCACACCTATGGTTGGACAGTTTAAGTTAAGCTATGAACAGTGTCCTAAATCACATGATGAGGTTGATTACATGATATGTACTAGACCTAATATTGCCTAAGCAGTGGGAGTTGTCAGCAAGTTTATGGCCCATCCAAGAAATAAGCACTAAAAAGCAGTTCAATGGATTCTCAGATATTTGAGAGGGACTAACAGCATAGGTATTTATGATATGCAAGGTCAAGCACTTCTCTACATGGGTATGTAGATTCATATATGGCAGGTGACTTGGATGGTAGGAGAAGCACCACATGATATGTGGTCACTATTGGTGGAATGATGGTTAGCTAGATTTTAGAGTTGCATAAGGTTGTTGAAGTCACAGAGGCTAGCAAGGATAAGAACCCTATAGAAATGTTAACAAATTTGGGAACAAAGGAGAAGTTGAATCTTCATTCAACTTCTATTGGTCTTCAAGATTGAACTTGAAGATGGGGATACAAGCCAGAAACAAATTAGAGGATGTACAAGTACAGGTACAGGTACAGGTGCAACTATTTATCTCCAAGTGGGAGATTGTTAAGTTGTGGAACTAAAAGCTTCACTGATGCAAATGGTGGAGGTTGCTGAGTGTCAAAGTAACTGACATCAGTCAGGCTAACTGACATCAATCATATTCAGTGTACACAATAATTGACATCGATTATGGTTGGCCAGCATTGGTCAGACAGGAACCGACATCGATCACCTGTGTGTTTCCAGAACTGGTCTAATTTTAGACAGACAATGAGTTTGCATGTAAAGACTAATTTTAGTCTTGATTCTGTGTTTCTAATTATTGTTTGTTTTGGGATCTATTTAAGAGACCCATGGGGCTGTATTGTAATCAATCAAGTAAGCAAGACTAATTAGATCTACAGGGTGGAAGATCAAGAAGGTCTGTGAAAGTAAGGTAGGCAAAGCAACCATTGAGTTGATTGTCACTAGACTTGGAGGGAACAATAGCTCGGTGTTGAGTTGATTGTTGATTGTAATTAAGAGAGAGAGAGAACTCTTGAGGGAGAATTACTGTACACCCAAGAGGTGTGGGAAGAGTGATATTTCTTCATTGTATTTCCTTTTGGAAGAGTGTTAATATAGATTGTATTGTTTCTCGTATCTCCT